>JAJGOT010000540.1:0-522500 GCA_022457155.1 Cladopsammia gracilis
AATGTAAGCGTGTGAATCCCAGGGAATACTATTGATCATGTGTCTATTAATAGATCGTTTCATCTACGTCAGCAATTTTAAACTTTTTTTATATACATTTATTGTTGAAGTCGGCTGTTTTCAGCCAGATAAAAATATATTTACACATGTGTGTCTTGGGAAAAAAATATGATACACTTTTATGATGACCATGCATAAACAAACATTAATTATTTTTTTTTAATTGACCGTTTTCATGTACGTAAGCAGTTTGTTTTTCTGGATTTGAGAGAAACAAAAGAGATAAGATGTTGCAGAGATCAATGCCAAATGAAACGACTTGGCACACTTGTGAGGCCCCACGATGTTTAATAACCGAGTTATGGGGAGAAACATATTTAGAAAATAGGATAATTTTGTATGCGTCCGCCATTTTGGTGTACTACTTTTGTATACCAACAACGCGGCCGAATTTGCATTTTTAAAGTGCACCTAACCCCCAATATTTTTTCTTTTAATCAACTCAATGTACGTTGAAAAGTTGAATAGTTAAATATTTCGTGTTTTTAACGTTGCGTGGGTGAATTATAGAGGTTTGAATTTACAAAATGCTAATTAGATGACGTGAAATCAAGAATAGTTTATTATACAACTACTTGTTTCCACCTCCAAGTAATTTTTTACAAGTCAATTGACTATTAACAGTTTTTATTTAGTATTTCTTAAATTGATTATCCTTAAACTGTGAATTGAAGTAGAAATGATGGTAACATCTTGATTTGACGTCATCTAATTAGCATTTTGTAAATTCAAATCTCTATAACTCACTAACGCGACGTTAAAAACACGAAATATTTCACTTTTCGACTTTTCAACGTACATTGAGTTGATTAAAGAAAAAAAAAATTGGGAGTTAGGTGCACTTTAAGAAATTCTTGAAATACACTCAGCCGCACCGCCAAAAGTTTTAAAATTTATATCTACAAAGCAATGTAATAATATATTGACGATTACTATTGCTGAATTGAAGAACCTGTTAAAAGAAGGGCCGTGTCAGATAATACACCCAGCCGCACCACCAAAAGTTTTAAAATACTATATCTCCAAAGCAATGTAATAATATATTGTCGATTACTATTGCTGATGTGAAGAACCTGTTAAAAGAAGGGCCGTGTATAATAAGCTGTTTAGATTTTAAAATTGTGATGACGTCAGGTGAAAACGAAGAATAACTAGAAGGCTAACATTATCCAATGACACCATGTGCATACAAATTGTAGTGTGTCACATTAATAATGAACTTCAAGATTTCTGTATCACAAATCAGTATTAGGAACTTGTTGTTGTTTGAATTAAATTCCACTAGCGCAGTGTGAGTCCTAGGTCTATGGTTGCCGAAATGTAGCAAAATTCGAAAGTATTTATATGCATTCAATACTTCATACATATTGGAAACAAAACCTCCATTAGTTCGATTTTATGCCATATTTCTTTCATTCTTTTAAGTATTTGATAAATTATGCCATTTCTTGTTTGACAATTTCACCAATATCATTTGATAAATTAAGTTATTCATTCGATAATTTAGTACAAATCCATTTGATAATTTACTACAATATTCATTCGATAATTTACTACAACATTCATTCGACAATTTTCTAATATTCATTTGATAATCTAGTACAAATCCATTCGATAATGTATCACAATATTCATTCGGTAATTTACTAATATTCATTTGATAATGTACTACAATGTTCATTCGATAAACGTCTGTATACACCTAATTCAATAAAGGTTGCTTTGGCAGTTGGTCATTGGGAATTGGGAATTGGCATTTGCCATACGGAACACAATGCAATGCTTCGCTTGAGTGACCGCCAAACAATAGCTTCACAATGCCCAATTACCAATGACCAAAGCAACCTTTATTGAATTAGGTATATGTTGTGGTGCAATTTTGTCCTTAGTGCAAATTTTGGGTATGGAAATATATGATAATGTATGATGAGTTTTGAACAAAGGAAAATAAAATTTGCACCAAGGACAAAATTGCACCACAACATGTACATTCGATCCCGCACGTGACCGACTCCCCCATATTAGGACAAGAAGGCCTGGTGGCTAAGCCCAAATCATGTGCTTTGATTTCTTTTTTCAAAATGGCGCAAAATTTGCAGGACTCGCTCAAAGAGATCGTTAAAGAAGAGGTAGGCCCCATGTATTCTATTTTTATTATATTCGAGTTGTATTGAATTCGTTTAATGACTTAAAAACAATAGCACATACATGTATAATTAATGTCTGGGGTTATACGGAAATCTTACCTTTTTCAAAATGCATAGGTCGCGCGTCAGATGGCAGATACCCGGGCTGGTAATTACACAGCTGACAACGTGTTTGTTAAGTTAAATCTGAATCCAGCAAAACTAACACAATAGATGTGAAAATAGTCAGGTGCAATAGTCGAATTTATTTCGATTCAGAGGTGTTTCATGACCTGTGAACGAAAAGTTGGTAAGAAATGTAAGATTAATTCCGCACAACCCCATACAATTATTTATTGATTTACCGTATAAGTCCATATTCAATGTTGAATATTATGAATCAAAGACTTCGTACTACCCTCGCTTTTAAAAAGAGGTTTGTTGTACATGTAAATTGGAAATGGCCTATTTCATTAGGAAGTACTGATGATCATTCAGCTTCACATGCCAACACACTTGAAGCTCTAGAATGCAAACAGACTCCCTTCCCCCTGGAAATTACAATCTCTTCTGTGGCGTCTTTATATGCTTCTACGTCAAGTCAAGCACAGAGTTTATCTGGGCTTCAGTCAGTTCAAGCACAGAGTTCATCAGGGCTACAGTTAGTTGTCAATAGAACAAGGAATCTCATCCTGCTAAACTGTTCCCGAGCACAAAGTTCTTCCTCTCGGAGCAATTCTGCTTTTCAACCTCCAAAACGGCGAAAAATATCATCCCGTAGTTATGCTATGCCAACCCAGAAGAAAGAAGCGCCAGCTGAGCTGAAGACATTTGAATTAGTTTTGCTACAATATGCAGACCCAGAAGACTTTAAGAACCCAGACGGGACTATTCCTGATATCATTCCGGACTACTCAAAGACAGATGCAGATGTCTGCTGCACTGGCATGGTTGACATATTAACCAATGCAGATGAGATGTCAATAAGGGAAGGCATTAAGGAGGTTCTAATTACCAGGATGGGGATCTTCAGTGTGGAGACTGATTTTGTAAAAGTCAAAGGCAAGAAAGTTTCAACACCTGCCTTCAAGAAGGGACAGAAGATTGGGTATAAACAACTCAAATCACTGGCTGGACAGGGTGCCATATATGTTAGACTCAACAAGAACAGGGATGTAATTGAATACATCAGTAATTTCACCTGATGTTATTATTACAAAGGTTTCATCGGAGTCTCAGATGTTGGATGATAAAGGTGATGATGACAATAATAAGATAATGAATAGTCTGAAGTTGATGTTTCCAACCCACTCTGAATGCTATCTTCACCAAGTTGTTAAAGACTTTATTGATTTACACGACGCAGCTGACATGGTTCTCAGTGATGATAAAGGTAAAAAAAAATGTCAATAGTATAGCTGTGATATGCATTACATGGGCAAAGCCAAGGAAAAAAGGCAGCGGGGGAGGGGTTCTCAGGATCTAAATGGCCTGGAGGTACAAGAGTTAAGGGTGGTTGACTTTAATCATTTGGAATTAGGGGATCTTGTAAGACATTTTTACCTTTACATTCGTGGGTTCTTGGATTATATAGTTGGAATCTAATATAATTTTTGTCAAGGTTGCAAATAAAAAATTGCATTGCATTTCATTTAGTGCCATTGAAGTTTGTCATGGGATTGTTTGGGTTTCTGTTTGGGTCTCAAGATGTTATGGTGTACAACGTATGTTGTTAAGAGGGTTGTCCAATACTCCGACAAATTTATGCATGGCATTGTATTGTATTGACTTCAGATAACAATACTGTACAAAAGCATAACAATAAAGAACGAAACAAAACAATAAGAAATTTAAGAATGCCATGCATAAATTTGTCGGAGTTTTGGACAAGTGTAGTTGTTAAGTTTAACACATTTTTGGTAACAATTTAACCCCAATAAGCCCCTCATCCCCTTCCTGTTTGTACCTCCCCATATTTAAAGATCTTGAGGACCCCTCATTGGCTCTAATGAGCCACCTTATTCATGCATGTAGCAGAATGCTATTTTTAAAGGGGCATAAATAGATGTTGTGTGTCAGACTTGGTTACCTCAATCATTATAGACAACTTAGTCCAAGTTTAGTCGTCTTACTGTTACCCTCTTAAGATATGACTATCTGTTTGCATCCCTCTTGGTTCCTGAACTTTTTAAGTTTGGTTGTTTGACTTTTTTTGACCATACGTATTCTTGTAATAAAGTTTCCATTTTACCAAAATTTTCTTTTTGTTAATATTTTTTTTCAGCCAAGGAATCAGTCCAAAAACCAGCCTTACCGACAGGGAAATGTACAGCTGCCTGCAGACCAAAGATTGTCCTATCTACCTTTCAAGAAGAAATAGCTGACAATTCAGGACAAGCCTACCCAATCCATGTAAAAAGAGAAGGTGACTTCTTCAAGCAAGTGGCATTAATCTATAAAAGAGCAAGTATAAATGATCTCAAGAAAAGACCTAATGTCACATTTGAAGCAAGTACACTTAAAGAATTGGGTGCTGATGCTGGGGGACCCACAAGAGAGTTTATGCACTTGGCCATGACAGCATTGCTAGAACGAGAAGTTATTGGCTCTTTGCTTTTCACTGGAGATGTAGGCCATTTGATTCCAGTACATAATTGGGACCTGCTTGATGATGGTGCATTTATAATTGCTGGAAAAATAGTGGCACATTCAGTTTTGCATGGAGGGCAGGGATATATCGGGATGTCTCCCGTTGTTGTAACATACGTGGAAACACATGATTTGGACAAACAAAGCCCTTATCAATACTAGTATTGAAGATATCCCAGATATTGATGTTAGAGAAACAATATCTTTAATTTTAAAAGCTTCTAATGACGAGCTGCCAAAGTTGATGATTGAGAACCCTGCTGTTCTGGATCTTCTTGACGATTGTAGAGTGGTCAGCCTGCAAGAGGATAACAGACATAAGGCTGTACAGAAGATCTTACTGCAGCAAGTAATTATGAAGAGAAAAAATGAAATTGAAGACATCATGAAAGGCATGTATAGTCTATCTCTGTTATAATTCCTAAAGAATCATCCGTGTATCTCTCCATTGGTATTTACAAGGAAGATTGAAGCAACCCCCTCAGCTGAAGCAGTGCAAAATCTGATTGTGGTTGAAGATGACACCTCACGTAGTGCTAGTCAAGAAAGGGCCTTGGAGATTCTTAAGGCATATGTTGCCAACCTTGGAGATAGAGCTGAAGGTACAGCAATTATCTAAACTAGAGTATATGGGACAGTTATTCGTTTACAACACCACTGTATATCATTAATTTGGGTGAAACCTATATTAAGTGGTCATCCATGGGACCCCACCAAATGACTGCTTATGGAAAGGGCATCTACAGATTGGAAGTACTATATACCTTTGTGTTATAGTTCGTGACTCAGCACACTATAATTATTATTATGAAACTGTAGGGGCACCCCCACCCCACCCCAGTTGGTCGCAGAGTCACGTGATCAATAGAGCACGAGGTTGAATAGAACATGTAGAAGAAGAACCGAAGAGAAGCTTCGTGTGCTGTGTGTTTGATTTGTATCTTTACTGTTTGATGCCGGGCCAACACCCCTAACATTTGGCGACCCTTGCCAGGACTGTCACTCGGGCAAAATTTGCCTGAATGTAGTGACGAAACGAAACTTCGGTGCTTTTGGGTTCGCTTTTCGCTTTTGCGAACCGAACGACGCGTGAGCTTTGCTGATATGCATGCACATCCACATATGGACGACATTGCGTGTTATTCTGGCGACTGGAAAACTCAAGACAAGCTACATTTTGAATGAAAATGCGTTCTGGCCCTGTGTAATTTCGTCGAAGAGTGTGGTACAAGTGTAAATGCTGTGGTAACGAGCAAGTTGTTTCGTCTGTTTATCTTTGTTTATCTCTGGAAATCAATATGGCGACGGAAAGCGAAATTGAGGAGCTTCAACTTGAATTGGAAGCGAAAGTTTGTGGTCTTGATGTCGATGCACTGGGACAGCTAGCAGAACACCTAACACTGGAAAAGGGAAAGCTAGGAAGGTTGCAGCTGTCGAAGCGAATCCTTGAGAAAATAGAGCTAGACGTGAGCGAAGCAGACGATAAGAAAACATTTCTGGTCGGCCTTCTTGCATTTGTGAAGGGGAAACCACCTCCGCTCGAAGATGACACAACAACAGGAACGAAAGTGAAAGTTGAACCACCTACCCCGACAGAAAAAGCAACCGAGAAAGCACAAGGTGAAGAAACGAAGGTAAATGTTGATGTTAGCAAGGTGCTTAGGCGGGAGATTCATGGTGTTGTGGCGGGAGATAACTTTAAGGACGGTCTGTCGTTTGTTAGTTTGGCGCGACAGATAGAATCCGGGACAAAGGCGGGCTATAAAGAGAGTGAAATTGTTGAAGCTGTTATTCGTGCAGTTAGTCCAAGCCTTCAACTGAAATCTTACTTAGAGATGATACAGTATCTATATTTATCTCGCTTAAGGCAGATTATGAAAGCTCATTTTAAGCAAAAGTCAGCAACGGAACTGTACCAGGAACTGTCTGTCTTACGCCAGGAAGCAAATGAATCTCCCCAAGGTTTTCTTGTGCGGGCTTTGAACTTAAAACAGCAGATTAGTTTTGTGTCAAATGCCACTGATGATTCCATCAAGTATGAGCCATCTCTTGTCCAAGCATTGTTCCTTCATGTAGTAGAGACAGGGTTACAAGATGA
Source organism: Cladopsammia gracilis (assembly GCA_022457155.1). Taxonomy (NCBI): domain Eukaryota; kingdom Metazoa; phylum Cnidaria; class Anthozoa; order Scleractinia; family Dendrophylliidae; genus Cladopsammia; species Cladopsammia gracilis. The sequence goes on from JAJGOT010000540.1 coordinate 6,934, forward strand.
ATCAGTTAGAGCTAAACTACGCCCTTTACTCGAAGTAGCTTCTGTAACTGATGAACAACTTATGGAAAGGGTCAATCGGATTATGTCGGCAGAGACAGAACACCAAAATAAGATGGGTGTAGCTGGTAGGAAAGGGGCAAGGGTTAACCAGGTTGAAACTGCCTCGCCTCCAAGTAACCAAACCCAGTCAAGTTCAAGTCCACCACCCCAGGCTGAGAGTAGCAAGTCTCAGAAAAAGGAGCCAAAACCCAATACTCTGGTGACAGTATTGGAAGCAGTGCAGTCAAATCTTGCCTCCCTGAAAGAATCCTTTGACAGAGTCAGCGCCCCAGTAGAGAGGAGTCCTTCCCGGCATTATGCATCTGGTAAATGGTCACCGTTTCAGCGGCGTCAGTGTAGTTCATGTAGGACAGCGGGTGCAGACAACTGTGATCATTGCTTTAAATGTGGCTCAACAGATCATTTTGCTCGAGGATGTAGAAGGGTGTCGGGAAACGGGAGGAGGCTGCATCAGCGGGACAGGGTGTAGTCCGAGCGAACTCGTCCCACCATGTCTGCAAGTTCTGTGGAAGCAAAGAGGGTACCTCCTCTTTTAAACAGTGCAGTAGTTGTAAAGCTGTCAGATATTGTTCAAGGAAATGTCAAGAGAAACACTGGAGACAGCACAAGACACTTTGCCAGGCCATATCCACTTTGGAAGAGCGAAAGTACAGAGAAGACAGAGGAAAGACTGGAGTCTTTGTGAGCCATTTGTCACCACAGGAGCATGCCCAGGTAATTCGTCTTGTGGGGCGTAAATGTACTGTCAAATGTTTGCTCAACGGTGTCGAGACTGATGCCCTCTGGGATACTGGGGCTCAAGTGTCAATTATTTCGCGTAGTTGGTTGAAGCGGTGTCTTCCAGGTTTTGACATTCGAGACATGACAGAGTTGTTAGGCATGGATGGGCTTGATTTAAAGGCAGCAAATGGAACTGACCTACCCTATGAGGGGTGGGTGGAACTGACTGTTAATCTTATTGAAGATAACTCTGACCACACTGTTAAAGTGCCGTTTTTGGTTGCCAAGGATTCCTTGGACATGCCTATTGTTGGATTTAATGTTATTGAAGAGTCTACTAAGTATTTTGAAGGAGATACTTTAGCTGGAGTTCATGGATCGTTGGTGGATGTGCTTACTTCAAGTCTAACTGGTGCTGACCGAGTAAATGTAGAGGCCCTTGTTCAGCTCATCAAATCTGAGCCTGTAAAGGAATTGGCTACTGTAAAGTCAAGAAAGCAAGACACTGTAATCCCAAGGGGACAGTCAGTTGTTGTGCTATGTCGTGCTGCAGTGGGTCCAGTCAGTAAGATACCTGTACTATTTGAACTTGACCATAACCAGTCTTGGCCTAGTGGTCTTGAAATACCTGGAACACAGGTGACTGTAGCAGGAGGCTCCACATGTCGGGTGAACATTCGAGTGGATAATCCAACAAAACATGAAATTCTAGGACACCTCCAGCAAGTGAAGTCAGTCACCCCTTTTGAAGTGAAGTTAAAAGAAGAACTTTCAGCCAGTGTAAATGTAGTAGAATCTCAAATTGCTGATACGCCTGAGCCACGTGCTAACCAAGGTATTGACATGAATTGCGAAGAACAACCATGTCGTTACATTCCTGATATTGACACTGAAGAACTCACTGAGGAACAACGCCTCATCGTAAGAAAAATGCTGTTAGAAGAAGCAGAGTCATTCTCGAAAACTGATGATGATGTTGGAAGGGCAGGGGAGCTGCAAGTGGATATTAACCTCACTGATTCAGTACCAGTTCAGCGGAAGTACACTTCCATTCCCCGGCCACTCTATGCAGAAGTAAAGCAGTATGTTGAGGATCTGTTGAATCGAGGGTGGATTCAAGTCAAGGTCAGCTTATTCATCCCCTGTTGTATGTGTTCGGAAGAAAGATGGAACATTAAGACTGTGCATAGACTATAGACTATAGACAGTTGAATTCCAAAACAGTTCGTGACAGCCACCCTTTGCCCAGAATGCAGGATGCCTTGGAAAGCCTAGGCGGAAATCAATGGTTCTCCTTACTAGATCAAAGGAAAGGCTTATCATCAAGGTTTTGTAAGTCCTGAAATTAGACACAAAACAGCTTTTGCCACCCCTTGGGGATTGTAGCGGAGCACTTGCCAGGCCGAAGGCCTGGCTGCGCAGCTCCATACTCATAGAACCTATACAGTGATTTTTCATGGTCATGGCTAGCGGAATGTTCCGCGGGCGCGTGTTTGCCCGTCCGTCCGCCCGCCGTGTTGGAACAACATCCGGGATCTTGAAAGCAAGGCTTTGTTTTTCGCGTGGCCACACAGCCGTGAGCTCGGTAAACACTTTGGTTGTTTTGTTGAGTCTATACTAGCGGAGAATTAAAGTCGTTATTTTCCTGTATTTTTTCGCGGTTTGCTACTCAAGACAGGGATACTAATTAAGGTATACTCAGAAGCCGCTTTAGTGGAAAAAGACGAGCTTTCAGGGATAAAATCTTGCTTCGAGGAACTTCATGTATTACGTTTTTATCAATGCGGGAGTAGTTTGTTTTCTACGGATTTCAGTAGTATAGGGAGTGGGTGATCCGGCCCCGGCTCCAAAGGCCCGAGAAACCGCTTATTTTGTCAACTCCCGAACGCCTGTGTTACCTGGCCCCCAGGACTCATTGCATTCGCCCTGGGGGCCAGGTAACACAGGCGTTCGGGAGTTGTCAAAATAAGCGGTTTCTCGGGCCTTTGGAGCCGGGGCCGGATGCACCCACTCCCTATACTACATAGTGATCAATTCTATACGACCCCACTTAACGATTCCTTTGCGTTACAGCCCATTTCAAATAAGGGTTAGATTGCATGATTTAACGCATCCTGTGTGAACTGGGGGTCGGCGCTGCCAATTGAAGAAATGTAAACCACTTTGTATATACACCCCCATGGATGCACCACTTCGTTTCGTTAGGAAAAATCAGGGTTGGCGTGACTGGCTTCACAGCTACAAAATGACTGTTCCTGTCGACTATCCAATACATGATCTCGATTTGTTCTATCAAGAGAACAAACCTGCTATAGTTCGAACTATAGTTAGAGAGATTACAGACCTTGGCCCCATCAAAGTGAATTTTACATTCTTAGTTCACTTTTCAAAGGAAGGAGTCGACGGGACGCAAAGAATCACACACTACTTTGAGCAAAAGAACCCTCTCATAATAACACACTTTTATCAAGCAGCAGTCAATGGACAACTGCAAGCTGTTATCAACTCAAACAAGGAAGAAGTAGCCAGATGGGTAAACATGGGTTCAGGCTGGGTTATCGACAGAGTTGAGTACGTCTTTCTTGATTTCTCAAGATATCAAGCCATCAGAGGCGGCTATTATATCCATCTTCCTCCAAAGCTCAAAGCAAAACAGGCCATCATAAACATCAAAAACACAGATAATCAATGCTTTCGATGGGCTTTGCGAGCTGCGCTCTTCCCCACTCGAGATACGAAGCATTCAGACAGGCCAACCAAGTATCCGACAGAGGATGGCTTAAACTTCACTAATATCTCTTTCCCTACACCCTTGCATCAAATCTCTGAAGTAGAAAAACTCAATAACCTCGCAATAAACGTCTTTGGCTGGCATAACGGTAACACAACAGTCATTAGAATCAGTGAAGTACAAGATCCTGATATAAGGCGAATCAACCTAATGCTGATAACTAATGAAAATAACACACACTACTGCTACATAAAAAGCCTAAGTAGGCTTCTTCATAGCAACTATGAGGCAGGCCGAAAGATTCATTTCTGCGAACTATGCCTTCAAGGGTTTTCATCGCAAGATGTTCTCAACAAACATCTGATTGACTGCAGAGGTATCAAAGGCAGGCCGGTTCGAACTGAAATGCCCAAAGATGGTGAAAACATCCTGCGTTTCGAGAACTACCAGAACCAGATGAAAGTGCCTTACGTTATCTACGCTGACTTCGAAAGTCTCGTTACAAAAATCGACACGTGCAAGCCAGCCCAAAAGAAAGCAGCACAACCAAAACATCAGTACATACACCATGCGGGTTCTCTATGATGGCTGTTCGCTCTGATCTCAAAACAAAAGGCCCATACTTATACAGAGGTGAGGACGCGGTTGAGGGGTTTCTACATTACATACAATTGTTAGAGAGGGAGATAAGAGACGAACTTCATCAAAAGAAGCCCGTATCAATGACACGAGCAGACTGGGCTGACTTCAACAATGCAAATTTCTGCAGCATTTGTGATTATGATCTCTACAAAGAGAACTTCAAAGACTCTATCGAAGTCTACGATCCGAACACGGGAGCGTACGTGGGTCTTGTTCATCGCAAAACTAACAAATGCTACACCAATGCATTTAAAACCTACATCCAAAACGAAGAAACAGGGCGTTTGGAGGCGTCACCCTTCATAGGCCCAAGAAACAAAAGGCAACAAAAAACAAAGCCCAACTTTGAGCAAGCTAATTCCCTCTTCTGCCGTGAGTCTCTTGTACGAGACTTCATGAGAGACGCTGTTTTAGATCACTGCCACATAACAGGCAAGTATCGAGGCGCTGCTCACAACGCATGTAATCTGAATCACTTCAGAATCAACCCGGAAACTGTTACAATCCCTGTTATCTTTCACAACTTGAAGGGCTACGATGCACATCATATCATGAGCGGTATAGCTGAAGTACAATCTGATCTGAAGTGCATCCCGACAAATATGGAGAAGTACATTTCTTTCTCTCTTGGCAACTTAAGGTTTATCGATAGCTTGCAGTTCATGCAGTCGAGCCTCGATAATCTGGTTAAATCAAACGAACCAGAGTCCTTTACAATCATGACAAACCATCAAAAGGACCCCAATAAACTCAAGCTCCTTCTGCAAAAAGGAAACTATCCATACGAGTACATGGACTCTTGGAGACGGTTTGATGAGAAGTCACTCCCAGAAAAGAGCGCGTTCTATAGCGAGCTCAAAAAGGAGCACATCAGTGATGAAGACTACACTCATGCGCAGAAAGTGTGGGAGACGTTCGAATGTAAAGACCTCGGCGAGTATCATGATCTTTACCTAGAGACAGATGTACTCCTCCTTGCAGATGTCTTCGAGAACTTCAGAAAAACATGCCTCAAGCACTACAAACTTGACCCTGCGCATTACTATACAGCACCGGGCCTCAGCTGGGACGCTCTTTTGAAATACACAGGAATCAACCTAGAACTGCTCACAGACATAAACATGCACCTCTTTGTCGAAAAGGGCATGCGTGGCGGCATTTCAATGGAGAGCAGGCGCTTCTGCAAAGCGAACAACCCTTTTCTTGATGGCCACAACCCAGATCAAGAAACCAGCTACATCATGTACTTCGATGCAAACAATCTTTACGGTTGGGCCATGAGTCAACCACTACCTGTTGGCAACTTTCAATGGTGCCTAGTGTACCCAACACAACACCAAATCAGGAAGTGGTCCCCAAACAGAAAGATTGGCTACATCCTTGAGGTTGATCTAGAATACCCCGAGGAGTTGCACGATGAACACAATGCTTACCCTCTAGCACCAGAAAAGCATAGTGTCGCAAAGTCATGGATGTCTCCTTATCAAAGGGCATTGATAGAGGGACAGGCAGAGGATAAGACAGAGAAGTTGCTCCTAACCCTCAAGAACAAAGACAGATATGTTCTACACTACAGGAATCTTCAGCTTTACCTAGAGCTAGGCATGAAGTTGAAAAAGATTCATCGAATCCTCAAATTCGAGCAGAAGCCTTGGATGGAGCCTTACATAAGACTGAACACAGAACTAAGAAAGCAAGCCACTTCTGAGTTCGAAAAGAACTTCTTCAAGCTGATGAACAACACTGTCTTTGGTAAGACCATGGAGAACCTCAGAAAGCGCATTGATATGAGGCTTGTTCGTGCTAATGAGACAGACAAGTTGAGAAAGCTTATCTCAAGCCCACTGTTCGCCAGAGCAACAGTCTTTGGTGAAAATCTTGCAGGGATTCAAATGCACAAGGACAAAATCTTACTCAAACGCCCAGACTACACCGGCATGTGCATTCTTGATCTTTCTAAAACTCTGATGTACGACTTCTACTATAAGTACCTCAAGTTTAAGTACGGTCCGCGCGTAGACCTACTTTACACAGACACAGACAGTCTGCTTCTAGAGATCAAGACAGAGGATGTCTACAAGGACATGGAGAATCGCCTCGATGAGCTCTACGACACAAGCGACTACCCGAAAGACCACTTTCTCCACAGCCAGCTAAACAAGAAGGTCATCGGCAAGATGAAGGACGAGTGCGCTGGCGCTCCTATCTCTGAAGTGATCTGCCTGCGCTCAAAGATGTACTCAATCATGCTTGGCAGTCAGAAGAACATCAAGAAGGCGAAGGGCACCACCAAGGCTGTGACGAAGAAGGAGATCACACACCAGAACTACAAAGACGCCCTCTTCAGAAAGGAGGCCTTCAAACACGGGATGGACATGCTTCGAAGTGTGAATCACCAGATCTATGGCGTGCATCTAAACAAGACAACACTCTCGCCCTTTGATTCAAAGCGCTGGATAAAAGACGATGGCGTCCATACGCTTGCATATGGTCACAAAGACATCGGAGGCAACTGAGTGCCCGGCGGAACAACCATCAACTCCTCACGCACAAACCCCCGCTTGGGGCCGTCGTACAGATAATACACGACCGGTTCATTTGGCTTAGTATCAACCCTTTCGATGTTATATACTTTCAAAGACCAGATCGGATCTGTCGCCCGTCGACTACCCCCCTCAAGCTCACCGGGGTAATAAAGATATCGCAAATTAACCCTAGGAGGGAGCTTCTTTTCCTTATCACCTACAGGTCTAGCATATGGTGTCGCTGGCTTAGCTGAGGTTGCTTTCTCTTTGATTGCTTGTGCAGGCTTCTTGCCAGTCAATCTGGTTACTTCATTGTTCAAGGCCGAGACAACATCTGGCAATCTTTTAACCCAAGCAGTCGAACGGCCAGAGGGCAGATTCATTTCAACTGCGTACTGGTAACCAAACAATCGTTCAGCCAGGGTTCTGTTGAATCTTTCAACAATCCCTTGGTCTCTGTGGATATCAACACGCCCACGACGAATGGTTGTTTTATGGGCCTCAGTCTCTTTAGTCACAGCCCCCATAAACTCTGTCCCCGGGTCAACTTGCAACAGTTGTGGCCATTTCAAAGGCCCGCGTCTGTAAATACGTGTAAGCGCCTTCGAAACTTCATCAGACTCTTTCGAAGTCAAGGGCTCTGCTGCTTTGTAACGGCTAGCTACATCAACAACTGTCAAAGCATATTTGTAAATCTTTCGCCCATGAGGCAGTTTGTCGTGAGGTAAAAAAAGTAGATCTGCTTGATGCACAGCATTAGGAGTTTGGACATCAAACTTGGGTCGAGGGATATGGCGTGGTGCGGGGAGATATACTTGCCAAAGAGCTTGTTTGACGAGCCATTTCTTTGCCACCTCTTCAGATACCTTGGCTGCTGCAGCTAGCTTTTTGACAGCGGCAAGTCCTTTCCAATAGCCTTTGGGGCCGTAATAGACCTTTGAGAGTTTCGCCTCCATATACATATGTGTTTACAGAAAGCGAAACGCTGCATATCCAAGGGCGAGCGCGCCAGTGCCGATAAACAAGAGTTCGCCTTGTTTCTGCTGTGGGCCTGGTTTATAGAAGTCAGAGAACTCGGGCTCTTTGGGGAGTGTTATTTGCTGCTCCCGATGTGTTTGGTTGTAGAGCACTAGAGCTTGGTCAGTGTCTTGAAAGTTGTGTTTCGCTTGATCTTTGATCCGATCATTGCTGGCAATCCAGTCGAGGAGCTTTGTGCGGTCTTTCTGATATTTAGCGTAGGCCGCTTGATAGACCTCTAACGCCTTGTCGTGTCTGATCTTCTCATCCAGAGCGGCTTTCCCACTTTCGCCGGAAAGATATTTTGCGAGATAGTTGCCCCCAGTGAAAGCAGCGGCATTCAAAATTGCTCCACCAACCATAATAGCGATTGAGGCCATCCCTGTATATATATATATGATTTACATTGAGGCAGGGAGGATCTTCTGGTCCTCGAGGTATTTCTTGAGAGCTATGCTCCCAGCCATGGCAGCAGTGAACTTCACGTAGTTCATGAGACTCGAGCTGGGGTCGGCTGTGAGATTTTCCTTGACGACCTTTTTGCCAACCCAGCCAATAGTTGCGACAAGACCAGTTATTGTGGCCGCATCAAGAAAAGCTTTCACGAGCTTGTTGTCAGACATGGTGTATATATAAGATTTTAAATTTCAGTCGACTCTTCATTATGCATTGTCTCGTTGATCTGTTGTGTTGCTAATTGCCAAACTGTTTTTAGGGCGACAATGTTGAATTTAAGCATAACAAAAAGAATACCTCCGATTGCAGCCCCGTTTACGAAGCCGTGAAAGAGATTTACCATTGTATATATAAGATTTTTTTACTCCATCTCGCGAATTCTTCGTCTCGGTGGTGGGGGAGTTTGAACTTCATTCACCACTGCCGGCGCAGGGGCTGGGGTCGGGGATTTGAGTCTAAGTGTATTCATAATGGCCTCGCGTTGGTAATATAGGCCCCAAGCGGATATAATTACCCCGGCAACACCAAGAATGAGAAACAATGTGTTGCTGCTAGCTTCTTCATTTGTCGAGTTTTGGGGTGCCGAGTTTGGGGCAGGCTCATTTGTTGCTTTAGCAGCTTGTGCTTGTTTTTTTGCCTCTCTTGCCAGGCGGTTGCGCTCAGCAAGCCTTTTGCCAGAAGCAACACGACCAGGGTTTTTGGCTGGAGCAGTCTTTGGGGTATCAGAGGTAACGTGCGTGTTGTTTGTGGGCGCGACTGTTTCTTCAGGCACCGTCTCGAGTGGCTCAGCCATCATGTGTATATATGTATATTTTTTATTTCAAACCTTCGTGGTTTCTGTCAGGTTTCTGCCAGGTTCCTGCCAGGTTCCTGCCAGGTTCCTGCGAGATTATGTGTCAAAAATTTCATCAAAACATGTGTCAACTTCATCAAAACCCTCGAGTGGATAACCTTCACCGTCTCTACTTGGGTGTACAGGTGGAGCAGGTTGAAGGGGCAACTCTTCTGGCTCCTTTTTGAAGTCGATGTGTTTTGTAGTGATCAAAACAGCATTGGCCAAGGCCAAGAAGCGCCCACAACGCAGTGCAAGGTTTCCAGCAAGAGATGAAAGTTCCTGGTTAATCATGTAGTCATTTTTGAGTTCTTTCTGCAGGGCCTCCACATCGTCAATCTTAACAACCATGCCGGCGCCTTTGGTTGCGAACATTATAACGCTGTCAATCAGAGACTCGGTCGTCTTGTTACCGACATAGGCTTCATACCTTTTGTAGTACTTTTCAACCTGTTTATCTGTCAGGCGTTTCACCTGCTCGTGTGTGAGCTGGGCACCGATGGCCTCTTTTGATTTGCCGGTTGAAACAAGGACTGCCAGTTTCTCGCGTTGAGCTGGAGTGTCTGGACCTGTTAAGACTTCAGGAATCGCTGATGGCAAGGTGCTATCAGGGGTTGCCTCTAGCAGCTGCATGATTTCATCGTCTTCTTGGAGGTTTGTTGCCATTGCGTATATTATTATGTATTTATTTTTCAATTATTCTCTTGATGTCAGGCAAAAGACTTTCAACCTCACGTATAAGCCCCGTCATGGTGGCTGGGCACACAGTGACTTTCAAAGGATATCGACTAATAAGCATGAGGCGCAGATCGTCCTCGCCAGCGGTTTTGATTATCTGTATTTGCATCTCCTCCGCATGACTCTGTAATTCACCCAGAAGCTGTGAAAAGACCGTGAGCTTGTGGATACTGGTTGAGGTGTTCATGGTTCAGCGTATATATATGTTTTCACATGTTCACATTTTCACTTCAACCCCATAGGGATGTCGCAGAGAGAAGACTAGGTGAGAAAACTTGTGCCCCTTTAATTTTGCAATCAACTCTTTGTACTCCTCGTGTGAGAGCTCACCGGCATAGTCGTCGAAGATTGCCTTTGTTGTTTTGCTTGATGGGGTGTAAAAAAGCACAATCGCTGCAACGTTTTCCCTAAAGGGTTTCGCAATGCTGGTTAACTGTTGGGTTAGCACCCACACTGACAAGCCGCTGTGGCGAGCACTGAACCCTAGTTTCACAAGTTGACTCGTGCGACCTTTCACATCCTTCGAAGCAGCACAGTCATCCAGCACAAAGAGCGTGTTTGTCCCGTCGAAGAAATAACTGGCTAAAGTTAACCATGCTTCAATCTCATGCTGCTGACAGTCTATCACGAAAATGCGTGGCTCCTGGTCCACGAAACCGTCGTAGGTCTTGTTGTGGACAAATGTTGGGCAGAAGAGAACAATATAGTCAAACTTGCCCCTGAAGGGGCCACGCAGCTGATTCAGAAGATATTGTGTTTTGCCAGAATTAGTCGGGCCGATAATTAGGGCATTGAATGGCAGCTTTCGTGGGTCCATTCTCTATATATTTTTATGTGTATATATGTGTTTAGTACTGAACCGCCTGCAGCTGTCTATCAATGATGTTCATCTGTGAGTCGCTGATGGTGTAGATGTGGCAGTGCACGTTTCCCGAGCCGGAGGTTGCCCTTTCGAGCTCAAGATGTACGCCGTCCTTTGTGTTGACGAGGCGTTGACCGCTGCCATGTAGGGTTGTATCAGCCATTGATCTAAGGTCGATAAGGAGGCCGAACTTGTTGCCAGTGAGATATTTTGTTAGATTCATGTTGGGCCTGCCATCGCCCTTTTTTTTGAAGAGGCGACTGACTTCCCTCCACATGTCGGTCCCGTTGATGCCTTCGTTGTAAATCCTGTTGGGGGAGCCGTTTATGGTGACATTAACTTTGGTGATGTCTGGGTTGAAGTATTTTTCTGAGTCCCTGGCTCCTGCCGTGTAGGGTTCGATGAATAGCAGAAGGATGGCTTTCAGTGACCTGCGCTGCGGATTCACCCTGAGATTCAGCCGAGCGTCTGAACCCTTCGAGAAGGGAACCACTTCCTCTCGCATGATATGGTCGTAGGCAAACTCCTTTCCGCTAGAGTATACACTTGTTGCCTCGTCAGCCAGCTGCTTACTTCGGATTGTCTCGTACTCAAGCTGGATATTTGTCAACTTGTAGACAAGCTTGCTTGTATCCGAACCCCTGACAACTTGAGAAGCCTGGGCGAGCGTTATCTCGAATGTCAAATCGTTGTAGAGTGCCTGTGGGTACATGACGCCGTGGTCTGTTATAATCTGGTGGTCAAGGTTGATGCGGTATTTGTTTTTGTAAATGGTCTCCAGTTTGTTTTCCGCATCCACGCCAGAGGTCTTCTTGTCGCCGGCACTAGAGCGAATCTTACTCAAGTCTACACTCTGGATGCCCTCAGGGAGCATGTTGTCTCTCTTATCAACAGAGAGGAATAGATCCTCAAAGATTTTGTAAATATCGTACCCAACGGTGTCCTGGACAGTGGTGGCGGCAAACTTCACAACAAGCCTGTCAACTAGTGCTCTGGAGACATTTTGTACAAGATAGTTGTTTGCGTGGCCGCCGGCAAGGTCGATGTTAAAGAGCAAGGCAAGCGAGCCCGACACGATAACCTCATGTTCGTTGAGCTTGGGCACCGTAACGTACAGGGTCTCGCCGGGATTGGCTGAAGTGCGTTCAAAGGTGATGCGCTTTACGGTGCGCTCTGCTTTCATAGCACCAAGAATCTTCTCGGCATTAGTTGGGAGGAGGTTGGGTTGCACGGGTTGCACGGCCATAGCCAGAGTATATATATAAATTTATATTTATATTTATATACATCATGGCAGAAGGCGGGTATGATATACCTGGCGAGAACGAAAACACCGGGCTTGACTGGGATATAGACCACGATGGTGACGACGACGAAGAAGAAGTTAACAGAACAACCCCCTTTCAACCGGGAGCTGCATCCACCCCATATCCTGGCGGTGAAGAGCAGATTGAAATGCATACACTGCCTCGCGAACAGAGCGGCTTAGATGATGAAGGCATCCCTCTGCTTGAAGGCGACTTCTTAGATGCAACGGAAAAAGCCTCTAGGATCGATGCAGCTATGGACTGGCTTAAAAGCCGCTTTCCGAGAATGAATCCCAGCCGAATAGACCCTATTGGTTTCGGTAAAAAAACAGAAAATATAGGCAGAATTGTTACCTTTGGGCCAAGGGGTGGCGAGAAGCCCATTTTCAAACAAGATGGGTCTGGCCTTCTTAAATCATTTACAGACAAATTCAAAGGGGCTCTTGGCCCAAGCGCTGAAGATATCGTCTCTGAAGACAATACAACTATAAGAGAAGAAAGACAAAGATTGAAGGAGGCAGAGAAACAACTAAAGGAGGCGGAAAGAATTGCTGTTGAACAACAAAAAGCAGCAAGTGAGGTTCAAAATCTCAGGGGAAGAATCGAAGAAACTCAAGCGAGGATTGAAGCTCTGGAGCAGGAACACGGTTCAAACGTTGAGAGTCAAACCGAGCTAGATCGGTTAAAACAACTAAAGAAAAATCTTCAAGGTGATCTTGAAAACCAGAAAAAAGAATTAGGCGCCATTCAAAAAATACAAAAACAACGAGACCAAGAGCAGGCAAAGGTTGACAAACTCAGAACACAACTTTCTGCGAAAACAAAAGAAAGAAATGCTGTCGAAGCAAGACTGAACTCCACCAAGCCGCTGGATGAGTTAAACGAACAAGAGGCCGATCTTGTACGACAAAACGAGGAAGACCGACGCGTGATAGAGGATGAGAACACTTCTCCCTCTGACAGAGAAGCTGCAGAGGCTCGAGTTGCTGAGCGAGAAGAAGAGCTGGGAAGACTAAGAACACAAGTTCAGGAAAGAGAAGAAGCCTTGCCTCTTCGAGAGCGGGTCAAAAATATCTTCAAGAAATATGGCTGGACCCTTCAGGCGGTTGTTCTGGCTGCAGGTCTAGTCATAGGCGCTGTGACGATTGCTGCAATGAATGGTTTAAAGGCCGGCACCAAGGCTATTGGCAATGGGCTCAAAGCCCTAGGAAATAAGGTTGCCTCCATCTTGCCAGGCTTGATCGGTTCGATCGTGAGCTTTATCTTCAAAACAGCCGGCCAGGTTATATCCTTCCTTGGCGAGCACGCCTGGCTGCTGATCCTTGCCGTTGTAGGCTTTATGATTGAAAGGATCACCAAGCGCAGGAGATAATTATCTCATCCAGGCAAGAAAGCCTGCTAAAGCAAGCGCACCCACACCAATGAGTGCCTTGTTTACGTGATGCGGTTCGATCTTAGTCTCTTGCGTTGGTGTTGGTGTTGGTGTTGGTGTTGGTGTTGGTGTGGGTGCAGGGGCTGGTTGTGGTGTTGGTGTGGACTTTGGTTTTGGCGATATGCCCTGTGCCTGTGTGGCCTGTTTGTGAATCGGGTTCGATGGGTGACTGTTTGGTGGATTAATCTTTGTCGGCCCTCCGTCCATTGGGCGAAGGGAGGCTTTTTTTGTGGCAAGATTGACATCATTGTTAACACCAAGCTTCATCCCTTGCGTTGCCTGCATAAGATTGTTATTGTACCCCACCACGCTCTCTGTGTTGATAACCATGCGTGACGGCATTAGCCAGCTCCCAGGGGCCACTACAAAGTTTAGCCACACTTTCGTTGCTTGGATGGCCTGCTGATAATGCTGTACGCTCTTAGATATGTCGTTCAGTCTTATAGCGTCCTCTAAGAGTGTGAGGAATACTCTCTGCGTTTCGAATGCTCGGCCTCCATTCCCAAGAATGCTGCTGCGAGTGTTTGCTTGTGCACCCAGAATGCAGTACACAAAGGCCTCGATTGACTGATTCATACGCGCGAGCCCTGGCTGTGTTAGCCCTTGTGCATAATTCGGCACAAAGTGCTCGAACTGACTAACAGCGCCCTGGTCATTACGAACGAAGTATATGCCGTTTGCTCGATAGTTTGGGTCTTTTCTGTCTGTGACGCGCTCGTCATCAAACAGGGCTAGATCGGGATCAGGATAGTCGCAATCAGTAGAGTAGGGGCCCTCACCAGGAACCCAAATGTACACATTGCCAAGACCGTGATTTTTGCCGTATGTGAAACGAAAGTCAGAACTGGGGTGTAGACCGAACTCTTGGCAAATCCTCTTGTATGCGTCGATGTTGAACTTGTTGTCTTTCTGGTTGAATGTGGGGTCGTCTGGCAAAGCACTAACGCTCTGTTCCCCACCCAGCTTGTAGAGTATTCGTCTTGTTGTGAAATAGACGTGAAACCTGTAAAATGATCGGAGCTGCGGGGTTAGGGAGAGAGTCGAGTTCTTATCAAACAGAAGGTCACGCGAGATCCCGCAGCCGGTTGTTGCACACCACAGAGCAAAGTTTAGTTGTTGTGGCCAGAAACTCATATGCGGGCCGCCGAGCCACTTTCTCCCATATTTTGCGGTTGTGAACGAAATCTGTGTGTCTCTGAAAATGTTTCTGTATTTCGTTGTGAAATAATCAGTTGGCGTGACATAGATCTTTTGCGCTTCATCGTTCAAGACAGAGCCGATCATCATGTCTTTATCGATTGAGGTGGAGAAATCAACAGCCGGGATTGGTTTTTGTGTGTTTCGGTTTAACGTCAACTGATAAGGGAAACCGCCAATATACTCTAAGCCAAGGGCGTCTTTCAGGGCTTGTGTCCAATCCTTGTGCGGTATGTCTGAGGGCATAGCCCAGGAGCCTGGGCCCTCTGAGAAAAGAACTACTGCTGTGGCTTTGTGCTTTTCGTCGAAAGAAACTTCTGTTGTAAATCTTGACATATCAGCGTGCGGGAAACGCCTTTTGAAGTCTGAGATAGCCTTAGCCTTGGCGGCTGTAGAAAGTTTTTCAGCCTCCGGAGAACTAAGCCAAGCAAGTTGCGGATTTACTGTGGGTGGTGTTGGCTGTTTTTTTCTAATATACCTGCTCTGTTGGGGATAAAGGGGATTTTGGGGACGAGGAAAAAACGGGGGCGGGGGTCCGTAATCGTGACCGCCAATGTCTAGACCGAGATTTGAACCAGGATTAAATCCGCCAGGGCGTCTGCCAAACATGATTGAATATATATATTTTAAATTTAAATATATATATTTATATACACAATGGTTGTGTTAACAATCGTCGCACCTTCGAACCCTCACACCATCTACTTCGACCACCCGCTTCAGAAACCGAGCTACATCCGGCTCTTATCCACCACGATTTATAATTCGTGGTTTAATCTAAAACAAAGAGGTGAGATTACATTAACTACCAACCCTAATGAAAACAAGACTACCAGAAGAATACTTGAAGGGCATTACACTATGGATAGATTGGCAAAAGAATTTGAAGAAGCCTTCGAAGGTAACTTTAAATTAACAACCGAAACAAATACTCCAGTTGGTCAGATGATAATTTCCAAATTTTATTCTGAGGAGGTGAAGCTTGACCGCGATCTGTCTAAACTGCTTGGTATAAGTCCTAAATTGCTCTTTATAACATTCGTCAAAGGATTAACATCACCAAGCACTTACTTTATCCACTGTGATCTGGTCGATAAAGAGCAAAACCTACTCAATGGTAAGCCTTCTACAGTTTTGGCTAAATTTGCTCTTCGTGGAAAGGCCTATGAGAGAGTTTTCTATGAATCAACACAGCAGAACATGCGTGACGTCTCGTCTGGTGATTATGTAAACAGCATAACACTGTCTGTAAGGGATGAACACAATGCCCTTTTTGACTTCAATAACATGCCCCTTGAATTTGAACTTGAGATCAATTAAAAAATATATTATATATATACCCTGATGATGAGCTCGACTAACGTGTTGCCATCAGCTCCTGAATACAGCGAAACTCCATCGCTTTACCCAGACTTATCCAACGGTGAAGGCTTCAGACTCAAAAAAATCTCTGACTTGCAAAAGGAGCTTAAGTCGGAGGCTAATCAATACAGACAAGTTGCTAAGAAATACAAGCGAACACATACAATTGTTCACGGAACAGCAGTAAGTTTTGGTTTTATTTCTACAGGCTTGTCTACAGCCACAATCGCCACAGCCCTGACAGGAGCCGGGCTCATCGCCAGCCCGGTTATTGCCGGCGTGGCAGCTATGACAGGTTTTTCAGCGGCCAGCCTCACTATGCTTAACAGACGGCTTCAGAGAAAAATTACTAAACACGAGAAAATATACACACTCGCCCTTGCAAAACGAAACTCTGTCTTTGAGCTGGTTTCAAAAGCTCTAACTGACAAGCGTATCAGCGATTCAGAATTCAAAATAATCCTCCATGAAGTTGAGAGCTATTATGAACTTAAGAACGAAATACGCTCTGGTGAAGCAAACCCCTCAAAAAACAAACAAACTCAAACTCAAACGCCAGATCTTGACAAGATCAGAAAAGAAATCCGCAAGGAAGAACAAGAAAAGATTAAAAAAAAACTCAATCGTCTTACCGCTGTGTCCAAGTCAGATTTGAAAGACTAAATTCGGATTTCTCGCTTTATCTAACAAAAGAACGCAATTGCGTGACAAAGCGTGACACATGATGCGACATTGTGCGTGACTGTCACGCGTGACATTGCGTGACACATAACAAAAAGGGACAAAACCCTCGTCAGGGGGTGCTCTGGTGGCTGTTTCGTTTTTGCCTAGCCTAGGCTAGGACTTAACTCCGGACAAAGGAGTTGTCGTTTCCCATTTAGCCTCTGGGAGCGAGGTCGAGTTCTCCTAGGAGATCTCTGTTCGAGCACCCCCCTGTATCAGTTGGGCCGGGGCTGGTTCACCAGGGGGTCACTAACTGACGCAGCAACCCCACTACCCCTGGTCTGACATCGCATTAGCCGTAAGCAGGATTCAGTGGGGGCCAGCCACACCTCCCTGAGCTATACCGAATTACAGACTTACTATAATATATGGTGCGAACAGGTCTTTTATATTCGACCGAATTGCCGTGCTTTCACATGTAGTAACTCATAAAGAACTACGCATGCGCAAATATAACCGAAAAGTTGTATTTTTCTAAATATAGGCTTTACATAATAAATACCGGAAGTCACGATCGCCAAATTGAAAAAATAATTATAATGTTTAAGCATGACTGACTTCACCGCACGGCTCAGTGAACTTGACAAACAACACAATTTTGCCATCCTTCGCTCGCTATATGGTGGTGATTATAGGAAAGAAATACACCGCTTGCGCCTGCCGGAAAAACCTTGCCATATCTACGAAGATATGGGGTTGGCAGAGATGGGGAAACAATATCTACAAGAACATTATAACGCCTTGCAGCGTGAACGTTGGGCCCGAAGATTTCTGGCTTGTTATTCTTGCGGCGGCCAATTTTTACAATCAAGCGATTCTTGTGAACTTTATTGCAAAAAATGCGGTCGTGTGGAAGTGCTAGAGGATTATGCTCCGGCATATACGGATCAAAACATTTTATACAAACCAAGACAAAGGCAGTCGGCACGGTGTTATGCGTTTGGGTACGCTTTAACACGAATAAACAAAAGGATTGGATTGACTATCGACCAAATTGATAACACGAAACGTATCTTCAAACTTATAGAAGCTCGGCTTCCGAGAATCTCTTATACGTTTGTGATCTACAAAATCCTGAACATTACAACGCCGCTTGAAGACCCACAACGAGCGATTGTAAATTACCTAAGGCAGCAGATGTCAAACAATGTGATAATTAAAAACGGTCGTTTATGGAACAATGCTTTCAAAGATCTTGAGTAAAAGTTGCCGCTTTCTCAATAAGAAAGGCTTCTAACATAGCACTATCATCGCCGATGTTGTCTTCAAAAGTTTCACCAGGTATGGTTTTGTCAAGGTGTTTTTGTTTTGATAAATTTTCATGAAACCGGTTGATCGGTTCGTGAATAGTTTCTAAGAAATTTAATTGTTTTGTTTCCCAAATTGTTGATATATCAAGGAGCTTCCATGAAAAGAAGGCAACTGTCTTATAATAGTTTGGAGGCCAAGCTTCCCTGAATGTCATTCTGTTTATTTCCTTCAAAAAATCTAAATCGCTTCGTTTCTGATACTCATCATAGCTAATATAAAACCAATCACCGCTACACACGAAATCTCCAGATGAAATTCCTTTCATAATTCTTTCAAACATAGCTGTTGATTTTGTTGCGCCGAGGTCAAGTAATTTTGTCTGACCCGGAAATATTTTTTGTTTGGAAGATAGAAGATAAATACCACATGCACGTGCTGATGTATTTTTCGTTTTGTGTACAACCCCTTTGTTTAGAAAGGAATTATGTTCAAGGCTAAGGCCAAGCTGCTTCAAAGAACACATTCTGAAATAGGCATCTACAAACAAGCCTTTGTTAACTCTCTCACCGCTGAGAGCAAGGCCTGTTTGTATTTGATCACGATACTGTTTAGGAATTTTTTTGTATGCGATCTTTCTGGTGTAAGGGCACTTAAACTCTAACAAGACAATTGTCTCGTCTTTGTGTGAGAAATATCCGTCTGGGCTGAAAGAAACCTTTCCAAAAAGAGGGTGCCCCTTTGGAAGATTTATAGAGCTCTTATATCCGAAAACTTTGACAGAATGTTTCTTCTCAAAGTATTCACGGATTAGAAACTCAAACAATGTGCCCCAAGAGCAGGCCACATTTTTGCTCATGTCGATGGGGTTTACCTTTTTGCGAATTAGACTTGACTGACTCTCAAATGGCGAAGACCCGGTCAAGGCAGAGATCTCCGAAGCTCCGATTGTATTTTGTCTGGCTTTGACCCATTCTTCGCTCCTTTGAACCAGACCAGTCTCGCGTGATTTAAGGAAGGCCTTGAAAGCTTTCACGTTCGCCATGTGGGTTGGTATATGCGGGGATATGATTTCTCCAATTGGTGATCTCATGTCGGATCAACATTCACAAGCACTGTGCCACAAGTTGTTGTGGGGTCAGTCTTTGCGCGGCTTCGATTATATATTGCGGTACAATAGATGGTGGGGGTAGAGGGGCAGGAAATATTTGATCTAGAGTTTGTTGAAAGTGTTTGCAGCCTTCAGATTTTAGATGTGTACATCCATGACAACAAAGGCTTCCATGCCTTAAGTGGTTGAATTTTATTCGTTTAGCTGATTGTGTTATAAAACACTTTCTTCCTTTCCCCATTGTCACAATGTGTGTATATACCTACGGAAGGAGTTTCTCCAATTGGCAATAACGTGCTCATTGCATTCGCTCTGGGGGCCAGGTAACACAGGCGTTCGGGAGTTGTCAAAATAAGCGGTTTCTCGGGCCTTTGGAGCCGGGGCCGGATCACCCACTCCCTATACTACTATTTCAGAACCAGAAGCGGAGATTTGAATTTCCAAGCAAGCGGGGGACTTAAAGGTAAAACAGATTACAGTTTTCAGTCGATGAGAATTTATGTTGATATCAATCTGTGGGTGACTTTTTATTAGTGTTATTTTTAGTTTTGGAGAATTGCTTTTAAAACGTGCTTAAATTCAGTTGTATTTCATGGAAGAAAGCTTGTACTGGATGAGCTATAATTAAATGGTACGCGTTTTGCTTTTAAACGTAAACTAATGGAGATTTAAATAAATTTTTTCGAAAGAAGATTGTGTTGTCCATTTTTATGTGTTTGTTCATTCATTAGATAGATTGAAAAGCGATTTTATGTAAACAAAACAAGACTTTGATTTTATAGTACAGTTCTATCTTCACTCGCATCGCCTTATGCAAATATGTTTGTGTATTTTTGCAATTTTTGATTTTCAAATCAGTTTCTCGGGCAATTTTTAACAAACATAAACTGTATTTTATTCGGAATCTAGTGGTACTAGTTATTCTAGACAGAGAAAAGTTGTTTTTGTGAACTTTTATACGGTCTATAAAAATGTACTGTGCAGACGGTCGCGTAATACTGTTTTTGAGAATTGCTAAAATTGAAAATAGCCCGTTCGTCAATCTTAATTCTTGTGCTTCCAACCTTTCACCTTAGTTAAGTTTCACCTTAGTTAAGCTTGTTCAAAGTGCGACGCTGTTGGGCTTGGGCTATGTATATATATATGTATATATATATATATATATATATATATATATATATATATATATATATATATATATATATATATATATATATATATATATATATTATGCATGGGTTCGCCTACCAATGGGCTTGAAAAATGCGCCAGGAGAATTTCAACGCTTTATGGAACACTGCCTTGATGGTTTGAGGGATGATATTTGTATACCTGACATTGATGACATCATTGTATTTAGCCAAACATTTGAGGAACATGTTGACCATATTCAGAAAGTGCTCCGACGGTTACGTGAACATGGGGTTAAGCTTAAACCCAAGAAAAGCAGACTCTTTAAGCGAGAAGTTAACTATCTTGGACAGATTGTGTCAGCAGACTAGACCCTTCCAATGTGGAAGCAGTTAGGACTCTGAAGGACAGTAAGCCTAGTACAGTTGGTGAAGTTAGAAAATTACTGGGTCTTGTCGGGTTCTACCGGAGGTACATCCAAAATTTTGCCAAAATTGCGCACCCGCTATTTCAGTTATTGACCTCTGAAGATGTGACAAGAACATACAAGAACAAGCAACGTCATGGTTCAGTACCATCGTCCCAACCGGTCATTTGGATGGAACAGCATCAAAAAGCAGTTGAAACCTTGTTAGACCACCTTGTAGCTCCTCCAATTCTTGGATATCCCGATTTTAGCAAGCCCTTTGTCCTGCATACTGACGCTTCGCAAGAGGGACTAGGAGCCGTGTTATATCAGAAACAGGATGCAAAGATGAGAGCAATTGGTTACGGCTTAAGGTCATTGACGAAGGCAGAGAACTATAATCTCCATTCAGAGAAGCTCGAGTTTCTAGCTCTCAAGTGGGCTGTTTGTGAACACTTTAGAGACTACCCCTACCATGCGCCTGACTTTACTGTGTATACGGATAATGATCCCCTAACATATGTGCTGACGACTGCAAAGTTAAATGCTACTGGTCATCGTTGGGTGTCCGAGCTCGCAGACTTCTCCTTTGCCATCAAGTACAGACCTGGACACGCCAACAAGAATGCTGATGCACTCTCAAGATTGCCAATGGATATTGACTCTTACATGAAACTGTGTACTGTGAATGTGTCCGAGGGTGATATCAAGGCCTGTTGTGCGGCAGTAAGAGCATATGGACAAAGGGAGACAATTTGGGTGTCTGCAGTGAGCAATGATTCCAGCTTGTTGAACATGGAAGAAGTATCTCTTGGTTCTAGTATGCATACGATTAGCAAGAATTCTGTTCTTGATGCCCAGAAACAAGACCAGGTGATAGGAAGAGTACTGACATTCTTGAAAACAGGAAAATGGCCCAAGTCATGGGAGCTTAGACGTGAATTACCAGCCACAAAGGTATTATTGAGGCAGCGACGCAAACTCTACTGTGATAAAGATGGCCTGTTGTTTAGGAGGAGTGGACCCTACTCTCATTTAGTGCTACCTAAAGAGTTCCACACTATTGTCTTTAAAGAACTTCATCAGGAAATGGGACACTTAGGAGCCCCTCGTGTAGTCCAGTTGGCACGTGAACGTTTCTACTGGCCCAACATGGAAGATGACATTACTCACTTTGTGACCAAAGTTTGCCCATGTCTTAAACAGAGACAGCCAAACTTGTCTACAAGAGCTCCACTACACAGTGTGACTACTTCTTATCCTTTTGAATTAGTGTAAATTGACTTTCTACATTTGGAGCCAAGTTCTGGTGGTTATGAGTACATCTTAGTCATTATTGCTGGGTTTCATGTGACGTCACGGCGGCCATGTTGGAGTCCCCGTACAAAAGAATTTTAATCAACTTCTTTTGTTAGGGACTCCAACATGGCTGCCATGGCCTTTGTCATTTGAGTCCCACGGGACTGAAGGTCACGTGAGTGAACACCAGCAATTGACCATTTCACTCGTTTCGCACAAGCCTATGCAACAAAGAACAAGTCGGCCACAACTGCGGCTGATCGCCTCTTTAATGACTTTGTTCTACGGTTTGGTTTCCCAGCAAAGATCCTTCATGATCAAGGACGGGAATTTGAGAACAAACTCTTTCACAGATTGGAAAAGCTCAGTGGTGTGACGCGTCTTCGAACAACACCGTATCACCCGCAAGGGAACGGAAAGGTAGAAAGATTTAACAGAACATTGTTGCATATGTTGAGAACTCTTCCAGAAAGCAAGAAACACAAGTGGAAGGACTCACTGAACAAAGTTGTCCATGCTTATAACTCTACTAGAAATGATGCCACTGGTTTTTCTCCTTTCGATCTATTTATTGTTTGGACGCTCGCCACACCTCCCAGTTGACCAAATGTTTGGACTTTCACGTGAAGAAACTGGTATGAATCATTCAGAGTACACTGCCAAATGGAAAGTTGCGATGAAAGAGGCTTATGAACTGGCCAGGCAGAATATCTCTAAGTCTGCAGGTGAAGGAAAGAAGCAGTATGACCGAAAAGTACGATTCTCCAAGTTAGAACCAGGGGACCGTGTGTTGGTACGTAACCTCTCAGAGCGTTGTGGTCCTGGGAAGCTAAGGTTTCATTGGGAGCAAGCAGTACATATTATAGTCGAGCAAAAGAGCGACCTACCTGTCTATGAAGTAACACCAGAAGGGCGGAAAGGCAAATCAAAACTCTTCACAGAAATCTTCTGTTGCCTTGTGATTTCATACAAAGTGATTTGCCAGAACCTGTTGCTTAGCGTACCCAAGTAAGAAGGAGCAGATCAGTCCCTGTTAACCAGCAAGAGAGAGACGTGCGCCATGGTAGTGACAGTGGGGATGAGAAAGAGTTTACTGGCCTCTCACCCAACGAGTTGGAAATGTTGCAGTTCTCAACACCATTAGCAGAAACTGACATTCAGGAACAAGAGCCTATAGGTGGTACCCAAGAAGAATTGTTGCCTGACGACGCAGAGGATTTGTTAGAACATGATGAGGACACACCAGTTGCAGAAGACTGTTCCCCGTCTCACTATGAAACAGAAGATGAACAAGAGCTAGTGGGACCTCGGAGTTATCCTGTGCGAAACCGCCGTCCGCCAAATATTCTTTGCTATGACCATCTTGGCAATCCAAATTACCATCCAAACAGTACACTGAGTACTTCAGCAACAACCGCCAGTGTTTCTGCTTATTCCCCATGGATGTCTACTGTACCTTCTGGAACATTAGCTTTGTCTAATTATTGGGTGACACCTTATTATGTGCCAGTGTATCTAGCTTCTGTACCATTTGTGTCACCAAACATTTACCAGTATGTGCCACCAATGGTTGTTTAAGACTGAACACTAGAAACAAAATCATTGAAGACTTGAACTTTATTGAACGTTATTAGACTGTTGTTAAGGTAACATATTAGTATCATGTTTTGTTTCTTGCAAGAAAACAAAAGAGACTTTTTCGGGATAAATTGTTAAGCAATTTCAAGACAGTGTTTAGGAACACTGTAGTTGGTCTTTAGTCATTATAGGTTCTCGAATTAGTAAGTAGGATGCAACTGTGAAGGCCTGATCACCCTTCAAAGTTTTTGTTACTCGGATGTTGTAAACTGTTACAATGTAAACTAGACTAAGCCACTTTTTCGATGTCCAGGAGGACATCTCGTTTTAGAGGGGGAGTATGTAGGGGCACCCCACCCCACCCCAGTTGGTCGCAGAGTCACGTGATCAATAGAGCACGAGGTTGAATAGAACATGTGGAAGAAGAACCGAAGAGAAGCTTCGTGTGCTGTGTGTTTGATTTGTATCTTTACTGTTTGATGCCGGGCCAACACCCCTAACAAAACCTTTTACAAATGGTCTTAATTTCACAGTATAACAGTGTAAGGATGTTTTGCCATCATATTTTGAAAACTGTAATTTATGGAAAATTGTCGAATAATAATGTTCTGTTCAATTAAATTCCAGGAAACAAGTTTGGTCCAGAAGCACTTACCCCACTGCAGGAATTCATCCATTTTTGCACTGGGACACCGTACATCCCTTCCTTTCTTGGAGAGAGAAAGATTTATATCGGGTTTACAAGAGATCCAAGGGCTATTTATCCCAAAGCAAACACTTGCTCCTGGAAGCTACAGCTCCCTCCTTGTTACACCTCTTTCCCAGCGTTCAAAGAATCATTTGACAAGTGTATTGAAATTGAAGGCAAGGGGTTTATGATTGCTTAGATCACAGTGTACACATACACTTTTAAGAAAACACTTGCAGCCATTAACTAACATTTGTACTCATAGTTTTTAAGATAAGGTTGTTACTACAGTTTGTTTCAGTTACAATATTTAAACTGTTATTGTTGACAGTGAGAAAACGAATTATTCAAAGCCGTTTATACACGACAAAGGCGATCAAACTCTTTCACTGAGGTGCAATGTTACCACGAGAAAGACATTTCAGCTGTAAACCTGAAGAACGTTCTTTCACAACACATTGCAAACCCTTACACTCTGTTGTTGTTATTTAATATTATGTAAGGTTTGTACTTCAGTTTAACAAATGTCTGATTCAGATATAGTAAATATCAAATAACCAAACAAGAATTCATTAGGATGGGAAAAGTTGAAGACCAGTTATTTTTTTTTCATAAGCAAGTAATTCATTTTTCCTTTGTCATTTACTCTATCTGAATATGGCATAACTACTAGAGAAACAGTTGTTTATAATATATGTTTTCAGATTTTAGAGACGGTTGTTAAAGCTGTTACTGTTAATTTTGTAATACATATGATAATGAAGACATGAGTTTCACTGTTTGACTGGGCCTCCCTCCATACTCATCTTATTTCAATGGAAAGAGTTTATGAATTCGACGTTACAAAATTTTGTACGAGTGTAGGTAATCATACGACTTCGAGTTCAATTTGGAATTTATTTGCAGTCATGGGTATCAAGAGCTTTTTTGAAAACACACGAGTGCAGATCAATTCCAAATTAAACAAGGAAAGTCTTGAGATTCTGTTTAATTATACAATACACATGAAAAATAATTATCAAGCCAAGAGTTCCAGACGCACGTAATAAGAAGTGATGCTTGCTCACGTTTCGTGTGGTGAATAAATTTATTCTATTGACAAAGTTCGAAGCTTTCAAAGTTAAATATCATGAAATGTCAAACTGTTGATAACAAGCCACAGTCAGAATGGATAAATTTTTTCACGTGTATTACGTGTACAGAATAGGGATTTGCATCTTCTTTATGTCCATATAGAGTCAGGTCATTTGTGCTTTGTACAGCAGATGACTTATTGTACCAAAATTTTGGACTTCAGTAACCTATCAGATGAAAGGTAACTGCTCCAATTATTGCTGCTATCATGGAAGTTTTGCTGACTTTTATGTCAGCCTTTCCAAGAGGTCTAAAGCACCCATGTAAATGTCAACTCCAAACGCTTGTGACTCTCTTAAGGGATTGATGGCTAACCTGAGTTGCTGAAACACATCTAAGGAAAATGGGCTCTGAACCTCATTAACTTCAACAGCCCCATGCTCTTCCAGAGGTACTGGTCCTTCTGGGTCAACACCATAAAGGTCTATATTAGGCTGAAGCTCTGCCTCTGTTTCTACCATTGCAATGTCAGCATTGTTAACTACAGCAGAGCCATTGACCCACATTCTCAACGGGGTCCAGTTGTTTTCAGTACGCACAGGCCTCAAATTTGAAGCATCTTTAAATTCATTCAATGCGAAGTTTATTCTGGGTGTGAAAACATAATGTAAAAGAAACAAGTGAATGGGATCATTAACATTGAGGCATCCATTGTCTTCCAGAGAGTAAAAAAGACAATAAAACAGAAAAGTCACGCATCCAAACACCTGACACCAAAGTCTTTCAATTCTTTGATTCCTTGTTGAAGGTCCTGCTATAAAGCTACCTCTGTTGTCTCCTCTCACTTGGGTCATGCATCGAGCAACACCAATGTTTTCCCCGCCATGATCACCACGGACACGAGAGGGCCATCCAAATTTTCTTGTCCCTTCGAGGAACAAGTTCAAAACCGTATTAGGGTAATTGTTCGTGGCACAGTACAAATATATTATCATACGAGAAAAGCCATCGATACTTCCATGGACAACAAACCCCCAGCGGATGAGGAAGTGATGACCATCGATGTGCCACAAAAAATTCCGCCAAGGAACGCTATAAACTCGCCTTGTTATCACACATGCCGAACGAAGAGCAGTATTTTCCGGATCCACCATAGTTAAACTTGCCCTGACGCGGTCACGCTGGACTCGAAGCCCAAGAGATCTTATGTGCCCGATAAGATATGACTGCCCAGTGGTAGGTCCATGTCGTGAGATGTAATCTTCGATTATGTGATCCAGTTCTGCGTCTGTTATGCATGAAAACTTAAGCTTGGAAAGACCTTCGATCCCATACTCCTTCACACGTCTGTTAATTGTCCAACGAGAAACCTTGAGCATTTTCGCAATATCCGACCACGTAAAACCAATATCTCTCAATTCCTCGAGAACAATTGCTGGTATATATATTGAAGACGGGCCTCCCACGCCCCTTTCTTGAAGTGGATGGTACTCCCAAATCTACTGCACTTGTTGTCCTTCTTACAATCTCGACAACTTGCTGCCACAAGTATCGATGAATCTCGCCGAAACATCCGCAAAGTTCTGCCGTTCATCGGCGCTATCCGCAATATAACGAATAACGGGCAGGGCTAGCTCAACGCCATTAAATACATTGGCGGCAATGGGCCCGGCATAGTAAATCGAACGTTCGGAAATCGAACTCAATCGAACTCAGTCCTTGGATTGAGTTCGATTGAGTTCGGCAATCGAACGAAATCGAACACCGGCCTTTTAGTGAGTTCGATTTCCGAACAAATCGAATTCAATCGAACAAATCGAACTCAATCGAACTCAATCCATCTGATTGTGTTCGACTGAGTTCGGAAACCGAACTTAATCGTACACAATTAAATGGATTGCGTTCGATTGGCTCTGGTAAACCTATACAAAGCAAGCCCAAAGCAAGCCCATCAAAGCAGGTTTTTCTTGTGCTTTTTTACAATTTATTCAATAACAGAAACCTCATTTATAAACTCTCCACGGCAGTTAAGAGAACAGAACAGAACAGAGCAAAGCTATAATTATTCCCCCGGGCGTATTCCGAAATTGTTGTACCCTTTCCATTTTTAGTTAACTTACAATTGCGGCAAGACAACTCGAAGGGTTACTTTTATGCAAAAATACAATGACGTCAAAGCGGCATTCCTGGTAGCCTTTTACTATGCATTTAAAGCTTACAATCCACAGCGCATCTGAAGCCATTTCTGCGGAATTTCTTCGTTCACGAAAAACACGTGCGCTACACTCCGGGCTGAAGTAACTCGAGCTTCCAAGATCTGGTTATGGATTTTCAACGCCTGTTTTACACAAATCATGAGTTCGAAAATCGAACGTTCGATTGGGTTCGATTGATTTTTTTCTTTTGGGTGAGTTCGATTTCATTCGATTGCCGAACTCAATCGAACTCAATCCATGAATTGAGTTCGATTGAGTTCGATTGAAGTTTAGTTCAATTGGATTCGATTTACTATGCCGGGCAATGGGATAGGTGGCTTCTTCGAAGCCTAGCTCACATTTTTCTAGCAAATTGAGCAGACAGGGCGCAATACATTCCCACTCAATCTCCGCCATTTTGAAAGAGCCTAAGAAACCAGGCCTTCCTGTCCTAATATGGGGGAGTCGGTCACGTGCGGGATCGAGTGTATACAGACGTTTATCGAATAAATATTATAGTACATTATCAAATGAATATTAGTAAATTATCGATCAAATGAATATTGTGATACATTATCGAATGGATTTGTACTAGATTATCAAATGAATATTAGAAAATTATCGAATGAATATTGTAGTAAATTATCGAATGAATATTGTAGTATATTATCGAATGAATATTGTAGTAAATTATCGAATGAATAACTTAATTTATCAATGATATTGGTGAAATTGTCAAACAACAAATGGCATTATTTATCAAATACTTAAAAGAATCAAAGAAATATGACAAAATCCAACTAATGGAGGTTTTGTTTCCAATATGTATGAAATATTGAATGCATATAAATACTTTCGAATTTTCTCCGCCCCATATTCCGAAAATAATTGCATGTACTTTGTTTTCTTAAAATACTTACAGAGTCTTCAAGTGAATATTTTTATCAAAAACGCCTGGAGGCAACTTTTTGAGATCGTTGTTGGACAAGAACCTACCAAAAGTAAAAAAAAAAATCATTCCAAACTAACTTTATAATTAGTTTGTCTTTTCTTGCACCAGACAAGATGAAGTAAATATTGTACCGGCTGCTACTACACTGTACTGCTCTTAACGACTCAATCACACTAAACGAATTCATACTAAATGACTCAGCATTTTCTGCCAAATAAAACCAGGATGCAATTCAGTACTGTGGTTGCAAAAAGTTCATTTTCGATGCTCAATGCTTGTACAGTTGAACCTCGTAAAGCAATATGTACACTAAGGGACAGAGATCGAGTGTTTGTATCACGGAACCGTTCATAATATATTTAAGCAACAGAACACATTTTTATGAGTTTACCGGCGTTATAAACTCACGCGGGATGTTGGGAAAACACGAGAAGCTTGTAAATCACTAGCCTCCGGCTCGTGATTTACAAGCTTTTCGAGAAATAACTAGACTATGAAAAGCGTTGAGAACTTTGTTGTAATTTTGCAGATCAAGATAGGTTATTCTCATTACATTCATCGGATGACGCGGGGAAACCAATCAATGCGGCTGAAAGAATGAATGAACTTGACTCGCTGCCACAAACAAAGCACTGACAAATTCACGGACTCAACAAAGTGTTGAAAAGTTTCAGCGCTTTAGCCTTATTTGGCCTGGGGAGGGAGGCACACAGTGCCCGCGCTAACTTTCAACATTCATAACTTTTTTTAACATGAAAACAAATGCCATCAAACTTCGTGACTTTTTTTAAAATTTATTTGGCAACAATTTGGTATGACATTTTATTGATCAAGCGACTTGATGTTTCCATGGCAACAGGATTTTGAGAGCAATGTTTTTAAAATGTGCATTTTTACCTTAAAATAAAAAATCACGTTTATCGTTATATACCTCTTACTAACCGAGTTCGAGGGCCGTACTGTAAATTACGGCCCGCGTTTTTCAAGGGCCGTAATTTACAGTACGGACCGAGAATATGAGGTTAGTAAGATATTTATTATATCTCTAAATCGGAGATAAAGGACAACCTTTCAAGTCAAAAGATGGACGGCTTCATTTGACTGACGTACGTCACAAGAAAGCAAAGAGCAAATTTTATTGGCTTTCAAAAATAGTATGATCGGTCATCGATTCGGCGTGAACTTGCGTGGCTCTTGAATGAAAACTCTATTAAACGAATTAATTTAATCTTCCATGTGTTTGGTAGGACGACGGAAACTTGACTTA
Source organism: Cladopsammia gracilis (assembly GCA_022457155.1). NCBI lineage: Eukaryota > Metazoa > Cnidaria > Anthozoa > Scleractinia > Dendrophylliidae > Cladopsammia > Cladopsammia gracilis. Next base: position 36,487 of record JAJGOT010000540.1, read on the forward strand.
ACCCTATTCGGCCTGGGGGGGGGGGGCTAACTTTCAACATTCATAACTTCCTCAGTATGTACTCAAACGCCATCAAAATTTGTGACTTTTCCTAAAATTTATCTGGCAACAATTTCATATGACAATTTTTTGATCACGTGACTTGATGTTTCCATGGCAACAAGATTTTGACAGCCATGTTTTTTGAAATTTGCATATTTATACCTTTGAATGAAGAAAAACAATGTCTATTGGTATAACTTTTGTATTTTTACGTCATTTAGCGTTTATTTATTGGTTTTCATTAATTTTGGGTGAATTTGGACGGTTTTTAAGAGGTTTTAAAAAAATTCAGAAATCCAAGATGGCGGATCCAAGATGGCGGCCGCATAACTAATTACCTAATAACTACGTCATATGACGTCATCATTCCATTGTGCGGACCGCAAAGGAGACAGTTTTGGACGTACTATGTACCCTCTAGGTTTCATTGTCATAGCCTTAATGTTCTTGAAGTTACGAAGGGGGGCACAATGTGCCCCCCTCCCCCAGGCTCAGAAACTCAAAAAAAAGCCCAGGCCGAATAGGGATAAGGTAGTTTTCTTTGAAAAGGATTCTTAGTTACTGGCGAAGACAAGTGAGGAAAAGAAGAATGAAAGTGTTTGTCAAACGGGAAAATGTGGCAGCACTTCGGTCTACAGCGGTGAACGAAGAAACTCTCAAACGTCTAAAAGGACACGGAAAATATCTCGTCATCAAATACTGCAAGTTGTTTTTGGCTTTTTGTGTGCTTTAGTGGCTTCATGCCGAACTTTGTGCGTGGATGAGTTTGAATTTCAATCGCACCTGACAAATTTTCAGCGTGAGCTGCAGCAAGAGCGTATTTGCGAATACGCAAAATTGTTTTCATGGACTCCACTACAAGGACAAAAATTTCACTGAGGAATCAAGGTATACACATTTTTGTAGCTTCAAGTCTGTTCTTATTTGTAGAGCCACTGCCACAAACGATAACTCTGAACTTAAGTTTATAGTCAGACAAAAACTTGATCAAACTAAGTTAATTTAAGCTTATATGATACAGTTTGCCGATGGAAGTCGTTTCAAGTTGTTTTTGTTTTTCATAGAGACGTTCAGTCTTACGAAGAAAGACTGTTTTGTTAATGATTAATTAAATTGCAAGAGTTAAACGAATTTGCCGTGTTACTCGAGTTTTTATAACTTACAGCCTAAAAGCTAAATACCAAAACAAAAAAGCCTACTCGAGAAAATTGTCAATGCTTTTTGATTCGCAGCTAATCAGTTTTTTGCTAAAGTTATATTTTAATTTCATCGCAGTCATCGCAGAGTTTTTGTAACCTGGCATGTTAACCCACTTAGCTCCAAACGTTTCCTCTGGATAATTTTTAATGTAGAAAACAACTTTTGTAAGCGTGTGTTAGGCTCGATGCTGGGACTCTCAAATTTAGCGGGCCGTACTGAAAAATACGGCCCGCTAAATTGACCAATCACAGCGCGCGTACTAACTAAGAGATATAATAAAACATCTTATTTTGAAGTGTACAGTGAAGCCGGTACTTCTCCACATTTCAGGGCTAAGTAAAAACTAAGCTCATCACGGTGGGGCCAAACGCCCCTAAAAGCAGTCCTTAAGGCTAATTTTGATTTTTTGCACATTTCCTCACCAATCTTCCCACATTCACTTGGGTTGTTGTCCAAATCGTTTAAATGGTAAAAAATGTCAAAACATAAAATTCTGACGTCATAATTGATGACGTCACAAAACACGTGGTACAAAGTTTCTAATTTCATATCACCAAATATATCATTTGTAAGAGTTTGACCAGGGGACTAATACACCGAAAACTTTAATTTCAGCGATGAAATAATTGTGACGTCACATTTTATGACGTCACAAAACTAGTTTTTTTATAAAGTAAAATAAGGTAGGAAAACGATGATTTCAATTATTCTTGTTCTATTCATCTACGACAATCAATCTGCAACATAACTAGAATTGCTGACATAAAAATCCAACTCAAATTATGATATTTTTACATGTAGGGGGACACTCTTTTCAGGGCAAAGCATTCTTCAAATTCAAAATGTCATATCTCATCTAATATTTGTGATATCGACAAACGGTTTTCAGTTTTTAACTTCTCTGGTTGCCCTCTTTCGAAAACACTAGCGAAAAGTTGGAAATTAAAAACTATTAATTAAGGGTACAGTATGACGTCATCAACTGTGACGTCATAATTCAATATCTCCTGTCAGTTTTGATGTCAAAATAATTTGGCGCATGTCCTCTGTTCACTTGCCAAATTTGGTAACAAAACGCATTATACATTTAAAGTTATGCCAAAATAACCAAAATTCCGTGAATCTCATGACCGTTCTTAAGGGCGTTTGACCCCAGCGTGATATTGTTTTTAAGCCTACAGTGCTGAGAGTTTGATTGGTTTGATAGAACATAATTGTTTGATCATTTTAGGGAAATAATCTGTTTAAACCTGAACCTATAATTTTTGACAGACGTATTGCAAAATTGATCATCCTTGCTTGGGCATAATCAGAATTTATACTGTACGTATCCGGTACAAACTTACTCTATAGAAAGCGAAGTGCTCTCAAAAACGAAACACGATAAAGCGTAAAATAATTCCCCTAGATTGCTATGAAAATCCGACTTAATAATCTAAGGATTTATAGGCACATTTATACACTTTAGTTGAATTTGAATCGAAAATTTCCTCAGTTTGAGAAGCAATTGTTCGCTCTTTGGGATCTACTTTAAGCTTTTCATTACTTTCAGCTCAGTGAACTTCACAAGGTACATATATATCCCTGTTGTTGATATCAGTTTTAAAACAACCTCAGTGTTTATTTGTCTTGTCGATAAGCCATTTTTTGCTTGTGTTCTGACTGGAGGGGGGGGGGGGGCTTTTCCACCCCCCCTCCAGTAAAATTGTGATAGCTCTTACAGCGAAATAGCTATGAGGCTGAAATTTTCTGACTTTTCCTAGAATTTAGCTAGGGACATTTTGGTGTCCATAACATGTCAGTGTGATTAACTATGTTGCCATGGCAACCGGTTTTTGACACATAGGTTTTCAAAATATTAAAATATGGTGAATTTTTTATTTTAAGATCTTGCTCTTTGACTTATAGTGCATTTTCGTGTTAGAATAGTTTTTTCTTGGGACTAGTTCTTGAAAGACATCAAAAATTTTTAACATCAAATATTTTTTAACATTAAATTTTTGCTCTCTTTTACTTATAGACAAACAAGTACTATTTATTAAATAACGCTTCTAAGTTCATTGTTTGGATAATATACATTTATTTGATACGTGTTTTATACATTCTGATCCTTTTCTCTTTTAGATTTTTTTTTAAAATTTGAATTTAAACAAAAAAAAGGAAATCTAAGATGGCGGATCCAAGATAGCGAACAATAATTTCAAAATTATAGTTTTACCGCCTTTTTTGCTTTTTCTCGCTTTACAAGTGTGTCCTTGTTTGTATTTATTACGTTTTAATATTAAAGAGATGATTTTACAGTTATATTTGATATTTTAAGTATCTGGATGGAAAAATATCAAAGAAACGTCAGAAAAACAAAAATGACGTCATTGTGACGTCATAATTGGGTGTGGCAGGTCAAAACTGGGTAATAATAATAATAATAATAATAATAATAATAATAATAATAATAATCAGTTTAATTACTCTTTTCGTAGCTTCTCAGCTAAATTACAAGAGTGGTCAAAGTACTAATCATATTCATACATTAACATGAAACTTTTACTAGGAATATCTATATGTAATAAAGTTGTCAAGACGGTTAGTAGAGGCCATGGCGGAGTCCTCTCTGATGGTGCCTGAACGTAGATTATATCCATGGGGCACAGTTGTGCGCTGTGGTAGCAGCGAACTCTCTGGATAAACTTAGTGCATGCTGAAGCGCGCCGATCCGAGAGAGTACGAAGACCACAGTGCACAAGTGCGTCCTTGTAAGGAAGCCCAGGAAAGATTATCTCTAAGGCTTTTTTCTGCACACCCTCAATTAGGAGGCTAAGATATTCCTGTAAATTTGCCCAAACTGGGGAGGCATAGTCAAAACACTGAACGGATGAGGCTGGAGTACACCAGAACTAAATCCCTTTCCATCACACCTGACTTCTTCAAACAACGCAGTGCGTACAGTCGTTTGTACTCGCAGTGCGTGCTCCAACATAAATTATCAGTAACATATACACCAAATGGTGATGTAACGGGTGTGAGGTTTCGTTGTATGGAGGTGAACATTGTGTGAGAATTTCATGGTCCTAGCCTTACTGGTTCCAGAGATATAAAGGGAGGGGGGGGGTCCGAGGAGACCCCCCCCCCAGTTACAGATTGCCTAAAAAAGCTTAATTCAAGTTATTACTCGTTGGAAATTTCTGTCTTACGTTTGAGCAGCAACGTATTATTTACATGAAGCAAATCTTCTGTTCTCATCTTCTAACAGACCACTATGCAATGAGACACTACACTCGAGTTGTGAAATTCTTGTCATTCTTTGTCCAGCTCATGCACGCGTGTGGTGATGTAACGGAAAATTGGACTTTGCTTACTTTACAGTTTCTCTTGCGCGGTTTTCTATGAGTTATGACAATTTATTTTATAAAGGTACAATATTTACTGATTTTGCCAAGGTCAGACAATTCAAGATAAACCCTTAAATAGGATTCCGTATAAATGTGTTCGTAAGGATGGATTTGACAGTATAAACAAAAATCAGATCGAGGTCAACAGAAGCTTATTTGGCATGCAGGTTGATTATTATAAATGTATGAGGACTTCGTATCAATATGGTTCAAACGGAAATTTTGACTTTGCTATGCTTTCTCTTTATTGCGAACAGTTCAGTTGGTTCCAGAGACAATCAAATATTTACATACTCTATCTCTGTAACAGTGGAGGGACGGTGGTCTAGTGGTTAGCGCGTCGGACTTTCAACCTTAAAGTCGGTGGTTTGAGCCTAGTCTCTGCCGTCGTGTTGTTTCCTTAGACAAAAAACTTTACTCAACATTGTCTCTCTCCACCCAGGTGTATAAATGGGTACCGGCGACAAAATGCTGGGGGTAACCCTGCGATGGACTAGCATCCCATCCAGGGGCGAGTAGCAATATTCCTAGTTGCTTCATGCTACAGAAACCAGGCTAAGCTCCGGCCGTGTGGGCCATCCGTGGCTCGTGTGCGACTTTGCCTTTTATCCATCTCTGTAATACGGAACCCACCATTAGAGGTAAACAAGTTTCACTCACATTTTTGTATTATTGTTTCGTAAACGACCTCTAAACTGTAAGAGTTCTCAAGCATTTATAGTACCAGGAAGTATTCATTTCCAATATCGATCACTTATGTAAATGATCATAACTTCAATTTTAAAAAAATATCAGTCGGGTGATAAATGAATGTAGCTGCAACAACAACATCCCCTTTATTCCTTCGTCCGGTTGTTCGGAAACAGCTTGGCATCAATCCGGTATTAAAACGTGAACTGTATTATTTGTTAATTCATTTATTAACTTGTTCTCTTTTTTTAAATTATACGTTCATTTTTTCGTTCTTGTTAAAAACAACAATTTAAACTTCATATTGCCATCATAATTTGACGTCGTACGCTCATAATAATTATGCGCATCCTAAATTTGAACGAATATGTCCAGATGTTTTAACATTGACTAGGGTAATTGTTAAATTACTTACAGCCCATATTGTGTTTGATCTTTATCTCTATCAAACTCTTCTGGAAGCGAGATCTCCGCCACTATTACGTGGAATCGAGGATGTCTAACCAAAACCAAAAAAAAAATTAGAAAATGGTTGGAACTACTAGTTTAAGGTCACACTCAAGGAGTTGGACCGTTTCGCGCATAAAGCTCAGTTCTAATACAAAGTAACCACATAGATATTTTAATGTAAAACAAAAAGTAGAAAAAACATCAAAGGCTCCTATGAGCAAAATCGTGGATAAGGAACGTTCTTTTTATACTTTAACTTTCGGACGTACAACGGGGTGTGGATGCCACCCCCCCTCCCACCCTTTAGGTTTTTATCCGATATTTTCAAGACCATTTATGATTAGCACATACCGTCTTCTGTAGCTGTTCATTTATCCTGGAGACACATTTTGGTTAATTTTGGCGGCAAGCGGTTGTCATAGTAACGAGATATGACGTCATAAGTAGCATGAGGTCAAGCCATTTTTTGAATAAAAATGCATGTTAATAAAAAAGTATATTTTCACCTTTCTTCGGCGAAAAAACACTTAAAATGCTACCAAAAGCATCAAAATGTTTAATTGTATGTTATTGTGCAACTCTAGCAAAAATATTTGCAATTGCCGCATTTTTCCGATAAATTTGAATTCTTAGTAAAATCCAGGATGGCGGCCATCTTGGCGGCCCTTTTCGATGACGTCATGGATCCCCAGCAGCGCCATAACCCATAATATTTACCTTTTCTTGTAGAGCACATCACAGGCTATCTATTAGACGTTAAATATATCCGAAATATTGCAACATCGCAAAAACCTAAAGGGGGGAGGGGGTTGCAACACCCCCCTTGTACATGTACCACGGTGGGGGTATAAGTTTGCATGTACGTCCGAGGGGTAATAGCGGATGTCGAACCGGGAGTCACAAAGCGCGAGGCACGTGAGGGGAGGGAAGGAAAAAATAAACCGCATTGTTCTGGCCCTTTCGACGTCCACACGACCCCAAAAACTAACAGACAAATAGCAAAACAGCTATTTTAAAACATGCTGGAGAATCAAAGAACTCATGCTTGATGCAATAACGGATGTTCCTAGCTCTAAGACAACTAATTAACACACAAAAAATCTAAGGAACGGAAAACAATTGGAAGAAACTATTATTCACACTCATGTAATATTCATTATCCCGCGCTATGACGTAATTGGCATTATATAAGGTAGAATAATGTATGCAAATGTGTCAGTTTGCAAAGATTTCCATGGAGTAACGTCAGAGTGACTCTGCTCAGCACGGCCTGCTCCTTTTGTGTCCGCATACTTACAGCAGGCCGTGCTCCCTCTTCAACCACAAACGCAAGCTTCTTCAAACAAAGTTTCTGGTCCAAGTAGCGCTTCGACTAGTGCGTCAGCCGCGGAACAAGCACATTCTGCCGAGCCACTTGGCGGGGCTCCGAGTTTATCGTCAACCGCAGCGGAGCAGTTACGGGTTCGTTTCTTGGTTCTGTGAATTTTGGCGTTATTTCCGGAATAGCTACGGTTCGGTTCGTTGGGGCGAGCAAAATATTTATTTCTCCGGTTTCCGTTTCAAACTGGCTGCATTGTCTGTCCTGAACACCATGGCGAGCAAACTGTCTTTCCAAGCCCCTGATGATAGCACGACTGGAAATAGTCATCAAAACATCAACCTCCATCCACCTACTGTAGTAGTCCACCAGTATCAACACAATTTCTCCGCTGGACAATGGCCCCATAAGGTCTGCTACTAGGTGTCTCCAGGGTTGGGTTGGCTTTATATGCGCAAAGCATTATGGGTAACCCACATTTTTTGGCCGACAAGTTTCATTGGGCGCGATTCCTTAATGGTGTTCCTCATGGGCTAGCTCTAGAACTCTTTTTCGAAGTTTCCAGGGGAAGACGATACCTCTCAATACCAGTTTTTAATATAACCGTAACCTCTTCACGGATTATCTTGTACCCACTTGGACAAGAACACCAATCTCCAGACTTCCAGCACTCACGCACTTTTATGAGCTCCCCATCTTCCTCTGTCTCTCTGTCTATCTCAGCTGTGGCAAAGCACGTGGTGTTACGTTGCGGGCAACCAATCTCACGTATTCGCCTGCCAAGTGCCCGGGATGTGAAGATGCTGGAATCGTTGTCAGTCGACTAAGACAATCGGCAATATTCTGACCAGACGGAATGCATCTCACAGTAAACTCTTAGGGCACAAGTCGTAGCACCCATCTCTCAACTGTCTTACAGAGCTTTGACCTAGGACCTCCAATGCCTTGCAGTCCGTGGCCAATTCAAATGTCCCCAAACCATACACATTAAGATTAAACCTCTCGCAGGCCAACACTACAGCAAGAACTTCTTTCTCGACCTGGCTATATCTTCGCGTTCAACATCACTCAGGGTACGGCTTATAAAACACACTGCACGCTTGACACCTCCTTGCTGCTGAACAAGAACAACACCAAGTCCCACGGGACTAGCATCTGTCACAACCTCAGTTTGGATATCTTTGCCGAAGAACGCAACATCGAAGCATCTGCAAGCTGTTTTTTTAAGGTTTCAAACGCTTGATCCTCTTCCGATCCCCAATGCCTTTTCGTTCCGAGAAGGGTAAGTCTCCACAAGGGTTCACTTGTGGTAGCAAAATCAGGCAAAAACCGCGAATTCCAAGCTCTTACGCAAATGTCCTTTTGGCCGATCACGCAGTCTAGTTATCTTCCCCGAAAGGAGAACGTAAAAAGCCCAAAAGCGACTACGAAGATAGCTGTGCCTACCTTGGTGGGAGGCGACAAGTTGCAAGTCAGGGAACAGGCTTTATATTTCGTTTTCGCACTAAGTCCTAACTATACCTTTTGCCACTTGCAAAAGACACTCGCGCGAAACCAAAATAGAAGATCACAGGCTAAGAGAACGAGCAGAGGGAGAAATACCTTACCCCGCTCGCGCTTTTTAATAGGGGCGTCGCCATATTGACGACGCGCCGGTTCCTCTTAAATGCAAGTTTTTTTTCCTGCGTGACTTGTCACGTAAATTTGTGCGGCCAGCTTACATAACGGATAAACTGTTTTTGTACAGCCAGCACGACACGGGTGTCCGGCACAACGTAATTATTGACCTAAGAATCCTCAACACTGGCCTCTTTTTTACAATAGCTGTGCGAATTAACGCGCGCTGATTGGCTCATTTCTATGTCAAATAAGAGTGAAAATGACATAATAGGTAACGCAACGCGGGGAGTTTTGTCAAACTTTTGGCGTCGCCGGTTCCCCAAACAGTGACAAATAAGATGGCTCGAAATAGTATTTTTGCCGCGCGCAGACTGGGTTCAAATTTTCCCGCGGGACTTTTAAAAACTTGAGTAAAAAAAAAAAAAGATAAACAGACATGGCCGCCACATTCCTGTCGTGACTTTTGCGATTGATTCTCGTCATTAAGAAAAACGAAAACACACACAAAGAAAAGGTTATCAAGCTAAGAACCACCAGGGGAGCAAAATATGTATAAGTCTGGGACAGACAGAAACAACTAAATTACGTAGATATGCTTTATTAATAAGCCCCTTCAAAACAATATTATTTCTAATTGATATCAACAGTATCCCTTGATACTGCATGTATTAACAGCAATAAATTAAAATGGTTAACCTTGTTAAAAAAAAAACTGTCTTCTGTAATAACCCGAAAAACTCATGCACTAGTATTTTTGTAGCTTACTGCCTTTAGAAGGCCTAAGCTACTATGTTGTCGGTTTGAGTGAGTGAGTGAGTGAGTGAGTGAGTGACTGTAACAATAGAATCCGAGCCCACAACGAACTCTGCCGATTTCGATCCGATATTCCCCGATCTTAGCTCCTTTTTTCTCGGAACCTCGTCGGTTGTTCAACGTTTGTCGAGGATAGCTTGGAATGACCCGAATCGAATGTTCACTAAAGGCTGGTTCTCATATGATCGTCCCGGTCATCCGAGTCGTTTCAAAAAGTGCACGGACGACCGGGACGAGTATATGGGAACACTTCTGAGACGACCCGGGACGATCGCAAACGACCCGGACGACTGGGACGATCGCGGTCGCTGTGTTCTATCGGGACGACTGGGACGATCGTGAAAAATTGGGAAGGAACATATGAGAACTACTCTCAGGCGACCGGGACGACTGAGACGAATCTACCCCAGTATTCATAGCTCTATCAGTTCCAAAATGGCGGCAACTTCGGAGTTTAACTCTGCTTTAACAACCGCCATTTCCTTACGGACCGCGGTATTGACGTTCGGGACGGCTGGGACGATCATATGAAAACCCAAATCGCTTGAGTCATCCCGATCGTCTGAGTCGTTTGCAAAACACTTTTGAAACGACTCGGACGACCGGGGCGACCGGGACGATTATATGAGAACCAGCCTTAAGAGAAGACTATCAGATTTCTAACAAATATGGCCGCCCGTGAACTCCACGCTTCCATTTTGTAGACGTTCATTTTGCATAACCGGAATGAAAGCACGCCTTTTAAGACTTCGAAATGGAAAGAAAAAGTCCTTAAGAAGATTTATATGCCTTTGTAGTGGTGGTTTGAGAGCTGAAAGCGATGAAATTTGTCACAAGTGAGGACATGTCTTCTTTCAGAATTTATACTCGAAGCGGCAGACTTTACTAAGAATTTTCAAGCATTCCTGGAAAACTACGGTAAAGAAAGTCACGTTTTTTAATGTCCATTTACTTTGTAAGAAACATTTTATAGACTGTTTCTTTGTCTTATTAGTGGCTTTTGAGAAATAGTTAGAAAACTTGACCACAATCGGTCGAGCGAGAAATTCGCCAGATGCTGAACAAATTTGCGTGGCCGACAGTTTCCTTGATGCGATAATTTAACGCGTTTTGCTCTTGAGACTAAACTAGTAGATATTTGAATAAAACTTTCAACTGAGAGAATTCTTTTCTTGTGCAAATTGCGATCAAACTTGTTCGAATGTTTTCTTCATGAAGCCAATAATCACGGTTGAGGCACGTCAGTAAATATAATTAAATTAAATAGCGCTTTCTGAAATAAAGTTTGATTCGCGAAAACATTATGCGAATCATCTTTACGGATAAGAATGGCATTCTATATACACAGGAAAAGTCGGAAATTTTAGAAAACACTAGATATAATACAGTAGGTTGCTGAATTTAAATATTATTTTGTGATGTTTATAATATAATTCGCAGATGCTAGCGCTGCAATTAGGATAAACAAATCGCTAAGCCTTCCGGAAGCAGAAAATCACTGAATTCTGATAAGCATTTAACTCTTTTATTCAAGGGAAAGACATTTTCATTCAAGGAAATATTGTGTATTTGCGACAACACTTTGAAAAAACTAAAGCCGGGAAAAACTAATACATGGCAAAATCAAAGCAGTTATTAAAGGAACTAGAAAAAGTTTCACTTCGATTTAGTCTTGAAATCACGGGTGGGGGGGGGGGGGTTCATGATGCGTCACGCAATATGTATTTTTAAAATGTTTCTCCAATTTATAGCACTCGTCACCATGGGCTTGGAAATCCAAGGGGCACGGGGGTGGGGGGGGGGGGGGGAGGCTAGCGGGCCAGGAAATCCTACGATAATCTAAGTAATAACAGGCGCAGTAAGCTACATGCTACATACTATTTTTCTTGAATGTCACTCTCAGGTGAATTAAGGAATGGGTCTCGTTCGATTTATAGGGGGGTGGTTTATTTTAAAATATATTTGACTTATTGACTTTAAACTTTCTAAGAGGCTTTTAATTGTTGAAATAAAAAATTTTCGCTTACATGAATAGACTTGCTACGTCACGTGACTTGCCACGCCCAATTTTTAGCAATTTTTTTCGATCGAAATTTACGAGATGTTGGAAAAATAATTTTCTACTTAATTTGTTTTCTATCAATGACCATTAGTACAGGATTTATGGAACCAATCGGGGTTTTCCAAAGTTATTTGTTTTCTGTAAACCATAACGTTTTAATTTTAGAGAGGGACTGGAACTAGAGGAAAACAATGAATAATTATGCAGCAATAACAGTTTTCCAAATTCCCCGTTTAATTTGACGCATCACTCTGTAAATGGAAGACTAAGGAAGGAAAAACGGGAGCTTTTAATTGAATTTTCATGGCGTAATCTGAAAATTCTAAATTTTGCATAATTTAGGGCGTGGCTGGTCATGTGACCCCAACAGACACAGGGTATCATCCAAAAATGGTTTTGTTTCTTAGTGCATAATCATAAGATCAAATATTAGGGGTCGCTGAATAAAGCTAGAAAAAATGATGAAAAACCAATATTACACGAGGAGCCATGCCTTAATTCACGCGAGCTGCTGGAACTGGGTTTTGGGCAAAAAATAGGCTGGGGAGGGTTGTTAGGGTTATTTTTTTCAAATTTTTCAAGACCATTCACTGTTACCACATGCCGTCTTAAGCATATATATTTGTTTATCCTTGAGACACATGTTGGTAAAGTTTGACATCAATTGGTTGCTATGACAACGGGTATGACGTCATAAGTAACATGACGTCAAGCCCTTTTTGAATAAAAACGCGTGTTTTGCCTTTTTTTGGCGAACAAAAAACATCTAAAACGCCACCAAAAGCAGCAAAATGTTTAATTGCATCACATTTTACAACTTTAGCAAAAAAACAGTTACAATTTTCGCATTTTTAGTAAAAATCCAAGATGACGGCGTCAAAAATACCTTATCTTGTTGACCACCTCACATGCTATCTATTGGAGGTAAATATTTCCGAAATATTGTAAGGCGGGGGGGGGGGAATGTAAGTTTCCGTGTACGTCCGAGTGTTAAAGCCAATTTATAATCCTTATAAATTTAAGTTAATGCGACAACCAGGACAATATGCTCACTGTGTGATATGCTACCAGTGAAATCACCCGTTGTCATGCAATGCTCAAAGGTCATCTTGTGTTCACGTGGAAAAACGTGCAGTGCTGCATCTGACCAATCACACCCAGGCCATCACGTGCAAATAGCACTGAAAATATCTTATTCGCGTTTCATTCGTACCATGTGCTCGAAGCTTTGGTCTCGATATCATCTTGAAGCAATTTCTTGAAGCAATTTTTAAAGCCTTTTGAAGCATTTGAATTATAAAACATAAGCGAAAACCCGGAGACATCCGACCAAACAGTCTACTTCGGTCCTGATGCCGCCCACGCGTAACCGGGGATCCCGTTCAGGGGAAAGAATCGACTCCACGATACATATGAGCACCGCCATTTTCCCGACACTTTCGGTGACACAACTGCAAGACCTTTGCCGAGAACATGGCCTTCCTGCGACGGGCCGTCGCCCAACCTTACAAAACAGGTTAAAGAACGTAGGTATTGCGCGGGACGTTCCACCCCGAGAACGGGACACGGGGACTCCGTTGCTCCCAAACGTCAGCGAGCAGCAGCACACAAATACCGCCCAATTTACGGACGAGCAATTCTCGTAGATCAGGCGTATAGTGCAAGACTCCGTGGCTGCCGAGCAGCCTCAGTGCTATGCAGACACGAGCACCAGCTCCCTTGCCTATTTCAACGCCCGGTTCTGCGCTCACACTCCCAATTCAGGTCGAGGATGCCATATTGCGACCACAAGACCAACAGCAACAGGCCGGACGGACGGAACAATCATTAGCAGTGCTGCCTTTTCTTGTGCCATGCCGGTATGGAGCGCCTTTCCAAGACATTCTAGGGAATTACGTTAAAGATAAAATACAGCCGGGTGAGTTCTTCGAGCTTTCCAAACTTTTCCCTAAGAACCTTTTCTTGCATGACGAAGGGGATAATCTTGTGTTGTCACTAGACAACTCTGTAATCAGAATCTCCAAGAAGCCACAGCCATCTGCGTCCATCACTGACATCGAACAATGGACCACGGTATTTACTACCTATATGAGAGTGTTTTTACTGATAAGTTCCCCTTACGTTCGCAAGAATTATTACAGTACTTAAGTCTTATTAGGTACGCCGCCAGGGTTCACAAAGGTCTGGGTTGGGCCATTTACGACTACAAGTTTCGACAGAAGGCTAGCCATAACAAATCTCTGGTTTGGTCAGTAATTGACACCCATCTGTGGTTCACAATTTTCACAGTTACCCCGGCAGTATTGAAGGATGAATATCCTCTTTTTACAAAAGGACCCATTACCAGCAGTGTCAATTCAGGGGGCTCATATACCAAAGGCACTTGCTTTCTCTACAACAAGTATGGGGTATGCACCAAGGACCCATGCAAGTACACCCACTCTTGCAACCGATGTTGCGGGGCCCACCAGGTTGCGATTGCTCCGCTTCACCTAAACATCAACGAGCCCGGGAGGGGGATCGGGACAAATAAAGGGACCCAAGGAACTCAAAGTCCAGCTCCTCCCACAGCCATAAGTGAGGGATATTTAGGCGCCCTTCCGACTCCTATCAATGTAGACAAACTTGAACAAGTACTTACTGATCACCCAGACAGAGTCTTTGTGTCCAAGTTGTGTAGTTCTCTTAGAGACGGGGCTGAAATTGGTTATACCGGTACCCGAGTGGCTAGATTTTCAAGGAATCTGCCTACTGCTTTTGCGCAGCCCCAAATTATAGCTGAAAACTTGGCTAAGGAAGTTGCATTAGGCAGGGTAGCTGGCCCATTTTCAACCCCTCCGTTCCCCAATTTTCAAGTCTCCCCTATAGGTCTAGTACCCAAGAAGCATTCTGATAAGTTTCGAACCATTTTCCATCTGTCATTTCCCAAATACAAGCATCAACTACTCCATTTCTAAAGAAGACCACAGCCTACAGTACATAACTATTGACAGCGCTATTGAAGGAATTATTAGTCTCGGTAGAGGGTGTTTTCTTGCCAAAACGGACATAGAATCCGCATTCTAGCTCATTCCCCTCAAACTCTCTGATTATGAGCTCTTCGGCATGTTTTGGGATGGCAATTACTACTATGACAAAGTCCTCCCCTTCGGATTACGAAGTGCCCCTATTTATTCAACCAGCTGTCTGATGCGATTGAGTGGATCCTTGTTAAGAGAGCCTTTTTTCCCGGTCCGCGTGAGACGTGGCACCTGATGGAAAATTTCCCTACCCTCATGTTTAGCTCAAAGATAGCCCATGGTGGGCCAATAAACGTGGTGGTATTTTTTTGCTCAAATCTATTTTTCATTTCTAGAAAATCTCAAATCTCTAACGGTCCCCCATCGTCATGAAATAGCCGAAATAAGAGCGCCCAATATGAGCACAATACAGGTTCTCGTTAAAAGCGCACAGGGAAGCAAGGCTTTCCCAAATTTGAACAATTGTGTAGGAGGCATTAACAAATGATTTGAGCTAATAACAGGTTTTGTAGTTACATTTCTGAATTAACGGTGAGTGTTTGAAAATCGCTCATATTAAACAATTGCATTTTGGAGCAGTTTTTCAAGAAATATTTTCCCTACGCGGTATAACTCAGAATCGCTTTAAATTGCGGTTTTGGAAACGTGGATATAGTGCTCTTTTCAAGGAAACTAAAAAACGTTTGGGCCTCTTAACTACTACAAAGAAAAATCCCGTGTCATTTCGAGGAAATCACAACATCGACTTGTCAACAACCGCAAATAATCGAATTACGCTTGCTGTTATTGAAGCCAACATTCTGACAGCTGCAGCATAAAACTGAAGATGCAATGGTGGAAGAAAAGAAAAATACGAACAATGCCAGTTTTGCTGGGAGTCCTGTGACCCTGCTGTGTACGCAGTCTCGTTGCGTGACATGAACGGCTCATGATCAGTTCCTTGCTTCGTTTTGAACTCCCAACTTTGTTAAACTCACTTGCCACTATAGACACTTCAAATGTTCAAATCATCACGCTTTATTTTGCAATCAAGTCCAATGTATATAACAGCTGAATGGAAGCTGAAATATGGTTGGAACTGTCGAGAAATGCGATGTTTCCGAGAAAGTGCCTTCGGCAATATTTACTGATTGCGTGATTTGATAAACCTGCTCGAGCGAAGATGGCCATTTGAAACGAAAATAGGGATGAAAAGCAACCTTCAACCACTGGCTATGCAAGGTAAGCTCGTTATACTATGTTTCTGATCTAGTATGGTGTAAAGCGATAAGTTTTCGTCGGAATTTTGGCTTCAATAACAGTAAGCGTAATTCGATTATTTGCGGTTGTTGACAAGTCGATGTTGTGATTTCCTCGAAATGACACGGGCTTTTTCTTTGCAGTAGTCAAGAGGCCCAAACGTTTTTTTCGTTTCCTTGAAAAGAGCACTATATCCACGTTTCCAAAACCGCAATTTAAAGCGATTCTGCGTTTTACCGCATAGGGAAAATATTTCTTGAAAAATTGCTCCAAAATGCAATTTTTAAATAATGAAATATGAGCGATGTTCAAACACTCACCGTTAATTAAAAAATTTAAGTACAAAACCTGTTATTAGCTCAAATCATTTGTTAAGGCTTCCTACATAATTGCTCAAATTTGGGAAAGCCTTGCTCCCCTGTGCGCTTTTAACGAGATCAGTTCTTGTACTCATATTCATCGCTTTCATTTCAACCATTTCATGGCGATGGGGGTCCGTTACAGGTTTTGAGAATTTTCTTGAAATCAAAAATAGATTTGCACAAAAAAACCCCACCACATTTACGGACTTTCCATAGGGAATCTCTGAACTGAATATGACGGTAGGGAATTTTCGAAGTATGTGCCACATTTTTCTGATCTCACGCGGTCTCCAGAAAAATTCTCTCTTAATAAGTGTTGTATCCCGCTTGTCTACCACATTCTGGACGATTTTCTGATCATTGCACCCGCTTCATTTTCTGCTCCTCACAGCCATTCTTGCCAGCAGAGCCTGTCAAGCATGCTCCTTACTTTCAGAAATCTAGGTATCCCTATTGCAGCCAACAAAACTCAAGGACCAGACGTGGTCTTGGAGTTTATGGGCATTATCCTCGATTCAGATGGGATGGAAGCTCGGCTACCCCCTGACAAAGTGAAGCGGATCCGGTCATCCCTTGCTTCCTTTAAATACAAGAAGTCTTGTACTTTGAATGAACTTCAGTCACTCATTGGGACCTTAAACTTTGCCTGCAAAGTCATCCCCCTGGTCGACCTTTCTTGCAGCGTATGATTGAACTGACTCGTAACGTTTCCCAACCTCACCATCATATCAAGCTGAGTTCAGGGTTTTTCAAAGATCTTTACACCTGGCAGCAGTTCATTTCTAACTGGAACGGGGCTAGTTTTTTTCCTGTCTACCTCCTGGACTGACTCCGATTCCTGTGAGCTCCACACTGATGCCTCGGGTACTTTAGGGTTTGGAGGGGTCTTTGGTCACAAGTGGTTTCAGGGTCACTGGCAGACCAAACAACAGTTGGGCCAGCCTGGTATTAGCATTGCCTGGCAAGAACTGTTTGCCATTGTTGTTGCCTGTCACCTGTGGGGAAATGCTTTCGCCAATAAACGCATTATCTTTTACTGCGACAATGAGGCCGTTGTTCAAATAGTCAACTCCAAACGGTCTCGCATCCATAGAGTCATGGATTTAGTGCGCCACCTGACACTCCTTACCCTGAAATACAATTTCTACCTAAAAACCACGCAAATTGAAAGCAAAAAGAATGAAATTGCTGATGCGCTCTCTCGCTTTCAGATGGACCGGTTTCGACTTCTGGCACCACATGCAGACCAAGCTCCATGTCCAATTCCACACGCACTCCTGGAGATCTGAATGCCGACATCAGCCGATACCTCAGCCTTTCTATCGCAGCATCAACTAAACAGACGTATAGCTCGGGCGAAAAGCGTTTTATCGAGTTCTGTTCTCTCTACCGACCCCATAATGGCAAGTTCTGGCCTGCAGACGAAAGCACTCTAATTCAATATGTTGCCCACTTGGCAAGGTCAATAAAGCACTCCTCTATAAAGGGTTACCTCGCCGCAGTCCGCCATTTGCACATCCGTAATGGCTATGAATTAGATCTCAAGAAATATCTCCGTCTACAACTTATCTGCAGAGTTATAAAGCGGTCACAGGGCATCTCTACTAGAATCCGTTTGCCTCTCACAATTCATCACCTCAAACTGTTTTTCTGTCTTCTTGCCATCCCCCACACTTCTAACAATGATTCCGTCATGATATGGGCAGCAATGACCCTGTCCTTCTTTGGGTTTTTGCGTCTTAGTGAATTGACATGCAACTCCCCATATTCATCAGAGTTACATCTGTCTCCAACTGACATACAGTTTCTCCCAACTCCGAGCAACGCCGGCCACATTTCTGTCCTCATCAAGGTTTCGAAGACTGACCCATTCCGGGTTGGCCATACCATTATAGGTAAAACAGACCAGACTATTTGCCCAGTTATGGCAATGAAGACATATCTGGAGGCCAGGACAACCACCCTTGGGCCCCTCTCTCAGTATCAGTCGGGAACACCACTGACCAAGAATTCTTTAACTTCCCAAACTAGACATCTTTTATCGTTGTCCGGGTTCAATCCTTCCAAATATGCAGGCCATAGCTATAGAATAGGGGCAGCTACCACTGCAGCTTCAGTAGGCCTTCCACCGTGGCTAATGAAAACATTAGGGCGCTGGTCCTCAGATTGTTATGAGCGTTACATTCAATGCACCCACTCTCTCCTTTCTGGGGTTTTTTACAAGTTGGAACAAGACACGGTCAATTAGACTCAAACACTTAGCCCTTTGAGAACCTATAATGATCAACATCCTATTTCTCCTTGTCATATCAACACCTGCTTAGCCTTGGGTCTTGACAGATCAATGAAACTAGGATCGACAGTTAATTGCCATGACACTTGAATAATGTTTTATTCAATGTGCCGTATTTCATTATTTACTTATTTTCTCAAAACCTTTACTGTGGAGAGAATTCGGATGTTGATACTTTGGGTCATCGGGTTAAACATCTATGCATTGGTTTGTGGTTCGTCTTGGGGAATACACTGCGTGTATTTTTGGGAATGAAGTGCTCCCATACAGGTCACCCTTTGCCCCTTTGTTTTGGGGCATTGTGCCCCCATGCAGCTTTAATAACATTGTTACCATAGTAACTCCGTGGAAACCCTGATAGGATAAGGACCTCTCTCAGGGGGGTTTTGTACCCCTGGAGAGGGTGATAGGATAAGGACCTCTCTCAAGGGGGTTTGGTATCCCAGGAGAGGGTTGGGGGATTATGACCCACTGGGAGGGGAAAAGTTTTACCTCTCCCTTAGGCCCCTAACTCTGATAAGATAAGGACCTCTCTCAGGTGGGTTTATACCCCTGGAGAGGGTTGGGGGATTAGAACCACCTGGCTGGAGAGGATTGTGACCTCGATGCCATGTAGCTTTTTATTACTTTGACCTGTACGAGAATTGTGATTTACTGGAGTACTTCATCCACTTCCCCTTTTATCCCACAAACTGTTGTTGTTGTGTCTTTCTTGAGTTATGGGTTGGGAGCATTAATTGTCGGCTATGAATATAATTTACTCACCGTTTTCCAAGTAAAGTGTTGTGGTAAAAAATATCTCGAGGCAAGAACTTTAGCTGATTGTCATTCAAGTTCCTGTAAATAAATAAAATAAATAAATAATCACAACTTGGTGGTAAATTTCATTGTCTTTATTATTGACTTTTGAATGATAAGTTACAGCATTCGATAAATGGGACCGATTCCATGAAAACCAGTTGCTAAATTAGAAATCAAAGTAAATGATCGGTGACCAATGACCAAAAAAAACACTCTGGGTGGCCATATAAAGAAAACGAAAATGCAGTTATTACCTCTGGGAGAGAAAATGTTTTTGACTGAGCTTGTGTTTCAAATATCGTTTACGGAATTCTTATACTTTATACAATACGATTGAATACGAAAGGACAACCACCCTTTTATTCTTACATGAAAGAACGTCTAGTTATTAAAATGAGGCTGAACCGGGACTGAATGTTCTTATTTTTGGGGGGCGTTTCAACCCGAAAACGTTCTAACGACGTTTTTACTGCGCTCTTCAAAAACACCCGAACTCTGAAATTCCAAAGTCAACCGACAGTTTCGTTTTTCACTGCTGCAAATATCATAGCGGTCGTCTCAGGAAACAACGATGATTTACGCAAAATAGTCAAAGGTCATTTTGGTGGATTGAGATTGATATATTTTGATCCATTCTGTCAGTTTCTGTTTTCTGGGTCCAATGTTTGTCGCCATAATTATGATTGACAGCAGTGTAAAACGCAAACCTTAGTTGGGCTATTGAACTTCACAGATCGCGTGTTATTGAACGGCGTTAGAAAGACAAATTGAAGTTAATTTTTGGTCTCAGTTGGAATTTATTTACCCTGAAAAGATTAGTAGATGTTATTTTATTCTTAGTTAGCTTACTGCAGGAAATAATAGGACAAAGTAAAGACGTTGTTAACAAAATCTCAATGTTAGCTCATTCTTAAAATTTTGGCCAATCTCAGCCTCAGGGAGCAGGAGTGGTGTAGTGGTGAGAATACTCGCCTCCCACCAATGTGGCCCGGGATCGATTCCCGGCGTCATATGTGGGTTGAGTTTGTTTTCGGTTCTCTCCTTGCTCTTTGCAATATTGCGTTTACGCGTTAGCATTTCTTATTCACGGGTTGGCTCACAGGAGCTTACGGCTATTTCAATTAACGTTGTCAGATGAAAGCTTTTAACCTTAGCCTGCGAGCAAGCTCTTGGGCTCGGGTTCGGGGATTGGGGTTTGGGGGAGCGGAAGGCGAGAGCTTGCAACGATGTCTCAGAAATTTAAATGCCGCCCCAATACTTCCTATGGCTCCCCGCTGTCCGAGCTGTCAGAATTTGGCCAATCAGCGCAAACCGGAACCGAGCGTTAATGTGAACAAACATGAATCAAAGGGCTCTTCAAGCCATCTCGTTAATGCGATAGAACGTGAGGTTAATAAAAAAATAATTGATAGTGAATATGGTAAAGATGTTATTTGTTTGATCTAGTGCGCGTGACTGCGCTCGACGGCGGCTAATGTGGTTTGTTAACCATTATTATAATTCAACACATTGATACACTGCCCAAATATGGTAAAAAAAGTTATTGATATGCGTTATGTCTACATGACGTATAACCAGCGATGGCGGTAAATTTCGCATTTTGAAGGAAAGTGAAAATGACTGCTGCCTGCAATTTCGTGTTTTTGGGCGAAAAAGTGCGTGAACTATCAGTTAAAAAAAGGGAAAAGAAAGAAAAAAAGAGAAAAGAAAAGAGAAAAAATATTGTTCACATGATTGGAGAAAAAAGGCGCGAAATTTTCGCGTTGTCGCAGTCGCAGTCGCGGTCGCAGAGTGAATGAAGGAGCACAATTTTCGTAAAATTCCTTTGGTAATCACCTCTGGAATATGATATAGACTTGATGCTTCCTCAGAAAAGTTTCTGATCTCGTCATTACGGCTGTAGGAGTTAAAAAACGAGCAAGTTTGTAAACAATATTGATCGACTCAGCTCGTACTTCGATGTTTGAAAATTTGGTGCTGATGGAAGAGACTAAAAAGCCAAATCAACTACAGGTACGATGTTTTAACCGTTTCTTGTATCCTTTAGCTGTGAATTTTTGTAAGACATACTGTCCACGCTGCAGTTCTTTCCGACTTTTCGCCGCTATGTTTAGGTAAGCGTAGCCGTGTGTTTGTTCAATTTGTTTTGATTCTGAATTGAACTTTTTAAGATACGAAACACTTGTAAGTAAGACATTCTATGCAATTTTATTGTGTTTTAAGAGTGTATGTCTGAGAAAACCAGGCAGAGGTCGGAAGAAGGGGTTCGGCCGATCGTCGCCGTATTTATGTTGGATGTAGGACTTACCCAACTAGTTACCATGGTAACATTTACTTGTTGATTGACTTTGTTGTTTTCGATAACAGACCACCCCCTCAAAAAATGCCCTCAGCAGCATATTGAAACTGTGATTTTAGGTCAATTTTAGCGGTCTGCATCTCTCGATATATTCAAGCAAAAGATACAATTTCACATCAATATAACACATGCCCTCTGGCAATTTTTATGGGTATGTCAAACAATGTTCACTGTACCTCCGACACGTTTTGTGGGCAATGAAAGAATGCACACTTCGCGACATTTTCAAAACTCGAAAAACTACCCATTTTAAAAAGCCTGTTTCTCAGGGGTCCGGGAAAATATAAAAATAAAACAACTTGCATGTTACTCACCATACATAGGAAGATATCTTAAGCCAGAGTTGAAATTGGTACACTGAATTTAAAACTCTTTTCAGTTCGCTGTTTTTACCGCTTCCGTGGATTTTGGCTCCCCAGGGTTAATTACAGTCACGGTGACTTTCTTGATGCTGTCGATCGAATTATCCGGATTTTGCCATTTTAGCGTGTCCAAAATGTGTGTACAGCTAATAGCTGTGGTTCCAATTATGATTCCTTGTATAAAAAAGTAACTTCAAGCAAGAAAGAAGCCAAGAAACTTTGCACAAGATGATTGCGTGACAGCAGCTGAACACGTAGTATTAACGAAGCAAGATTGTCCGCGTTGACGAAAAGGATGTTAATGACTTCCTTGAATTTGACTTCTGTTTCATAGAAATTGTTTCAAACATTCCATAAATGAGTCCCATAATCTTCTGACTTAAAGCAGTATAAACGGCTGGTATCTGTTGCCCGCAATTCAACAGACAGAACACTGTTGATGTCCAGTTTGCAAATTTGTGAAATAATAGGTCACGTTTCCTCTAGTTTTCATCAGTCCTGTAGCTGAGTTTCAGGTCCGCCGACTCTTGGTGATTCGTCGAATGATGCTATGGTACTATAGCAAAGAATGGTAGAAAATTTACTGAGCTGTAAAACTATATATTACCAATTCAAAACTGCTAGTATCCTTCCCAGAAATAAAAACTTAGTAACCTGGCTTGATAGACAACCGGAAACGGAATTGTTACCAGAAGCCATTCAGGTTTGAGTGCTAAAAAAATAAAATTTCAGTTATAAGTCCCATATATATTTATTTTATTTTCGTTATGTTTCCTAACGAAGCTAATAAATTCTGATTAATTAAGTTTCTACTTCTTATGGAAAAATATCTGGTAATTCAATTTCTTGCAACTGATAAGGATGTAAGTTTCACCGTGGGAACAAGAAATTTGATGGCTTTGGAAGCCATTTTAAAATAGTTCCAAACTGGGAATTAACGTTTTGCGTAAAATTGAAGTGATGGAGTTATTTTTAAAAAGGATTTATTGATATCGTTTGGTAGCACAATCGCTTGATGATGTAGCATGTTTGTTTAACCTCTAATAATGTACATGAAAAAGTTACTCGATTCTGATTGGCTAAGAGCAGTGCAGTTCAAGTGTAACACCAGTGCAAAACGTGTAACACCGGTGCAAAAAGTGTGACACCAGTGCAAATTACAAATCGAAATTTTTTTTCTTTTTTTTTTTTGGCCAAAAAAAGAAGAAAAAAAAATTCCAAAAAATATTTTTTTACAAAAAAAAAATGTTTCCAAACAAAAATGGATGCTATTTTTTCATGTATAATTATTAATAAGTAATCATACGGTTTCGAGTTCAATTTGGGATTAATTTGCACGAGTGAGTTTTTCAAAAAGCTCGAAACCGTATGATTACCTATACTAATTTGTTTCACAGCGTACGTTGACAATTTCGACAAATGCTGAATAAGTTGTTCAGTCAACAACCCTTACAAAACGTAATCGTTCAAAAGTGATACATTAATCAGGTTTAAACAGTTGTGCTTACAACACGGCTCTCTGCTCTCCGAACACGGAACGTATTTTATTATTGCCGTTTCAAATATGAAAGATTTTCTTTCGCTCACTATGAAACTAATTTCGATTATGTAGAACTTCAGATATATTTTTTCCTTGGCCTCATCTCCGTGATGAGTGTTTACTGAGGATTTATTTGTCTCTCACAAAATATTTACAACCGACCAATTACAGCGCGCCAGGCGTAATGCACTCTCATTGGTTAGTACATTTCTCGGCAAAGTAACTGCGATCGACAACAGACAGTCAGAATGGTCGTGGACAAATGTTGAAAAATGCTTTGTTCATTTTCGGTCTTGGTTCGTTTTTCAAGTGCCACAAAAGATAATATCTATACCACGACAAATTTTTAATTTTTGTTGACGTCTTATTTGCCAACATTTGTGGCCCTGGTGTCTTTTCCCAACGGAAGAATCTGGCTATTTAAAAATTTCAATAGCAAAAACTTGAAAAAGCGTTTCAATCAACGGCGACCTTACCGTGTAAATGGATTGAACGTAAGCATAATTTTAATCAAAATTAATAACATCAACAACGAGAATCGACAGGAAATTATTGGAGTCCAAAGTTTTGCGGAAACATAACACAAATATTAAGAACGAACGAGGGAACGGATATAAGTAATACTGAGGTAGAACGAAAGAATTTCTAGCATAAATAAAGATCCATTTATTTGAGAATTAGTGCTTCCATCAATAATCATTGAAATAAAAATGTTGATCTTGTCCCATGGGTCGGCCATTTGCACTCTTTCAGATGCCCCACAGTGGGGATTTGTACATATAAGCTGACTCCACCGTGGGGCATTTGCAACTTTAAAAAAAAAAAAGGCAAATGCCCGACCAATGCGCCGGGGGGGGGGGGGGGGGGGGAGGGATGAGCGGGCTTGGAATTGACGGAGCCATTAAATAAACATGCTACATCAAGCGATTGTGCTACCAAACGATATCAATAAATCCTTTTTAAAAATAACTCCATCACTTCAATTTTACGCAAAACGTTAATTCCCAGTTTGGAACTATTTTGAAATGGCTTCCAAAGCCATAAAATTTCTTGTTCCCACGGTGAAACTTACATCCTTATCAGTTGCAAGAAATTGAATTACCAGATATTTTTCCATAAGAAGTAGAAACTTAAGTAATCAATTTATTTAGTTCATTAGGAAACATAACGAAAAGAAAAGAAGATATATGGGACTTATAACTGAAATTTTATTTTTTTAGCACTCAAACCTGAATGGCTCCTGGTGACAATTCCGTTTCCGGTGGTCTATCAAGCCAGGTTACTAAGTTTTTATTTCTTGGAAGGATACTAGCAGTTTTGAATTTGTAATGTTTTACAGCTCAGTAAATTTTCTACCATTCTTTGCTATAGTACCAAAGCATCATTCGACGAATCACCAAGAGTCGGCGGACCTGAAACTCAGTTACAGGACTGATGAAAACCAGAGGAAACGTGACCTATTATTTCACAAATTTGCAAAGGTCAACAGACAGACTGGACATCAACAGTGTTCTGTCTGTTGAATTGCGGGCAACAGATACCAGCCGTTTATACTGCTTTAAGTCAGAAGATTATGGGACTCATTTATGGAATGTTTGAAACAATTTCTATGAAACAGAAGTCAAATTCAAGGAAGTCATTAACATCCTTTTCGTCAACGCGGACACTCTTGCTTTGAATACTACGTGTTCAGCTGCTGTCACGCAATCATCTTGTGCAAAGTTTCTTGGCTTCTTTCTTGCTTGAAGTTACTTTTTTATACAAGGAATCATAATTGGAACCTCAGCTGTTAGCTTTGCACACATTTTGGACACGCTAAAATGGCAAAATCCGCATAATTCGATCGACAGCATCAAGAAAGTCCCCGTGACTGTAAATAACCCTGGGGAGCCAAAATCCACGAAAACGGTAAAAACAGCGAACTGAAAAGAGTTTTAAATTCAGTGTACCAATTTCAACTCTGGCTTAAGATATCTTCCTATGTATGGTGAGTAATATGCAAGTTGTTTTATTTTTATATTTTCCCGGACCCCTGAGAAACAGGCTTTTTAATATGGGTAGTTTTTCGAGTTTTGAAAATGTCGCGAAGTGTGCATTCTTTCTTTGCCCACAAAACGCGTCGGAGGTACACTGAACATTGTTTGACATAGCCATTAAAATTATCAAAGGACATGTGTTATATTGATGTGAAATTGCATCTATTGCTTGAACATATCGAGAGATACAGACCGCTAAAGTTGACCTAAAATCACAGTTTCACTATGCTGCTGAGGGCATTTTTTGGGGGGGGTGGTCTGTTCTCGAAAACAACAAAGTCAATCAACAAATGAATGTTACCATAGTAACTAGTTGGGTAAGTCCTACATCCAACATAAATATGGTGAAGATCGGCCGACCCCCTTCTTCCAACATTTTTCAGATTTGCCCGGTTTTCTCAGACATACACTCTTAATTCTTTTTGTCACTACTCTGTCCCGTTCTATGAGTAGACGAAAGCTCTTCGTAGAAAATTGTGTACGCTAAATTAATTTTAGCTTGGCAAAAGTTTCGGCATTCACTGTTCGTTGTTTAAGAAATAGTGCGAGGTAAAATATTGTTGTAAGCCCTTTTACTTAATGAAAGGTTGTATATCTCAATGAATATTTTCTAGAAACTATGATTTGTTATCAATGTGTTGAATTATAAAACAGTTATTAGTGTTCAAGCTTGCGCAATATTGACAAAGGCGCCACTTTCATTCATGATGTGTGATGTTGCAAGTTTCGCGCGGTAAAACATGTAAGCTTTTTTTTGATAAAAGGCTTGTCGGCGATATTTTTTCTTCAAACTTTGCTTTGTTATCAATGTGTTGAATTATAAAACTATTATAGCGCTCAAGCTTGCGTGATATCGCCTAATTTTAGCCGACTCGGCCTACGGCCTCGTCAGCTAAGTATTAGGCCATATCACGCGCGCTGTCGCGCTATAATAGTTAAATAGCGGAGCACTCGTCGGGCCGAAGGCCCGGCTGCGCAGCCCCATACTCATAGAACCTATGCCCGTCATTTTTCATGGTCATGGCTAGCGGAATGTTTCGCGGGCGCACCTTCGTGACATGTGTCAGTCAGTCGCGCAAAGCAAACTCGCGGGCGCGTATGACGTCCCAAAACATGCGCGTAGGACGCCACACGCGTAGCTACACAGCCGTCAGCTCGGTAAACACTTTTTAAAGTTTTAAAAAAGTTGGATCTATCGCAGTGCTTAGCGGAGCAGTAAAGTCGTTACTTCGCTGCATTTTTTCGCGGTTTGCTACTCAAGACAGGGATACTAATTAAGGGATACTCAAAAGCCGCTTTAAAGGAAAAAGAAGAGGTTTCGGGGATAAAATCTTGCTTCGAGGAACCCTCATACGTTTTTATCAATGCAAGAGCAATGCGGGGAGATGCCTTGTTTTTATTACGGATTTCAGAACCGAAGAAGCGAGGTTTTAATGAATTTCCAAGCAGTCCAGTGAATTAAAGGTAAAATAAATCACATTTTTCGATGGAAATTTATATTGATATCAATTTTTGATTGACTTTTCCTTTGTGTTCTCTTAAGTTTTGGAGACATGTTTATGAAACGTACTCAAATTAAGTCGCGTTGTTATCTTGAATTTCATCGAGGACAGTTCTGCCTTGATGCGCTATAAATGGTACGTGTTTTGCTTTTAAACATAAACTAATGGAGATTTGAATAATTTTTTTCGAATGATTGTGTTGTCCATTTTTATGAGTTTGTTCATTCATTACATAGATTGAAAAGCGATTTTATGTAAACAAAACAAGACTTAGATTTTCTGTCTTCACTCGCGTTGCCTTATGCAAATATGTTTGTGTATTTTTGCAATTTTGATTTCAAAATCAGTTTCTCGGGCAATTTTTGACAAACAAAAACTGTATTTTATTCGGAAAGTAGTCGTACCTGTTATTCTAGACAGAGAAAAGTTGTTTTTGTGAACTTTTCTACGGTCTAAATGTACTGTGCAGACGGTCGGGTAATACTGTTTTTTGAGAATTGCCAAAATTGAAAAATAGCCCGGTCGTCAATCTTAATTCTTGTGCTTCCGACCTTTCACCTTAGTTAAGTTTCACTTTAGTTAAGCTTGTTCAAAGTGCTACGCTGTTAGGCTCTGCCTATCTATATATATTAAGTTATAAGTACAATTGTCCTGTCTTGAATTTTAAGAGGTATCTCCGGGGATTCCCCGAACCCGTTCCTTGCATAATCAAACCGTTATACACCGAATGCAAATATGGCCGTCCAACAATTTTTTGTTTGGACAGGTTCTCAAGAAAAGAAAAGTAATTGAATAATGATAAAGATTAGGTCAAAATAAGTCACACTTAGCAGCACTTGTTTACGTGATATCATTAATTTCTCTGGACACTTGGCCAAACAAAAAATTGCCTGGCGGCCATATTTGCATTCGGTGTATAGCAATTATTCACTATTCGAAAATAGAACAAAACCCAAAATTCATACTATTTTGCTCTTCCATACTCTTGCACACTGGAAAAGTTGAAAATTTACAAGTCATGTAAATCCAATTTACAAAATGTAAATTTGGATTTACATAATTTGTAAATTATAATTTACATGTTAATATATTTTCGAAACTGATTATAACACCACAAAAAACCCAATTTGGTGGGAGGTGTGTTTTACTTGTTTTTGTTCCTAGCCAAAAATTACAATTTGCAATTTGTAAGAGAAACTGAGCTTAGATGTCACTTTCGTTGCTAAAGAAAGTCGTGGTACAATGTAGGTGGGTAAAGCTATTGTTTATCCTCATCAACTCAATTCACGTATGATCCCAACTCTTGGTCATTTTTTTTCCCAAATTTCTGCCAGTGTTAAATTATTCAGATTCTGATCCCTAAACCTAAATCTCATGCCTCGGCTGTTTCCTTGTTTGTTTGTTTGTTTCGTTCTTTTGGCCAGGTAGCTTTGTTTCTGGTGCGGTGCCATCTGGAATATAATGGAGTGCTCAAGTTACCACCATGGCACACGCTGTCTGGAAACCGATAAGCTAAAGAAAACGCCTGACCGGGAAGGGAAGAGTAAAAGTCCCGAAAATCGCTTACAGAAATGTGCAGCCGTTACTGGGTAACGGAACAAAAAACAAAATGGTAAGCAGAAACATTGTGGCGATCGGAGAACAAACGCGCTTCACTTCCCGATGACAAAAATATTTTACTTTTCGAAATCTCATAGAGAGGTGCAACTATGAAATTTCGTTTTTCAAGAAATCCAATGGCCTTTTGCCATGAAATGCGGACCATTTTAGAAAACAATTTTACACAAGTTCTAATAGGTGAGTGGGAAGAGGCAAACGATGTAGATTTTGTTGTAGATTCGCTGAACCCAACTTTCTCCACCAGACCATAACTTGAGCTTAACCCTAGGACGTACTAGGCGGGGGATGGATGCCACCCCCTTAAGGTTTTACTCCGATATTTTCAAGACCAGATTAGCACATTAAGTAATGATCCGCATAAGAAGGATAGCGCTGAACGGCAATGCACGATGGAATGTCAACGTTTTTCATTGTTACAACTAGTGATCTCATTGGCCTAGACTCAAAAACCGCTAAAACGTTAAGGTTCAAGGTGCATTTTGTCTATTTGTTTAAGGTTTCAAGTAATTTGAGACCCAATCGCACAACATGCAATTTTTAAAAGATATTGTATTTGGGGAACTTCATCAAAGAAGAAAAATTATTAGCTATTGTCTTCTGCTATTCTGATTGGTTAAGCACGAACATTTCCTAAAATTTATCTGACGCAAATGGATTTTCTTTATTTTTATAATGAAATATAATTATTAACCATCAGCTCCTACTCTATTCTTGAAATCAAATATATTCTATGTGAGAAAGAGCCAATGCCGCAGAACAATGAAGTTTACTATCGTTCTTAATATGTGGAGCATTACTTAAATACATGCCATCTTCAGTAGCTGTTCGTTTATCCTTGAGACACATTTTTGAAAAAAGTTTGCAACATCCAGTTGCTATGGTAACGATATATGACGTCATAAGCAGCATGAGGTCAAGCCATTTTTGAATAAAAATGCTTGTCACCTTATGTCGGTGAAAAAACATATAAAACGCTACCAAAAACATCAAGATGTTTAATTGTATGTTATTTTGCAACTCTAGCAAAGAATATTTGCAATTTCAAGATTTTCCCGATAAATTTAAATTTTTCGTATAATCCATGATGTTGGCCATCTTGGCGGCTATTTTCGATGACGTCATGGACCCCCAGCAGCGCCATAACCCATAATATTTACCTTATCTTGTAGAGTACATCACAGGCTATCTGTTAGACGTAAAATATTTCCGAAATATTACAGCATCGTAAAAACTCAAGGGAGGGTTGCAACACCCCCCACCCCTTGTACCACGGTGGGGGTTTAAGTTTGCGTGTACGTACGAGGGTTAATAGACAATTTTGTGATGGTCAAACTATATATTTGTCCCTTTCTTCCTCAATAACATTTTCCTGCTTTTAATTTTCTTTTTTCTGCTAACACAATGGATACAAAAGTGAATTTCCTACATTTAATAAGTTAATCATTAACCGAAACCGCTAAAGTCTACTACAAGAAAATCGTAGATTTTTTGAAAGTTTTTTTAATGCATGGAAGATTAATTCTGCAAATATTTCAGTGTTCATCTCATCCAAAATGTCCTTAAATAGCTTGGGCGGGTATCTTTACATAAAGGATTTGAGAATTATGTAGCCACTGAATACTAAAAGCAGCCTTTCATTGACCTTTAGGCAACCCGCTCCTGTACTATTACGATAACCATAGCTAAAGGATTTGCTTACAGCCGTCTCAGATCGGTATTTTGCTTAAAAACGTCTGAAGGTAAGTCCTGCAGTTGGTTTTTGTTCAAGTTCCTAAAAAAAAGACAACGAAGCGATTATTGCTTTTTAATGTAGCTATTATTGTTAAATGATTAGCTTTATCATTGCATCAGAACCCTGTTTTCGCATGCTCCAATATCCGTTATTGTATAACGAATACAACTTGTCTACTTACAGCCAAATGAGCATAGCAGTTTTGTTAAAGACTCCTCCACGCAATTCCTCCAGCTGGTTGTTGTTCAAAGTCCTGTCAACATAAAATTACAAATTAGTAATAGATAAAAGTAATTTGTTTATAATGTACTGACCATTTAGTAGCAATAATGCAATTATATTGTCTCGGTAACATTTGCAATATTCAAAAGTATTTTTACTCTAAAGTGAGGCCAGTGAGGCTAATTAACGTACATATAAAATAATAAATAAATCGGCCGCCATTATGAAAGTGGTCTATTGCTTTTCTTTTGTGGGATGCAACTCGGACTCGTTATTTTGGCGAGACTTCTAGACATTTTTCACAAGAATCAAACAGCACGTCACTTTAACCACAGAGCGACGGTATTAAAAGGCAGAACACTCCCCCTTGTCAGCACTTTCATGGCTTGATATACAAATAATTATGTCGGGCAAACGAAATAATGGTCACGGAACAGAGAAACTCGGTAATCTATTCTTATTAGCGTGTAAATCTGTTTAAATTTTGGAATTACGAAATCTTTAACATATAAGAAAACCGTAATATTTTGAGCGATTTTCGGATGACCTTGATAAACGGTTTTCATGAGTATTCGAGATTTGTTTCATACGCCTGTAGTTCAAAGGATCACAACAAGCTTTACTAGTTTTCCCGCAAACAAAACTGTTCCTAGTATGCAAAGAAGTTTTTTTCTAATGACCTCTCAGACTGAAAAGCGAGAATAGCCTGTAGTAATATATTAATAATGAATAAAGCAACCAAAAGCCGCGTACGTTTGCCTCCGTTCGCTGAACCAATCAAATTGCTCCTTCTAGTTCGTTTGTTGTTTTAGTTGCGTGCAGGCATAATCATTTCAAGGTCATACGAAAATACTTTTGTAAAAAAATTGTGCGCAAGAAAAGAAGTTATCTTGTGCTGCTAATTCTTGCTGCTAACTCTTGTTAAGAGCAAACGTTCTTTGTAAGAATCGAGAAAAATGGGAAATTAAAATTTTTAGACCCCCTTCATAGACTATTTTGCACGCAGGCAGGTCTTCAGGGGGGATGTTCAAAAATGACCTTTGTTAAGGTCCTTTCTTCTTTTTTGCCATAGTAACATCGGATGTTGGTACCACTAAACTCAATTGTGACCTCAGAAACTGCTTTAATGTGCAAAATGTAAGACATCATTTCCCAAGTCTACTACAACCCTACAAATTAAGACTTTCGTCAGAAGTAAAACCTTTATTCTAGTTTAAATTTATGCAAGTTGCATTTTGTTACATTTTTTACAGTACTTCTTAAGGAAATGTATTCCCTAGGGGAATAAATGGTTTTATGGAACGTGCTGCGCCGGTTGGACTTTGTCCGGAGATCATTTTACATCCGGGTCTTTCTTAGCAGCATACTTAAAAGAATGGAGGCCTGGTTATCGGCCTCATTGTCTCTAGCTTTAATGCAGGCAAACGTTTTTCCCACCTTGATTCCCACCCCGTGTCTTATAGTAGTAGCTGGTTTAGGCGGGTTTGCCCTCACCTTTGCTGGAATTAGATTGTTATTTTTAGTTTATCGGGATTTTGATATCAATTTTTAAGAATAAACGGCCACGCAAGCTCAGCCTTGGCAATGTACATTATTAGGGAGAATTCTTATTTGGGTAGGCGAGCATGAATCATAAAAGAATAAAATCATTAAGAAATAAAAACACAACAAAAAGATATATTTGAATTCAATCATATTGCTTCAACTTTAAATCCTGAGAAAATCCAACAAATAAAGGATTTCTACTCTTTACCATAAAAAAACTTGCATATACAAAAACAGTCAAATTAAATACAAAAAATAAATTATATCATGAATATCATTTCTGTTTTACTCGCTTCAGTTGGTGTTATCACAGGTGGAATAACCTTAAACCCTATTCTCCTAGGTGTATTAACAACAGCTGGAATACTTTTAAAAATATATCATGAAATGAAAAATTACAAATTAGATATGGTTAAATTTGGATTTACAACTTATGAAAAAGAATTGACTAATTTACGAACTGCAATGAGAGGTGGTGAGTTTGACTATCAAAAGTTTATATCCGAAATGAAACTTTTAGATCAAGAAATGATTGATTTAACACCTACTTCAATAAAAACGGAAAAGAAATAAAATAAAGAATGGAAATAGTTTAAATTTCAGCAAAAAAATGTAATACTAAAACGTATTAAAATTAATGATAATTTAATTTATCCATGTAATAATCTACATATTCTTCAAAATTAACAACTCCATTAAAATATTTATCAATATATTCACCAACTCCATCAAGAAATTTTTCTTTATCATAATGACTTTCATTACATACAACAGAATCTAATCCTCGTTTTACATCTCTCTCTAAAAGATAATACATAAAATCTTTTAATTTTTTGATAATTTATAATTTTTAATTAATCTTTTCAATTGATTTACTTCATCTTTAATTTTAATTTCATTTACAGTTTCTTTTAATAATTCGTCATCAGTTTCTTCTAATAAATCAATAATTATTTCTTAATTTATAACTTCATCATTTTCTTTTTTATCATTTAATATCATTTTTCCTATATCATCATTAATTATTTTCATTTTTCTATAAAAATTTTCATTATGTATTTTTTGTAATTTATCTTGAAGATTTATTATTTCTTCACTAATTTAAATTTTACATCATAAGAATCATCTTCTAATTCTTCATCTTCATAAACATTTTCTAATTCTTCTTTAAGTTTTTCTAGTTTTTTTTTTTAATCCAGAATCTTTATTCATTTCTTTATTTATATATTAGATAATTTATTTCTTTTTTTACAAAATCCCACCAAATATTATAAAAATATTCTGTTTCTTCTGAGAGTTTTAATGGTATCTTTTCATCAACATTTTTATAACCTACAATAATTAAAATCTTTTTTTATGATAAAAATAATATTGATAATTCTTTTTGTTTTATACTTTTCGATTACTTTCTTGATTATTCTATCATTATAAATTTTATAAAGTATTTCATTAATCTTTGAAATATGATTACTTTTAATATCAATATTTTGTTGTACTTCTTCAACCTTTTTCTCAAAATAATACTTTCTATGATACACTGATTTTCTTCTATAAGAACATCTTTCCCAATCAGATATATCTCCAACGTGATTTAATATTCTTTGAACTTCAAGACCACAATCACAACAAATTTCTACATTATCAATAATCTCTTTATTTTAATGTTCACAAATTTCATGTTCATATTTTGGTTTCTTTTTTTTACATGGTTTTTCATATTTCTTTAATATTGATGTATATAATTCAATTTCTTCTCTTGTAAACATCACTCTTTTATTTTTTAAATTTTTTTTAAAATCTTTTAATTTTTTCAAATTTAATTTCTTCATCAAGATCAGGTATGCAAAATAATCTTGTTAAATATAAAAATAAAATATCTCTTGTTGTAAATTCAATCATCTTTTATTATATAAAATATTTTTTTATCTTACTGCTAAAGTATTAATTTTATTTTTACAAATTAACCTTTTATCATCATTTGCTGATAATGCTACTTTATTCATTTTCATTGAGTAAATTTCATGATCTTTACTTATATATTCATTGATCTCATTTCTTCTTTGTCTGAAAATAAACATTTCTTATAATCTTCAAATGTTATTTCCCTTTAAATCACATTTTTTTTTAATTCCTTCACATTTCTTTTCTTCTTTTTTCGTTTTCAAATTTGAATGAATAAAGTTTAGGTCTTAATCCCACAAAATGAGTTATCTGTTTTCCACAAGTTTCATCTTTAAACATTCCTATTACTTTCTTATTTATTCCAGTTTTAATTCCAGATTCATGATCTTCTGGATAATCACTTGTATCAAACTTTTTCTTAATATCTTTCTTATATCATAATAAAAATCATCTGTTTTAATTTCATACATTAACGAATCCGAATCAGTTAAAAGTAATTCAGCTTTATCTCCATATTTCTTTCTAATATAATTATAATGAAAATCCTACATATGAAACTTTGACAAATCAAGAACTGCTTGACCCACATAAATCGGTTTATTAAAAAATATTTCTGTTTTTTTTTTTCATATGAACTGCAATTAAATGAGGATCAAATATTGTTGATCTATCAAAATTTGGTTTTGATGATAATATGCTTGCTTTTTCTTTATTATCTATCAATGTTACATTTTGTCTTTTTCTCATGTTTTCAATTGTTTTACCAAAAACTGAATTATTCATTAATTTAAAAAAGTCTTTCTCAAAACTATTTTTCGATAATTTTCTTAATTCTGTATTCTTTTCTATATAAGGTTTCATCCATTCTGATTGATAAAATTTAATTCTTCTATGAACTTTTTTAAGTTTAAGTCCTAATTCTAAACATTGTCTACGATTTTTATAATCTATAACATAATTCTTTTTTTTATAAAAAATTCCAACAAGTTTTTCAACTCCATCAAAATCTAACTTCTCTGTAGCAAGTGGATAATCATTAAGTTCATACCATAATTTCTTTGGATATTCAAGATCTACTTCAAATATATAACCATGATTTGTAATTCTCTGTCCTAAAAGTTTAATTACATTTTCTTTTGTTAGTTTTTTATCTTCCATCCATTTAAATCCATGTGTTGGAAGTTTTTGAATCATTGACCAACCATAAAGATTATTAGCATCTAAATATGTAATAAATTTTGATTCTTTTTCGGGATTATAATTTTTCATATATTTATTATTTGCTTTTGAATATCTTTTTGATATATGAGTTACACCACCTCTAATTCCTTTTTCAAACACGATTAACATAACATTATCATGTAATAATTGAAGTCGTTGTTTCGTTTCTTTAAGACAAGCATCCCATGCTAATCCAGGTGATGTGAAATAATGTGCTGGGTCTAAATTATAATGTTTTAAACAAATCTTACGAAAGTTTTCAAAAACATCAGCTACAAGTAATACATCTGATTTAAGATATGAATCATGATAATCTTTAATAGTTTTACAATTACAATGAGTCCATACTTTTAGTGCGTGATTATAATCAGAGTCTGAAATATCTTCATCATTTAGTTTTGAATAAAACTCTGATTTTTTTTAATAATCATATGGATAATCTCCTCTTCTTGTTAACAATTCATTGTTATTATATACTTTTTTTATATTAAGAAAATCTTCAAGTTGTAAATGTGAAACACGATTTGCTAAAGAAGTTTGCATGAATTTGAAAGATTCAATAAAACGAATTTCAAAATTTAATGACACTATTTCATTTGTCTTTTTAGATTTATATTCATCAACTTTAATTTTTTTAGAAAAAGAAATACATTTTTCTTCTGTTGTTGGAATACATGACAAATCACCTTTTAATCTTGATAATTGTTTATAAAAATATGAGAATCATAACCTTGAAGATTATGAAATATTACTTGAAATAATAAAGGTTTTCTACAATTAAGATTACAACTGTTATGAGCAGCACCTCTATATTCACCAGTAAAATGACAGTGATCTCTAACTTTTTTATCATCTTTTTGAAATGGTTGTTCACAAATATGACAAACAGATGAATTAATAAAATCTTGTCTATTTTCATCAGTAAATATCATTTTCTTTGGAAATTTATAAAGATTTTTTATAAATTGATTTAGTAATATTTTTTATTTTTTATAAATATTAATGAAATATCTTCATCTTCTGTTTTCTTTGTATAAATTAGTGGATTAGGAGTAATTTCAATATCAATTCCATCTAATGGTTTAATATAAAGACAGAATCCACAAGGTTCATGTTTTTGATATTCCATTATGAAAGAATTATTTGGATCTGGTTCACAGTTACTCATTGGTTTTGTGAAACATTCAAAATTAGCATAAGCGAAGGAATGGTAAAGGTAATTTTTTATAATGATTTTTAAAGAAAAGAAATGAATTTTTAGGAGGCATTTTTACTGCAACTGTTTCATTTTTAGAACAATAACTAATATGTTTTTGAAATAATTCCTCTTTTATAAGATGAGATAAACATTTTTTTACAATAATATTTTTTAAACAATTTTTACTAACTTGTGAATTAATAAATCTTGAAAAATTTTTGATAAGTGAATAATGTGATTTTCCATTTTCTTCATTAAGAAATAAATCTATTGAATTATGACAATCTTTATCATTTATTCTTAAATGATAAAATTTATTATATTCATTAATTGAAAATACATTTATTCCTGGAAGATTTGGATTTTGTTTTTCAAACTTTTTTATATCTGTAATTTTACTGGAAAATCTATACCTTTGAAATTAAGATCGTTTTCATATTGTTTTAAATCTGTTATTCTTTGAGAATGTCTATATTTAGGTTGATGTAAGTATCTTAAAATACACCACATGAAACATTTGTCATCTTTTTTATTTTCTAAGTTAATTATCGCTTTCTTTTTTGAAATAAAATCACGAAGTTTAATATATGATGAACCTTTCAAAGGTTTGTAATCTATAGTATGAATTTCTAAGGATAAAACCTCTTTAGAACACCAACCGGAACCATTTCGTTGAAAGTTTAAAAAACTATTAAGAATTTCTTTAATTATTTTAAACATAATTTCTTTGATATTTGTACCTTTTAGATTAACATATGTTTGAGAATGAAAATAAGCCTTATCTATCGTTTCGCCAATCTTTTCACCATCTTTAAACGTTTTTTGTCCCATTAAACAAACCATTATAATTCTTACTTTAATATTTCTATGATTTCTAAGAAAATCTTTTAATTGTAAAGCTTTTTCCTTGAAATAATCTTTAGGTAAAATTTTTGGTTTTCCTTTAATAACATACTTTTCAGCAAAATTATCAAGAACAGATTTTTCAAGTTTAATTGCAATTTGGTATTCTCTCATTGCTCTTTCAAGAGCTTTCCTTAAATTCTTCGGTGTGTCTTGAGGAATTTTTCTATTTTTTATACATTCTTGAAAATAATCTTCAAATGTTTTATTTTTCTTTTTTGGTTTTTGGTTTATTTTTAGCTTTGGCTTTGATTTCGACTTTGGTTTTAAGTTTCGTTTTTTAAGTTTATTTATTAGTTTTTCCCTTCCTTTAATTTTTTCTATAAGCTTTTCGTTCTCCCTTTTTTCCTTATCTTCTTTTTTCTCATTATACTTACTATACTCATTTAAAAGATTATTTTTTGATTTTTATCCATTTTTTTCAAATCTTCACTTGATAAGTTATCTAAATCTTTTGAAGCCATCCTTTTTATTTTATAAATATATATATTTTTTAAATTTAATTTTTTATTTTTTCTGCTACGACTTCTTAAAAATATTTACACTTCCTTAAGTCTCCTACAGACAAAAATCAATTAAATCCAAAAATTGTTTTTAGCATGCTGTTAAAAATATAATTGATTTACTTCTAGAAATTTCTTTTTCATAATATTTATCAGTTACTATAGTGATTTTCAAAGATAAATTCAAAATTTTGAAACATTACAAAAAATTTGAAACTTTTAACGATGCCTTTATAATTGAAACAGTGTGAGGATCGAGTGAGAAATGCCATCGATAAAATTGTTGAATGCAATCAAGAAATTAATGAAAAAATTCAGAAAAATCCTGATTTGGAAGCTTTCCGACCCCTCTTTTTCATTCCTCAATTGACTAAGAGTTCAGAGGATGAAATTCGCAAAGCAACTGAAAATCTGGATAGTATGCAGAAAATGATCAAGAAATGCCAAGAAGCAGCAAAAGAAGAAATAGTAAAAAGGCAAAAAGAAGAGGAAATTGAATCTATTAAAGAAGAAAAGAAAGGAGAAAAAGAGAGATACTTGAAGAAAAGAGAAGATAAGAAGAGGGAAGGTGAAAAGAAGCTTACTCTTGGATTGCAACAAATTCAACTTCAACAACCACAGCAACCTCAACAACAACAGCAACTTCAAATATTTCAACTACCTGAAATGTTACCACCATCTAATGTTCATCCAGATGAAGATGAAGAAGATCTCTGATCGATATGAAATCCACGCATTTGAATTTGTCATCATATCCTTTTCCACTTAACTAATACTTTCATTTTCTTATAATTTCTAGAATATTCTGTAAATCATTAAATATTAAACATAGTCAAAACAAACTGTCAGGTATTTGCATATAGATTTTTGGGAAAAACCCCTTGTACAATATTCATGTGTAAATCATCAAATATTAAACGCAGTCAAAACAAACTGACAGGAGTGACTTTTTCAGCCAATCACCATTTGGCTTACATATAATTAACTCTTGAGATATTTAAAAACATGATGTTTGTGAATTATGAGTAAAAGTTAGTGATAAAATTCACTAAGAACCTTGGATCTAAGAGTAGTAAGGGGGATGTATAATTCAGCAAATCCTTCAAATACTTATTTCCCATATCTTTCTGGAATCCACCACGAGCGAGCGAAGCGAGCGAGCCATGATTTCTTATAATTTAAGTCATTTTAAAACATTTATTAAATTTGAAGGACATTTCATTTATTTAAGTTATTTCATTTGAAGGATATTTTTTATTTTCACATAATTTAAGAGTACCCGAAGGAATCCCTTAATTCTACCAAATCATTATGTACATCCGGGTTACCTGAGATGCGCACGCACTGCTGCAGGTCAGTGCACTTATCGATCGCCGTGGGTTCGGACGTGTTTGTCATCGTGCTGTTATTTGGGTTTCTTTACCGCTATTTCACGGTAAGTTTATCTGGTTTTTGTTTATTATTTTGTCTTTTGCTTGCAGTGGACGCGTTCCACTACTGTTTCGGGTATAAACGGCCTGAATTTCTGTTTATTCATTTCGCGGGTCTTGTTACGTGCACGTGTTTTTTTTTATACAGTGATCGACTTGGCAGAATTAGTGACTGCAGGACGTGTCCTGAGTCGAACTAACGAGGTATAACACGCTTTATACCTGTTCACTCTTGAAGTTATTTGGGATTTTGCGACCCATTTTTTTATATCCGTTTACAACGAGATTGTAAGTGAAGTTCAGCCGTTTGTTGAAACCGGCTTCGAATCACGTGGCGGACGTGTCCGCCATTTTGGATTTCAAGTTATCTAATACTGTCTTCACCTCTTCGTTTTGTGTTAAAGACGATGGGTGACAAGACTAAGCCTGATCCGTCTGGAAAGCCAGGCCATTCTGGACCCCCCACGTCTACAGAGTTTAAGGCTATGTTTACTGTACTTCTCGATGATGCTAAGAAGGATATCTTAGCTCAAGTTAAAGACTCTATTGATCAAGTTTATGTCGACTTCGAAGCTGTTGAAGCTGAGCCTGGGGGTGCTCAAATCAGCACAGAGATTAGCCAAAAGAACCTGACGCCGGTCAAGGTTAAAGCAATGATTCATTTGAATCACTTGCACAAGAGTTCAGTATTGGGGAAAAGACATCTCCGGCCATAAATACAAATTTGGCGGATATAGTGAAAAGTCTACTTGCAGAAAAGATCTCGAACGAAAAGCTTAGTGAGGTACAGGGAAAGTACCTGAGACCTGAAAACTGTACCAACTTGGTGGCTCCCAAGATAAATAAACAAATTTGGCAACAATTACATCAGGAAACCAGAAACACTGATTCTGCGTTCCAGAAGACACAGTCATTGCTGATTTCAGGTTTATATGCAGTACTCCAGGTATGCAACAGTTCTAGTGGGGATCATAAAAATGCCCTGACTCATGCAGCAGTCCTATTGTTATCAGCAAACAGGGATCTCAACCTGAAACGCAGGGATCTCATTCGCCCTGATCTGAACAAACAATATGTCTCACTGTGCAATCCGTCTACTGCTGTGTCAACTTTTCTTTTTGGGGATGGCCTTAACAAGGAGGTAGAAGAGCTTACCAAATCTAACAAGCTCAGCAATAAAGTTACTCCAAAGCAACGCATGGAACCTTATAAGGTCCCATCTGGTAGAGGCATGCGTGGTCGTGGCCGCTTTAGCCAGAGTAATGGCAGGGGAAGGGGATCAAGGTTTACAAGTCGTCCTTTTTTAGCACCAGGCCGGGGCCAAGCACGGTCCCATCAGAATCTCAAGACCCCATCATCCAAGACCTAATAGTTTCTGCAGAGTTAAGTCGGAGTTCTATTGCTAATATTATTTCAAATCAGCCCCCTTTTAAGGCAGGAGGGCTACGAGATTTCCTCCATGTGTGGGAGAAAATAACAACTGATCCATTCATCTTGGATGCAGTTTCCCACTGTCACATTGAATTTAACCAGGTCCCTGAGTCTCACATTTATGCCACGAGAACACAGTTTTTAACTGCATTTGAACAAACAGTCATTGACAATGAAATGGAGAAATTGCTCCAAAAAGGAATAATCAGGCTCTCCACACCTGAAGATGGTCAGGTAGTATCCCCCATCTTCACACGACCTAAAAAAGATGGGTCTCATAGAGTAATTTTTAACCTTAAGAAACTGAATGAGTCAGTGTGTTATCATCATTTCAAAATGGACACATTAGAGACAGCTATTAAGCTTATGAGACCATTATGCTTTATGACCTCCATTGACCTCGAAGATTCATATTACTCTATACCTATTGCGTCAGAACATCAGAAATATTTGAAATTTGTTTGGAGAGACCAGTTTTATGCCTTTACTAGCTTGCCTATGGGCTTGTCTAGTAGTCCTAGGATTTTTACCAAAATTATGAAACCTGTCTTTGCTTTTCTGAAAGGTCAGCTTGGTCACTCTTGTTTAGGTTATATTGATGACTCCTTCTACCTTGAAGATAGTTATGTGGAATGCGAGCAAGCCACATTACATGCAGTGCAATTCACTATCAGCTTAGGTTTTAATATCCATCCTGGTAAGTCAGTTATCATGCCGACTCAAACTTTAGAGTTTCTAGGATTTGTTTTGGATTCCATTCACATGATAGTGACTCTTACAACTAAGAAAGCTGATAAGCTCTTGCAGTTGTGCTGTAAGCTTTCTCAGCAAAATAGACAGTTTACAATCCGTGAGATGGCATCTTTTTTTGGCACACTAGTCTCAAGCTTCCCTGGGGTGGTTTTGGGCCCCTCCATTATCGTCACATTGAGGCTGATAAAGAGAGAAACTTAAAATTGAATCAGGCGAATTTTGATGCATTCATGGTCTTATCTGATGAGTGCTTGACAGAAGGTCAGTGGTGGTCTGCTAATGTTCATTCGGCTTCAAGGAAGATCCACCACTCCAGTCCTGACGTAGTAATTTACACTGATGCTTCTCTAACAGGCTGGGATGCTCAAATTGAACATGGCGACCATACATGTGGTATATGGTCTAAGCTTGAATCAGCCAAGCACATTAATTATCTAGAGTTATTAGCTGTTCAACTTTCATTGTCAGCTTTGTGCAATGACAGAAGTAACATTCATGTTAGGATTATGTCGGACAACACTACATTCCTACATTAATGCCATGGGGGGATGCAAGTCATTAGATTGTAACTCCCTTGCACAAGAAATTTGGGATTGGGCTGTTGCCAAGAATATTTGGCTTTCAGCTGCCCATATTCCAGGATCTAGCAATGTTGATGCTGATCAGTTATCTCGCAATTTGAATTTGGATCTTGAATGGATGCTTTCAGCTCCTGTATTCGAGAAAATTACCTTGTTGTTTGGACAACCAGACATAGATCTCTTTGCTAGTAGACTTAATGCACAAGTAGAGTCCTATGTATCGTGGAAACCACATCCAATGGCAAAGTATGTAGATGCTTTTTCCATTGATTGGTCAAATTTTTTCTTTTATGCATTTCCCCCTTTTGTCTTATTTCCAGATGTGTGCAACAAATAATTCACAACCAGGCAACAGGAATCATGATAATACCTCTATGGACAACACAGCCATACTTTACAGCTGTGCTGAGTCTGTTGATAGACACACCACGGGTTCTGAAGGCTTCTGCTCAGAATCTCATTCATCCAACTCTGGACAGTCCACATCCACTACACCGACGACTGGAGTTACTGGTATGCAAATTATCAGGTAATCCTTGCAGAAGACGGAGCTTTCGCCAGACATTGTTGAGATCATCATGCATTCCTGGCGAGATAGTACACACAAACAATACAAAGTGTATATCAACAAGTGGTTGCAATTTTGTAGTGGAGGGTCACATGATCCCCTGCATCCCTCTGTAAGGTCCGTGCTCTTGTTGCTGCACAGCCTCTTCGAGAAAGGTTTAAGCTACTCTGCTCTGAATACAGCCCGTTCAGCAATCTCCAACATTGACATGAATGGCAGTGATGATCAGGATCGTACACCAGTAGGGAAGCATTTCCTTGTGTGCAAATACCTTAAAGGAGTGTTCAACAAACTCAAGCCTGTGCCAAAGTACAACAACATTTGGCGTGTGGACACTGTTCTTGATTACCTGA
Organism: Cladopsammia gracilis; assembly: GCA_022457155.1. Classification (NCBI taxonomy): domain Eukaryota; kingdom Metazoa; phylum Cnidaria; class Anthozoa; order Scleractinia; family Dendrophylliidae; genus Cladopsammia; species Cladopsammia gracilis. The sequence goes on from JAJGOT010000540.1 coordinate 79,547, forward strand.
GTTTATTTGGCCTCTGGATAAGATCAATTTGAAACAACTCACCTTGAAATTAGTCATGTTGATTGCACTGACCACAGGGAAAAGGTGTCAGACACTGACATTTTTGGATATATCAGCAGAGTATATGCAGAGAAATGAGCAATGTTTTAATTTTGCCTTAACGTAACACCTCAAGCAGGACAAACCTGGCAAAGTGTTTGGAAATGTCCGCTTGTACAAGTACCCAGTTAAGATATTGTGTGTATGAAACTTTAGATTACTATATTAGTGTTACTGAGAAATTAAGGGATTCCACTAAATTGCTTGTATCATTCATCAAACCACATTGGGCAGTGACCTCGTCCAATGTTGGACGCTAGATCAAAACCATGTTAGGTCAGGCAGGCATTGATACAGAGTTATTCTCTGCTCTCTCTAGTACTAGATGTGCTTCAACAAGTAAAGCACTTACGTCTGCTTCTACTGATGTAATCCTAGCTACAGCTGGTTGGACTGAAGAGTCCACATTTCGTAAATTCTACAACAAACCAGTTGCTGTAACAAACCAGATGAGTGTATCAGTTCCAAATAGGCTTATACATGTAGAATGTGTATTGCAGCTGTTTGGAATTAAAATATGCTACGACATAGACTGATTGGGCACTTTGTCATTTTGTGCTCTCTGCGTTAACATCTCATGGTAACCCGGATGTACATAATTTGGTAGAATTGAAAATTAAACAGGACTTACCTGTAAGTTGAAGTTTGATGATAATTCTGCCGAATCATTGATAGTACAGAAGGGTTAACATGCCCATTACACCCTTATTTCTACCCACCCTGTCATGGCTTTATGCCTTCCTGTCACTTCAGCATTATTGATTTCCTGCGTCAGTCAGGCTGTGCTGAGGTGATCACAAAATGTCTTTAAAAATTGACCTGCGGCGGTGCGTGCGCATCTCATGGTAACCCTTCTGTACTATCAATGATTTGGCAGAATTATCATCAAACTTCAACTTACAGGTAAGTCTTGTTTAATTTTCAATTCTTGTGAAAAAAAAGTGACTCCTTCAATGCAAATCGGATTAAATCATGGAAATCAGATTACGGTTTTAATCAGGTTTTGAAAATACTTATTTATAAAATTCGATGACGGTGGATTCCAGAAAAAATATGGGAAATAAGTATTTGAAGGGTGGGCTGAATTATACATCCCCCTTACTACTTGAATTTTCAGTAATAGATAGATAGATAGACAGACAGACAGACAGACAGACAGACAGACAGATAGATAGATAGATAGATAGATAGATAGATAGATAGATAGATAGATAGATAGATAGATAGATAGATGGATAGATAGGCTGAGCGTAACAGCGTCGCACGTTGAACAGAAAGCCGATAATAAGCTTAACTAAGGTGAAGAGTTGGAAGTAGAAGAATTAAGATTGACGACCGCGCTATTTTTCAATTTTAGCAATTCTCAAAAACAGTATTACGCGATCGTCTGCACAGTACATTTAGACCGTACAAAAGTTCACAAAAAAACTTTTTCTCCGTCTAGAATAACTAGTACGACTATTTTCCGAATAAAATACACTTGTTGCTTGTCAAAAATTGCCCGAAAAATTGATTTGGAAATCAAAATTGCAAAAAATAAACAAACACATTTGCATATGGCGACGCGAGTGAAGATAGAATTATATTAAATTATATCAATTATAATTATATCAATCTATTTAATGAATGAACAAACACAAAAAAATGGACAACACAATCTTCTTTCGAAACACTTTATTGACATCTCGATAAGTTTATGTTTAAAAGCAAAACGCGTACTATTATAACGCATTCGAGCTGTCTTCGATGAAATTCAAGGAATCGATACAACTAAATTTAATCACAGATTGATATCAACATAAATTCCTATCGAAAAATGTAATCTATTTTACCTTTAAGTCGCCCGCTGGAAAATTCTTTCAATCTCCGCTCCTTTGGTTGTCCGTAATAAAAATAAACATCTCTCCACATTGAATAAAACTTATGAAGTTCGTCAAGCAAGATTTTATATCTGAAAACTCTTCTTTTTCCACTAAAGCGGCTTCTGATAAGCATCTCTGTCTTGAGAAGCAAACCGCGAAAAAATGCAGGGAAATAACGACTTTACTTCTCCGCTAAACACAGCAGAGTTTCAAACCATCCGGGATAGAAGTGTTTGCCGAGCTGACGGCTGTGTAGCCGCGCGATAAACAAAACCTCAGGATCCCGGATGTTGTGTGGCGTCACACGCGAATGCTTTGCGACGACATATGCGCCAGCGAGCTAGCCGTGCCCATCCCGGGACGCGGCGGCGGGCCGCACACGCACGCGCCCGCGAAACATTCCGCTAGCCATGACCATGAACAATGACGGGCATTGGTTCTGAATATGGGGCTGTGCAGCCGGGCCTTCGGCCTGGCGAGTGCTCCGCAAAAATCCAAGATGGTGGCCAAGATGGCGGCCAATTTGGACGACGTCAGCATTAAAACCCATTATATTTACCTTTCTTGTAGATGGCATCACATGCTATCTATTAAAGTGTGCCACGGTTGGGGAATAATGCTGCCGTGAACGTCCGAGGGTTAAGACATGGAATGGTTTCCACGACGGTTTAGTACTACTTTTAGGTTTCAATAGTAATTGTTACAGTAATTGTTTATATCTCCACACAACAACTCGAACATGTTAAAAGTGGGTCATGGCCGTGGTGGGGTGGTGTTTGTGGGTGGGATTGGGCGGGTGCGTGAGTATTCGACAATTTATAGCAAAGTAAAAAGAAGTTAGAAATCAGTAATAATACATGGTGTGGGCGAACAAAATACTAACACTACAGAGGAATGAGAATACGAACAAGGCAAATGAATAATTTGTCACTTAGTAAGTTTTTTTAAGTATTAAATCATTGTGTCAAAAGTTTGAAGCCTGAAGGATAAAGTTGCGAGTGTGCTGCTTTACATTTTCTATTTTCCCGTGCTCCTGTTCAGTTATAGGTCACAAACTTGATTTTTCATAGTGTGATAACAAACATAATTGATGCACAATTGATCATCCCCGGGTCGTTTTATTCTTTCGCCACGTTTTGACTTCATCAGGGATCTATAACCAAACAGACGCACGACGAAATGTAGTTTATTTGTTAATAATGACTATTGGAATGTTTTACTTACACCATCACCAGCTGCACATTATGTTTAAAGACTCCTTGAGGTAATTCTTTTAGCTGGTTGTTATTCAAGTACCTGACAAAATGAAATGACACACAGCTTTAGTTTTAAGGTGACTCTTTTTTTTCTAATAATTTGAAAATCGTTAGACTCCAGCCTAAATACAGCCTCCTAAATACAGCCTCCACATCCCAACTCTCCTCTTCCTTTAACACTCAAGAGTGCACCTATTTTGATCATAACATGCTAGACTGCCAGCGGGTTCGTGCCAAAATTTAAATAATCCGCCTGTCACTGAACTTATTGCGAGGTTCAGCAACATAAAAGTTAACAACATAATGTTGTCAGCTGTGGAAACCCACCGAACTCCATCCTTTGCGTCCAACTCTCCACCCTCCACCTCTCCAACGCCGTCCCCAAGGGTAATGCAGGAACCCTAAATTACGATAACTCACCGAATCCTAAGCGTGTTGCTCCACCGAACCCCTTCCACTACGTCCAACTCTCACCCTCCCCTCCCTCCAACCCCTTCCCCATGGGTAAGGCAGGTCACCATTACATATCGCGGGCTGAACGTTCGTCGACCATCCCTTCACCTGAAGTTTTATCCACCAATCCCTCACCTACTGCGTCCAACTCCCTACCCTACCCTCCATCCAAAGCCGTCCCCATGGGTAAGGCAGATGACCATCCCAGAAAAACCACACGAACATTCCCGGAACACCCCAGAAACTGAAATAAAATAAATAAATAAATAAATAAAATAGTAAATAAGTAAAAACAAATAAACAAGAATAAACTAGAAATACGTGTCTCGCAGGACCTCGCGAAGATCGGGGGAGGGTGCACTGCAAAATGTTAGCAATGGGGGAGGGAGAATTGGAATTTCCGGTTCGTATGAGGCTTTTCGCCGTTCCACTATGTCTTCTTCGAAACCAAAAACATTGATAGAAGGTCCTTTCGATGGTTCGCGTACCGTTTACCGCGCGCCATCATTGTTTACTAGGCTCCTCTATGCTTACATGAAGTAGTTATCGCAGATAACACAGCTGTCAGGCACATTGCAACGCACTGGCTGAATCCAGATACAAATGTCTTCTTGACTAATCCTCGGACGAACAAGGGGGGGGGGGGAAGGGTTGATGCCCAAAAATATTTGCATTTTCCGCATTTTTCCGAAAAATTTGAAATTTTCGTAAAATCCAAGATAGTGGACATCTTGGCGGCCATTTTAGATGACGTCACGGACCCCAGCATCGCCACAACCCATAATATTTACTTTCCCTATAGAGCACATCTAAGGCTATCTATTAGATGTCCGAAATATAACAGCATCGCAAAAAGCCAAGGGAGGGGTTGCAACAACCCCCCCCCCCCCCCCCCACCTCATCCTTGTACCACGGTGGGCGTTTGCGTGTACGTCCGAGGGTTAACCATTTTGCTTTTCCTTGAGAAAAACAAATGCATATGCAGCACGTTCTTTTTAATTCAATTTAATCACCGCGAATGGTAGTTTAACCAAAACAAGCAAAGTTTTTTTAATCACTAAAGGTAGAATAAACCCTTTAAAATGCTTAGAAATAAAAATACCTTGTGTTATTTTGGTATCGAATCATGTTAACCGGTGTTCATTGACGGTATTGAGTAATTGCAAAAAAAAAGCGGGAAAACAAGCAAGCTTCATACCGCATAAAATACTTAGTGATGAGATTTAAAGCCACGTGCGCGTTTTTCTGTTCAGTGACTAGAAAAATAAATTTTTGAAAAGAATGTTCAACTTTTCATATTGTCTTGCAAACGTGAGCTCAGAAAGTTTTGTACGTCAATTTCTGTCCAAATTGTCGCGAACAATTCAAAGTTGTCCGCAAGTGCGATCCGGGCCTTCGTTTCAATAATTAATACCTTCGCAGACATTGGAACTGGCACAAAAAGACAGGGTTTAAATTGCGTATATTTCCACTGATGCCAGCAGGAGAGGCCAGCATCTACGTTTGACCTCAGTTAATATTACTGCTGGGACAAACAAATCTGTCAATCAACTGAGACACGCGTAAAGCATGCGCAAAATATTAGTTATTCTTGTCTCTGTAATGTTCGAATCGGAACCTATGGCAGGTGTGGCTGGAGAACACAATGGAGACAGGCAATGAGCGAGTATTCTGAAACTCATAGCCACTAAGGAAAATGACTAAATGGTTCATATGGTAACCGTCTCCACCACATGGGGACAATACATAAGTTGCGTATCACACTGGTCAAGCACCAGTGGAAGGAATTAAAAGGTAAGTAGACGGTTGAACATGGAGGAAATAGACTGGGTTTATAGCAGATCCTCATAGGGAGAACAGGCAAGAGGTCAATACTGAAAAAATACGGAATCTGCCATGAAAAATTAAAATGGAAACTAGCGTTCCAAGCTGTACCAAACAAAGTGAGGCTGGCCGGGCCGACCGTTTTATGTTCCAATATCGCCACCAAAGCGACAAAAGAAATTGTCAGAACAACGCATATAATTTGTCTCCTCTGTTATGTTTTTTCTAACATCATATTGTTAAATTATTTCACTGTAAATATTTTCACTTGTTTTAACTCTATCACCTACTGTAAATGTTTAACAAACTGTGGCTGGGGGCTAACTAGAAAACTCACCCGTTAATTTAGCTCCCAGGTTCAAAATTATATTAACTATTTAAATTATTAGTACTTAGTTAATAAAATGTGTGTAGGTATTTTTAAAATATAGTTGTAAAAAATAATGAGTAAAAAAATAAAGTATTGTATTGTGTTGTACCAATGACGTCAACTGTGGCTGGGGCCGTAAAGAGGGAAGGAAATGCAAAAGTGTCTGGCCCCCGAAGCGATAAATCGTTGGAATCCAAACCAACGGACCAACGATGAGGAGAGCACCAAGCAGGTGATAAAAGTAGGAAGAACATTGATGGCACCTAACTTTGTTGCTAGAACCGGTTATGAGTGAAATGTAACTGCACTCTTATCAACGTCTGAACGGAATACTCGTTAAATGACGGAACCATGGCCAGAATGCAGCAAAAAGCTGAGTGCGATAGTAAAATACAGTAGATTAGCAAAAACTGGGGAATGCGCGACTTCGCTAATACGGCGCGAGTGTCTTTAACAGAAAGACAGGTACTCAAGCGAAGAACTAGTAAATCTACTAAAGAACCACAAAAGGGGAAATGTACGACACATAGGTCGTGCCGGTGTTGGGCTGTCCTGTGGAAGTGGAATGCATAATACAGCGAGTCCACTGGAGGGACGCATGTAGAGGGTGTTGCAATGTCATATTATCAATCGTGATGCATGTTTTCCTATTGTTTTCTTTGAGAAGTTTGAAAAGAAACTTCAAAATTGTATATTGTCGCCCTCCACTGAGGTGTACAAATGGGTCCGGCGAACTGAAACTGCTGGGAGGTAGGCTTGCGTTTGGAAAGCTTGTACTTCCAATCACCTGCTTACCACATATAAATTTGCACGCAAGAAGCTGATTACTTTTATTGATTTGCTCGTAATAGCCGTTTGTGCTTCATTTTTTCCATTCTGTTTGTAAAAATAGCATAAAATGCTTCTAACAGTACTACCCGAAATTATGCGATACTTATGCTCCAGATCATGAAATGTGGTACTAAAAATAAGTATAAAATAATGCCATAGGTCGACTTGAAATAATATTATCTATCATGTGAACACGCTCTTTTTAGTGAGGATTGAGAGAGAATAAAATTGGTGTAATTTCCTCTTCCCAGACCAAGCTCGGTTTGCTCCGCTCGCCGATTTTCATTTAACCCAATACCCTTGAAAAGAGGCTGTTCGTAGGCCAACTAATGTCTTAACATCAGCACATTCTGACTGGTCTATCAATCTAGATTAATATACGAGATTGAAGACGATATTAAACGCAAAAATTTGCGAATTTGTTCTTCTACAACTCGAAACGTGTTGTCGAAGTGAAAATTAAGGTGCACGGCAGGATTAAAGTTCACGTCATGATAAACATGGGCTAGCTTTTAAAGGCTTCACTACAACAAGGCAAACTTAGTCCATCCAAATGGATCTCAAACCAAACGGCGTACGGCACAGGCCACCCAAGGAATACTACGCTTGCAGAAATTATGCTTTCAGAGAGTCGCGCGGATATTCGCCTGGAATACCAAAAATGTGTAAATGATTCGACAAAGAAATGCTACGAGGTTAGAGCAGGGCAAGGAGCATGCATCGAAGAAGTAATACATCAAATTGTCGCTTGAAAGATTTGTTTTGCTGTATGGGAGTAACGTAGGCACGATAAATGAAATAACATACTTTATCGTTGCAATCTTTAACAAAAATATCACGAGGCCACTATGTTGGAGATAATTCGAAGGTTCTTCTGATGGCTGGAATGTGTAAAGGGTTTACATCTGTAACATGGTGAAATTTTCAGCTTGAACGAGACTTAACGAACCGACTTCGCGGGTCAGTGACGTAGCCTTTAGTGTTATTCAGCGCTGTCCACCAAGTGATGAGCCATGCCTTTATATGCTTCAGGGAGCGGTATTCTGGAACATTTTTGGGTAGCAATGTAGCTAGCGCTCTGGGACTCTGAATTCGCCTCTAGACTAGACACCAAAAATCCCTACCCCGTCCCAGACTAATTTATGTATGGCTTTATCACTTCCATAAAGGTCATATATGAGTACCGCTTATACATAGAGTACCCCCTTCACGGCACTCAGTTCAGGACTTCGACAAATTATAAAGATGTTCATCGTCTTAACACGTATACGAAATAATCTACAAAACGCTATTTCTCTTCAATTCAGTTCGAACATATTTGATACTTCTCCGCCTGCAATAGTCGAATAAAGAACACAGACCATTGTTGATTTGCTGTTTTCAAATGACTTGGCAGCTGTAAATACATGTATAACAACACGCAAACCGTTTTTAATGGCCACACAAGATCAAATCTAAACAAATGAGTCAAGGGTCCTTACAAGTCATGTAACCATTGCTTGTCTTTTAACTGTATGTAAAATTTCCTCGCGCATACGCCTCACGTTAAAAATTTCTTTAGCCACAATGTACACAATTCTATTTTCGCTAAAGAGCTAAAATAAACATATGTTGCTGCATCAGCGCATGATAGCTTCCGCTGCGTTTGGAAACTGTCTTAGAAAAAATCTCGATGTTAGAACGACTTTTTTCTCTTGGGAATAACGAAAATCTTTCGAAAATAAACGAAACCATACGAAAGCTCACGAAAATAACGACAGGAATTTGCTGACCACAATATCGATTGGTAACCATGCCACTGGATAAAATTTAAAATCACCTAAAACTGCCTCAACAGTTTTGTCCAGGATTGTAGATATTGATCAACCTTGTCCCCAGGGCCTTATCCGCTTTCAAAATGGCGGACCGGGCGTAGAAGTCCTCGGCCCGGATAAAGCTGCCAAAATACTCCAAAAATCGTGCAGTATTTTGACACGTGACACGCAATGAAATTGCGTTCTCGGAGGCTCTTTTTAGCGATTGGCAGCCATGTTTGTTTTCTGGTAATCTGAAACCGCTGTTCAAACGAAACGAAGACATTTCATCATGTTTTACGCGATAAAATTCTCCATGATTTTTGTTTTGTTTTGTCAGCGGTATCCAGGGGTTACCGCGCTCGCTCCGTCATTTTAAAAGCGGAGAAGGCCTTTGGGAACGAGGTTGGATATTGATTTGTTTGGTCGCAGTAATGATATTGTAGTGCTAGCTAGCATCTGATACAAACAACGCAGTAGGAATCCCTGACAGGCTGAGAAAAAGGTATAATCTGCAGTACAAGGAAGCAAACCGAGCTGTGAGGAGGAAGGCAAGAGCATTTATGGAAACCCTTGCGAATCAAGCAGAAGTTGCAGCCAGCAAAGCAGAGCAGGGGAAGGTGTATAAGATCACCAAAATAGTATGTGGCAGGTATCGTGGAGTCACAGATACACCGATCACAGACAAGCAGGGGCGACTTTTAACAACAGAGGCAGAACAAGAAGCTCGATGGTTAGAGCATTTCAGAGGTCTTGAACAGACCAACGCCAACGACAGAGGCCGACATACAAGAGGCAGAAGCAGATTTTGACATCAACACTGAACCCCCAACAAAACAAGAAATTATAGCAGCCATAAAATTCCTTAAAAATGGAAAAGCTCCTGGACAAAATAGCCTCAGTGCTGAATTGTTCAAAGTACACTCCGAGCTTGCAGCCCAACTGCTCCTACCACTCTTTACAGCCAGATGGAAAGAGAAGAAGATACCGGATAACTGGTCAGAGGGAATCATTGAGAGCATCCCCAAGAAAGGCAACCTTAGGAATTGCAGTAACTGGCGCGGAATCACCCTCTTGTCAGTTCCAAGCAAGATACCAACAAAGATCATCATCCAACGTATTTCGAGTGCAGTTTTCCAACAACTCAGAAAAGAACAGGCTGGTTTTAGGAAAGGAAAGGGATGCCTTGACCAAATATTTGCCTTACGTAACATCATAGAACAGTGTACAGTGTGGCAGAGGCAACTCTACATCAACTTTGTGGATTTTGAGAAAGCTTTTGATAGCATCCACAGAGACAGCCTCTGGAGAGTACTGAGAATGTATAGAATTCCTCAACAGATAGTTCTGCCGATCAAGAGCTTTTATGCCAACTTTTCATGTAGAGTTGGAAGCAGTGACTACAGTTTTAAAATGAACACAGGTGTAAGGCAAGGCTGTGTGATGTCGGCGCTCCTCTTTAACTTAGCCATTGACTGGGTGATGCGCCGAACAACTGAGGATAAAGCAAGAGGAATACGATGGACCCTCTTCTCAACATCGGAAGACCTCGACTTTGCTGACGATCTGGCTGTGGTCTCCCACATTCACCAGCACATGCAGTAAAAAACGTCACGCCTCACCAACTTTGCACAGCAGATTGACCTGAAGATCAGCCAGAAGAAGACTGAGCTGATGATTTTGAACATCACAAATCCTGCAACAATCCAAGTGAAAGGAGAGGATCTTCCTACAACTGAGAAGTTTACATACTTGGGCAGCATAGTCAGGCACGATGGAGGAGCAGGCAACGATATCAGGAACTGCTTGAACAAGTCCAGAAATGCATCCAGAATGCTCAACAATGTATGGAGATCCCATCAGTATAGCATTAAGACCAAACTAAAACTGTACCAGAGCTGTGTCGTCTCCACCCTCCTGTACGGCTCAGAATGTTGGAGAATGACCGAAAGCGACCTCACAAGACTATCAGTCTTCCACACAAAGAATCTGAGAAGAATTAAAAGAGTATTCTGACCGAACACCATTTCGAACGAGGAATTGCTTGCCCAGTGTCAGCAATAGAACATGGAATCCATTTCCATGAGAAGGCGATGGGGATGGATCGAGTAGTAGGTAGGGAGTCAGTCAAATTACGTTTTCTGAAGGCCCAAAATAAGCCGCCAAACGCCCGAGTTACCACCCCGCAGGACTCATTGCATTCGTCCTGCGGGGTGGTAACTCGGGCGTTTGGCGGCTTATTTTGGGCCTTCAGAAAACGTGAATTTGACTGACTCCCTACCTACTACTCGGGGCTTTCATATGTTTAAGTTGTTTACAGGACCTAACCTATTTGCGAGGCCGTTATTACCAATTGAACAAAGGGGTACCCTGTGTATATAAAACCCATATATATATATATATATATATATATATGGCGAGCCCCATGAACAACGAGCGTGACGTTTTCGATAATATCCCTCAGCGCGAGCTTATCGCTTGGCTCGACACTCAAGAAAGAAAACCCCTTTTGAGGGTTCCTCGCAACGAGGACCTCGCAGGGTTTGACCCTTTAGATCAAGAGCGTATGGGGAACTTTCTGATGCCTGGTCGGATTGTTGAACTATATGATCGTGGCGAACATGGTGAACAAGGCAGACCAGGGCGAAGACAGAGAACAATAAACTGGCGCTTTACTCAGGGGCTAACAAGACCTCTTGTACCCCAAATGATGAACAAAATCAAACAATCTGTTCGCAGAAGGCATAAAGTTAAACTTACCTGGGCCTACAAGCTGCGAAACATCGAAACCGGTGAACCCATCGTTTACTACACAAACACCAGCAGCCCTTGGTTTTCTAAACTATCGCAAACGAAACAATGGTTGCAACAACAAGAAGAGCTTCGTCTTCAAGGTGAAAAAATCAACAGGCCTGATACGAAATGGGTTTTCGAAAGCGCTGTCTTTGTTGAGGCCAAAGCGATTTTAGATCGACAACCTTTGCAAATCGGTCTTGGCGAGTTGCCCGACTGGCTTCGTAACAAAAGAGAAGTCATCTCTCTTGATATTTACAACGACGATCTTTGCCTCTTTCGCTGTTTGGCTGTTCATCAAGGCGCCTATAGCTATATAAATCGGTGTACTCGCAGAGCCAGAGCACTAGCGCAAAGCTTCTTTGCTCTTCACCGTAGGGGTCGACCTAATGGCAATGTTGTTACCTTACAAAAGTTTCACTTGCTTGAAAGGCACCTTAGACAAGGGATTGCCGCTTACACTGTTACAGATAACGGCGAATTTGTCTTGAGTTACACACCTTCGCGCTACGACAAAGTCGGTATCCCTACGATGACTATCGGTATCTACAACGCTCATGCCTTCTTGATCACTGACATAAACAAAGTCACAAACAACTACACTTGTGGCGATTGTTTGGCAAGGTTCACAAAAGCCTGTAACCTAGCGCGCCACGCCAAGACGTGCACTCGCGGGCAAACTAATCTTTCCTGCCCGGGAAATCAGATCCTTGCTCCTGAGTCAGCTTTTGAAAAGGCGTTTTATCCAGAAGGCAGTTTCAGCATTAAAGCAACTTGCTGGCTAGAGTATGAGGCTCGACAGACGGGCATCCACATCCACCACCACAGATGCGGCCATGGAGGCGAGCGCACCATTGGGCGCTACAAAGTTGATGGCTATCACCCAGAAAGCAAAACCGTGTTTCAGTATCACGGCTGCCACTGGCACGGTTGTCGAGAGTGCTTTCCCGCACCTGAACAAAGAAACGAAGTGATCACGACTGACCGTCAAGGCAACACAATCACAATTCCTTTCTCTTCTCACAGTGGTACATGGCTAATATTATCGAAAAATATATAACCAAACGCCGAAATCGCTCCTCAAACTCATCTGATGGTTATACTGACTCTCCGGATAAGAAAAAGCCAAAGAATCAAGATTCTGAAGCAGAAGAAGACTTCGAAGACGAGGTGTTAACAGCACTAACAATGGCGGAGAACCAAAATGTTGCCGTGAGCGAAAAGCTGTCGTTAATATTAGAGAAGCTTCAAAAGCTAGATATTATAGAGAATTCGTTGCAAAGCATTAATGCGAAATTAGAAAATTAAGAAACCAGAATTAAAGGACTCGAAGATTTCCAAACTACGGCTGAACACGACATAAAACGACTCGAAGACAGCAACACCCAAATAGACGCGACGGTCAAGAAGCTGGACGAACAGCAAGAAACTTGTGTGTCTGAACTGGTAACATTGACTCAAAAGGTAACTCAGTTGGAGAATGAGACGAAGGAACTACACACTAAGAATCTGTACATGGAAGCATACTCAAGACGGGAAAATATGAAATTCATGAATGTTGCAGAGAAGTCAACATCAAGTGATCAAAAGGAGAACACGGAGGAAATACTGCGACAGTTTCTAGAACAAGAGCTTGGCTTTGCGGAAGCAAGTAATGTCGAGATCCAACGAGTACATCGGATCGGGAAAGGAAAGAATGGCGGCCCGCGACCTATTCTTTGTCGTTTCCTACGATATAAGGATTGTGAAAGTATTTTCGCGCTGGGCCGCCGTTTACAGGGGACAAATTACCAAATGTTCAAAGATTTACCAAAAGAAATAATTGACCGACGTAAGCCTCAAATCGAAACGCTGAAAATGGCTCGTAGACATGGAATTCCAGCGTCTTTCAGCGCTGCTCAACCGGACAAGTTGTATATTAGGGGCGCCTTCTGGCCTGTTGGTAAGGAACTTTTTATTCCTGAAAGCCGTTAATCTCTCTAGTATTTATCTTTAAGAGATGATACGCAATGAACAAAAGGCCACTTCACTTTAATCTTCACTTATGGCGGACTTTAGAAACAGTCTAGTAGATATTTTTCCACACACAGGCTTAATCGAAATGGCATCACCGCACTATTTGCCTCACAAAGTCTCATTTTCGTTTTTAAGAAGTGTAACTTTATGTAACTTTTTCGTATTCCTTGGTTTTTCTTTGTACGCTTTGTTATTATTATTGTTGTTCGTTGTTTCTTTTTTATTTAGTTTGCACCTCTTTGAATTTTCAGAAAGCGTTCTTGGGCGAAAGTGGCCAATCTTATCAATTTCACATAGTAACTAGCAATGGATCTAAAAATAGCATCTATTAATGTGCGGGGTTTAGGGGACCGGTTAAAGCGACGAGAAGTTTTTAACTGGCTACGAGCTAAAAACATGTCTGTATATTTTGTTCAAGAAGCCCACTGTACTGAACAAAATATGCATGATTGGCGGGCTGAATGGGGCTATCAAGCCTTATTTAGCTGTTGCTCCAGCAACAAGGCAGGTGTTGCAATGCTTTTCAACAATAATTTCAGCTTTCAAATTTTGAAAATTTTTACCGATCCCGCGGGACGCTTTATAATATGTGATTTAATAACAAATGGAAAATATTTGACCTTGGCAAATTTGTATGCTCCAAACGAAGACGATGCTAGTTTTTTCACTAGTTTCTTTGAGCATTTGCTAGATTTTAAATGCGAAGAGATAATAATCGGTGGCGATTTTAACCTAGTATTTGACGTTAAAAAGGACGAAAAGGGCGGCCTTGCCAGAACACATCAAAAATCGCTCGAGGTCATTAACGCCTTCTGTGAAGATCTAGACTTGATTGATGCATGGAGAGTGCTAAACCCCGATCTCTCCAAATTCACGTGGCGACAAAGGAAACCTGAAATTCATAGCAGGCTTGATTTTTTTCTCGTTAATCAGAGCACTTTCTGTAGCACTAATGAAGTCGACATTATACCAGGATATAAAACGGATCACTCTATGATATCATTACAGTTTTCCTTGCATTCCAACACCAGAGGCCGAGGGTTCTGGAAACTTAACACTTCCTTCTTAAATGATAAAGAATACGTAAATCAAATCAAATTAACAATACATGAAACTAGGGACGAGTATGCAAATGATGATACGGTTGATCCTAGCTTGCTATGGGAAATGGTGAAAATGAAAGTTGGAGAGAGATCTATTAAGTTTGGAGCAACTAAGAAGAAGGAAATGGCAAAAGAACAGGATGAAATTGAACAGGCGATTGCAACTTTCGAAAAGCGATTATCTAATGTTTCACATGACGACCAACAGAAACAAAACATATGGGCGGAACTAGAAACAAAGAAACGCAATTTAGAGAGAATAATTGAATACCAGACAAAAGGCGCGATCTTGCGATCGAAATCTCGATGGTATAATGAAGGTGAGAAAAACACCAAACACTTTCTTAATCTGGAAAAGAGACACTGTAAACAGTGTACAGATAAAGAGATTTTAAACCAATGCGAAACTTTCTATAAGAAGCTGTATACCTCCAAAACGGAACACGAGGTCATAATGGATTTTACATTTCCGCCGCAACAAAATGAAAAGTTTCTAAATGACCAAGAACGATTTTTCTGCGAGGGGCTACTCAGCAAAGAGGAATGTTTGGGAGCTCTTAAAAGCATGGCTTCTGACAAAACGCCCGGAACAGATGGATTGCCCTGTGAATTTTATAAAGTTTTTTGGAATGATATAGGAGAAACTTTGGTTAATTCCTTAAACTATTCTTACGAATTAGGAAGACTTTCAATCTCACAAAGACGAGGAATTATCAAGTTGATACCAAAAAAAGACTCGGAACTTAATTTAATAAATAATTGGCGACCACTGACGCTTTTAAATTGTGACTACAAGATCGCAACTAAAGCTATAGCAAGCCGAGTTAAGACAACGCTCCCTAAGCTTATTTCAAACGACCAAACAGGCTTCATCAAGGACAGATTCATAGGAGAGAATATTCATTTAATAGACAGTGTTATTAACTATGCAGCCGCAAAGGAAATTCCGGGGCTTCTCCTTTTTCTTGATTTTGAGAAAGCCTTCGACACTCTGGAATGGTCTTTTATATGCGAAGCCCTTCAGCGTTTTAGTTTTGGCCCATCTTTGATCAAATGGATAAATGTCTTATATTGCAATATTGAAAGTTGCATCCTTAACAATGGATGGACGAGCAATTTTTTTGAACTCAGCAGGGGAGTGAGACAGGGCTGCCCTCTGTCGCCCTATTTATTTATTCTTGCAGCAGAGATAATGGCTGAAGCGTTTCGCAAAAGCAAGGAAATTAGGGGTATAGTTGTAAATGGTACTGAAATTAAATTGAGTCAATATGCAGATGACACAACACTAGTCTTAGACGGTTCCGAAAAATCACTGAAAGAGTCCTTAAAGTTGTTGGATAGCTTTGGCAAGATTTCTGGCCTCAGACTCAATAGTAGAAAAACGGAGGCTTTATGGATCGGTTCAAAAACGAATTCAGTGAGTAGTCATATCGGACCCTTTCGACCCAATTTCACACCTTTGAACAATGGAAACAAAAGATCTATTGTTCTCGAGAACAATGGGCTATTGTTGAAAGAACAATAGATGTCATTGTCTTAACCCTAGATCTATTATCCTAACCCTAAGTCATTAGCATATTAACCCTAAGAATTACAACTGCGCATGTCCTAATAACCCTAATTCAAAATGGTGGATTTCACTGTTTATTCAAAATGGCGGAATTGAGTAAATATTCAAAATGGAGGATCTCATGATTTATTCAACAATGTTAGGGGAAAAACGTTGCAAAAACGACCAAAGTGCAAAAACGACCAAAAACGACCAAAGTCGTGTATTTGCTTACCTAACCCTCAAATTCTGAGATCCCTTTATAGGGACACAAGTTCTCTTCCATGTGGGACAACATGGATGTGACACTTTGGATTTTTCAACCAGTACGCATACGCAAAAGGGTTTTTTGCTCCAAATGGGTTCAAATTCAATTTCAAACATGATTGTTACACAAGCTCTCTTCCATGTGGGACAACTTGGGTTGGGGGACACTTTTTTGAGTCAGTACGCATGCGCAGTAGGGTTTTTGACGAAATGCTTTCAAATTCAATGGCAAACATGATAGAATCGTACGATTTTCAGCAAAGAAAAATGAATAAAGAAACTGAACGTTATATGTTGAGCAGCGTGGAGCTAAACATAAGATGTTGAGTGTATTTTTCCTTTTTTATAATTCCCAATCAATTCATCTTTTCTCTATCTTGATGACTATAAAAGTAAGGGAGGAAGCTGTATATCTTCAGTTATGTTGTCAACATGAGCAGGTTATATTTCGTCTTGGTTCGTGCTTGCGCTCGACGTTGTTTTTCACGATATTCATTCCATCCTCTGCCATGCGAAAGTTGGCCACTTTTGCTTAATGAGCTACAACCCATGAACCCTGGTCGCCTGCTAAGTTTTTATTACTTCATGGATCAGTGTGATGAATCCTTCATAGAACAATACAGAAGATTTCATGGAGTGTTGTGTGTGGCGTATCCAACACACTATCCTTCTGTCTGGTGGATGCTTTGGCAGCTTATAAAAGAGCGCGTGGATAGATGTTGTGTAGTCAGTTGTTTTAAACTATGGGTAGCGTCACAAGTCGTCTTTGTGCTAATTCAACGCCTACCTTGGCTTTAAGTGATATATGTCAGAGGATGCGTTGTTTAGTTGCATGTTGCGGCAGCGAAGTACACATCGATTTGAGAGATGCGACAGACGAGTACCAAAAAGAAGCCACAGAAGAACATGAAGAAGAGGAGCAGCAACCAGAAGAACCAACTTTTAGAGAAACTGTACTATGAACTAGACCGTCCTTCAGCTTTGGTTGGTGTGGACAAACTGTATCGGGCGGCCCGTCGATATGGATTAACTCGCATCAGGTGCTCGAGTGGCTGCAATTACAACCGGGTTACACACTACACAAACCTGCAAGAAAACACTTCCGTCACAACAGAGTTATTGTGTATGGGATAGATTCTCAGTGGCAGGCTGATTTAGTGGACATGCAAAGTTTGAGTCGATGGAATCGTGGTTACAAGTATTTGTTGACTTGTATCGATGTGCTTTCTAAGTATGCGTGGGTGGTACCTCTCAAGACTAAAACCGGCAAGGAGCTTGTGGCCGCATTCAAGAAAATATTTCGACAGGGACGTAAACCTAAGTTGCAAACAGATGCTGGAACTGAATTTAAAAACAGAACTTTTCAAACATTTCTTAAAAAGGAAAACGTACACTTTTTTGTGACATACAACGAAACCAAAGCCCAAGTGGCTGAACGCTTCAACAGGACTCTCAAGCAATTAATGTGGAGAATGTTTACCACGACCAGTTCTTACCATTATTTGGACAAACTAGACGGTTTGGTCAACGGAAATTACAATCAGAACATACATCGTAGCATCAAAATGAAACCGGCCGATGTCAACGAGTCTAATGCACAAGATGTTTGGAGAACTTTGTACGACAAACAGTTAGCCCCCACCAAGTATAAATTCAACGTAGGAGATCAAGTCAAGATCAGTAAGCACAAGCGAATCTTTGAGAAAGGTTATCTGCCATCCTGGACGGAGGAGACATTTACAATTGCCCAACGAATACCCCGAGATCCTCCGGTGTATCGCCTGAAGGAAGCAGACGGTGATTTCATCCAAGGCACCTTTTATGAGCCAGAGCTACAGAAAGTAATAGAAAAGCCAGATCACCTGTTTCGCATTGAAAAAAATTTAAAGTATCGTGGAAAACGTGCTTCCAAAGAAGCGTTGGTTCATTGGAAAGGCTGGCCCAAGAAATACGATAGTTGGATTCCTTATAAGCAGCTGGTGTCCTTACAGTAAACATGAAACAGGATGGAGATTTTTACGTTATACTTCCCAGTAATGCCAATACGAACTTATTTCCTTCCAACGCAGCTTCGTATTACCGTGTTGCATTACCGCGACAAATTCATCTACCAGACGAAGAAGATTGGGAAGTTGGACTTCATCATGTCATCTATCCATTTTCGTGGTTGGAAGTGCCTCACGAATGCGATCACCCGCATGTTATGTTCCGCCGATTTGGAACTCAGCACGTTGAAAAGTTTACGTTACCAGTAGGACGTTATCGGACAGCATTAGATGTGGTAGAAGGTTTGCTTCATTGCATGAACAAAGTCCCCAAACCTTGGCACTTCAACATAACGGTTGATGATGAGTGGAACATTACAATCACGTCTCAAGATGTGTGGATGATGGTGACATCCCCTGTTGCCCAAGCACTTGGATGGATAACAAGTGAAAACAAACCTCGTCAAGTAAACGCAATGGGTGTAAAAATGAATCCTTCATTGACCAATGACTTTGGATATGTGTGGTGTGTGCTACCTATCCGTAATTCTATCACCTTTCCAGGTACCTTTGTCATACCTCAGACAGTCTCTCTCTGTCGCTGTAAACACAGAGTAGTCCAAGTACACACAAATATAATCGAGCCTTGGCAGGTCGGTGACACTAGACTGCATTTGTTACACGAAATGGTACCACACGGTTCATTCCGACAGACAGTTATGGAGCAGCCTGAACACTTAATCTATCTACCCTTGAGAACCAAGACATTTCAAACGATTGACATCTATTTAACAAGTGGATGTGGTCAACCCATATCATTTCAAGGTGGAACAGTGAACGTTGTACTACATTTTCGGAGAAGAACAAGATGAGTAGCAGCTTTTACGTCGTCGTAGCCAGTGATGCAAGCATAGAACAGTATCCTGAGAACACACCTTCCAGTTTCAAAATGCGACTCCCAAGTCAAGTGCATTTAAGTGAAGATTGGGAAGTGGCCATGACGCAAATTATTTACCCACATACTTGGGAAAATATACACAGCAATCAGGTGTCCTATCTGTTACGTTACAATGGTGAAAAGGCATGGACCTTACCGATATATTTACCTCGTGGCACATACAAAACAGTCGAGGATTTGATCAGTGGAATGGTGACAGGATTAGAAAGTGCCGTTCCAGACATTTATATCAAGAGTGGAAAAACGATCACACGTCTTGGAGGAAAAGAATGTTTCTACATTCACGAAAAAACCCAATGTTACTATGAATTGTACCTACCCTCAGGATTTCAAGTCACGTTACCAAAGTATGTAGCTCGAGCTTTGGGGTACCTGAACCACGAAGAACTTATACCCGCCGTTTATACAGTCCATACCTCTTCCACTGTAAAAATGTACAAGGACAAGAGCGTGACCCTAGAAGCAACCACCAACACTATGCGTCGTAAAGATGAATTGGTATGGGGTATGCTCTCCAAACATTCTTTTCAGACCATGTATGTATACTCGGATCTCGTTGAATCTTTGGTCGTGGGAGATGTACAAGCCAATCTGCTGCGTATGATATTACCTCGCGGCCAACTGGGTGAAATGGTAGCAGACGAAATCAAACGCCCTTCCTATCATCGATTTCGGACATCTATTTTCTCCTCGGTAGAAATCAAAATAAGAAGCGACACTGGTCAACTGATATCATTTGCGTCCGGTGCTGTCAGAGTAACATTACACTTTCGACGAAGGACAATTCTGTAAGATGCTTCTACCAATGAACCACCAATTTTATCCTTATCAGCGCTATGTGATACCTATTGTGCAACGAGGAAAAGGAGATATTAGTATCTATGGAGGAACACACCCTTATGGTCAAGGTGGTAATGGATTGGGAGGAATGTTTCGTTCTCTCTTTCGAACAGCAACGCCTCTTCTCAAGACCGCAGCAAAGAAAGTGGGAAAACGGTTACTGTCCACTGGATTAGATACAGGAGTGCAAATTGCTCAAGATGTAATGAATGAGCAATCACTAAAAAAAAGCAGCGAAAACGAGAGCAAAAGCTGCCGGAAAACAATTTTTCACTGAGGCCTTTCGGGACATGACGCAACAACAAGGGCGTGGAAAAGTATATAAACGTAAACGAAAGGCGAAGTCTGTCAGTACAAGACAAGTCAAGAAACCGAGAACATCATCAGCAACGTTCAAGACTATTTTTGATTGAGTATGGCTTCAGCACATCCCTTCTCTGCTCCAGGAGTTAACTCCAGTTTGCAGTTATTCGAAGTGCCGGTCACCGATGTTTCTATTGTCAAAAGTAAATGGATTGACTATGAACCGATTCAGAGTGGAACAAATCCCATTGAATTTGTTATCAAGCCTCTATCAGATTACATCGATATCAACAAGACTGAACTGCGGTTAGTGGTGAAAATTACAAAACGAAATGGAGGAGAGACAGGAGCTGGGAAGAAGTATACGTTGATCAACAATGTTCTTCATTCTATCATCAAACAGTTCACTATCAAGATCAATGAAACCCTTGTCACAGAACAATCAGACACACAAGCTTACAATGCTTATATCAAGACCTTGCTTAACTTTACTGATCAGGCCAAGAAATCTTATTTGACAAAAGCGTTGTACTACAAAGACACTGCTGGGCATATGGATGAGGTGGATAAGACAGCAGATCGAAATTTGGGTCTCAAAAAGAGACGTTCTTTTACCACTGGAGATGCTGAAGTGGGAATGGTTGGCGTACCCCTGTGTGATGTATTCAACATTGATAAGTTACTGTTGGATGGATTGGAAATCAAAATCAAGATAGATCTAAACAGCAATGAATTTAGTCTGATGGGTGGTGAAGATGCCAACGATTGCAAGTTACAAATTGTGTCAAGCACGCTCCGTGTACGGACCGTTCATGTGGCAGACAGCACTAAACTGGATCACGTAAACACTATGACGGGTCAGAAAGCGCTTCCTGCAATCTATACACTGACAAGAACCCCTACACATGCTAGGATCATTCCCAGAGGTGTGCTGAATCACACAGAGACCGATCTATTCAATGGTCTCATCCCCCAATGCATCATATTTGGAATGGTTCGAAATGATGCTTACAATGGAAACTTGGGAAGGAACCCATTCAACTTCCAGTTGTTTGCTCTGAATGCTGTTCGTCTAACAGTCAATGGAGAAGAAATGCCTTACTCAGGCATCGACTTGATAGGTGGCAAGAAAATCGATGGCTACAACACCCTGTTCTCTGGCAGTGGTGATATGAACTGTGGTCACGGTATAGATATTGACAGAGAAGAATGGGAGCAGGGGTATGGTTTATTTCGCTTTGACACGACACCAGCAGGAAGTGGCCATCCAGAACATTTGATTCCTAATCGCAGCGGAAATGTCAACCTGTATTTAAAATTCGGCACTGAGACTCCTGCAGTTGTCAATTTAATTGTGTACGCAGAATTCCAGAATCATTTGGAGATCGATCGCAACAGACGTGTGGTGTATGACCTGTCGCAGGGTGCTTGAAGAAACAGAGATGCACACTACCTTTGAGTTATGGCAAGCTGCTTTGCAAGATCCTATGGTGGCCTCCATTATGCAAGGAGTCTTCCCCAGAGACAAACTACCTGTTGTTAACACGTACCCTTCAGGAATGATTGCAAATACGGACCCTCATGATCAGCCCGGGACACATTGGGTGGCCATGTACTTTATCTCTCCGTGGGAGACTGAGTTCTTTGACAGTTACGGGTTTTCCTCCCGATACCTATGGCATGGATGGATACATAGAACGAGAAGTTACACGATACAACAATAAACCATTCCAGGGACTTACTTCAGACACTTGTGGAGACTACTGTTTATTCTATTTATTTCATCGAGCACGCAATGTTGATATGAATGCAATTCAAGCTAAATTTAAGTCGCACGATACACAGTGGAATGATGCACAAGTAGCCGAATTTCTACACAGCTATGTAAAATCGTTGACAACCGTTAGGCAGAGTTCACCATTCTTTCAGAATGAACAAGCTTGTAAGTCATTAAAATGTTGGCGTTATGAATCAGTAAAGTGCTGTTTAAAATGAATATGATGTATTTTCTCTTTTTTTTTTGTTTTCTCCTCGTAATGTTATCCCTATAAAGAAAAGACACTCGAATCTTTATCGTCATTTCATTTCGCGTTTCGTGTGAGCAACATGGCCCAGTTCAAATGCCCGAGCAGTATTATGATAGCAGGCCCGAGCCAATGTGGTAAGACAACGTTTACAAGACAATTACTACAACAAGCGGATTCTTTATTTGAGCGACCCATTCGTAAAATCGTGTACTGTTACGGACAGTGGCAAGAATGTTTTCAGGAGATGACAGATCAAGTGACATTTGTGGAGGGTATTCCTGAGGATATTCCAAGTTTATTTCCAATGAGTTGCCGACCAGGAATACTCGTGTTGGATGATCTAATGAGAAATTGTAGTGAGGATGAACGCATCCTGGATTTGTCTACAAAAGTGTCTCATCATTGTGATGTCACTTGCATCTATTTGACCCAGAACCTTTTCCCACCCGGAAAGTTTTCCCGAAGCATTTCTCTCAATGCTCATTACATTATTGCTTTTAATAATCGTCGTGACACATTGGGTTTTCGAACGTTAGCGCAACAAGCCTTTGCAGGGCACGTTCCTTACGTATGGGAAAGTTTCCAAGATGCAACGTCGCAACCGTACGGTTATCTCATGTTAGATTTGCATCCGCGAACGCCTGGTACCCAAAGATTACGTAGCAATATACTGCCTGTTTCACAAACGTACCCCGTGGTTTACGTAAACAAGAAAACGCATAAAACAGATGGACCTTTAACCATAGACTTCAGTTAGCATCATGCCTGCGTGTACGTCACGTCGCACAGTGAAGTCAAGAGTTGTTAATCAACGCGGCGGCAATATGACCTTACGTTCTGGCACTACGACTCTGACCAGAGGGACAAAACGAAAGCGGACAAGTAATGCAAATCAATCCAAATTCCAGCAACACCTACCCTTTCTTTGTGCGTGTTTTAAAAGCAATGGAAAGCAACGAAAAGATATGATAACCCATGCTAATAGAGGTCAAATGGAAGCTATTGGGGAAGTGGCCCTGAATCTTCTTAAAGGCAACATCATAGTACCTAAACCATCATTTAAACGATTGAAACCGCACAAGTCAAAGCTCCTCTATTTGACCCGCAAGAAACCGAGCCTTAAACAGAAGAAGGAACTGCTCAATTAAAAAGGAGGATTTTTACCAGCCCTTGCTTCTCTGATTGCACCCCTTGCTGTTGATTTACTGAGTAAAGTGTTCAAATGAAGCACGCTCAAAAGATGGTGATTATACCCGAACATTTACTGCAAAGTATGGAAACAGAAAGGCGTTTGACTGCTCCTGCTCAACTTCCAACTCTGACGAGATTAGATCAAGACATGAAGCAAATCATAGAGTCTCCTTTACCAGAAGACCAAAAAGTCCTCATGTTGGATCAACTTCTACAGCGGTATCAAGGGCTGACAAGGCAAATGAAAACGGAGTCGGCGATAAAACCGACTGTGGTCCTTCCCAAACCAGTTCCTTTGCCTGCTACAGAGACATCCGGCACAACAGATGAAAGTACACCTGCAGACGCGTCCAGTAAAAGAGACCTCAATACATCTCAATCAAAGTCTACAAAAATACCAAGAAAACTGCCTGCGACACCTGTGACTACAGTGGAATCGAAAATTCCTCGCCGGACAGAAACGATGCCTTCTATTTCACCCGAGGAAATGGCACTCCCTTTGTTGTTGGATACCCCGCCTGATTCAACACGAAAATCATCTAATAAACGGAAGGCGAGAACACCCATGGTGGCCAGGTTACGGAGCAGGAAACGATGGGAACATTATTAAACTAAACATAACTAATGTAATACGCTGATAAATTACAAGTATGCTTTTGTAACAGCTCCTGTGAATTCAATAAAACGTTTGAAAGTGTATGAAAGATGGTGCTGTCGTGACCTTATTTTATTCACCCCACAATGATAACGTGAAACCAATGTTAACCCATGTTATCGTGCAGATTATCAATGTTTGGTTGTGAGTGAAATGCGAGAATATAAAGTTTGAGGCATATTTTAGTTTTGACATGGACATTGTTTGAATATCAAGTAATAAAAAAACTGTGTGATCTTTGTATTAAAGACCGGGTTATCAGTACATGGGCCCTGGGACCCTTTTAGAAAAGAGATTAAAACGTGGGATCCTGGGATCAATCGTGTAGACAAGATTTCAAAACAACACGACATGGATTATGCCAAAGCCAAGAATTTGAGGGACAAACATGCTGCGGACCTCAAGATGATCAAAAAGATAACAAGCCTCCTAGGGAAAAAGAACAAAACGGAAAAAATTGTGAAAAGAATCATGCAAGCCAAGAGCAAGTTAAAATTGTAATGGATGAACTTCTAAGACTCTTGACATGTATCTTTTGGTCATGTAATTCAAGTTAAAAAAATTGTAATGTCACTTTAAAATAAAAAAATCACTTGTACCCTGTTTTCTCTTGGTGTCATTTGTACCCCTACCCAATACATCTCCAATACAACAACTCCAATACAACAAATTATTTTCTGCCAAAGAATATAAAACATTTATTGAAAAAAAAACATCTTTGTGTACAATGCGGGACATGTTCGCTACGATCCTAGTGATCAGCGGCCCGTCTTACAGGTATTTACAACTATTTACAATGCGGGACGTGTGCTGCAGTCCTATTGACCAGCGCCCGACTTATAAATCGCACAGGAGCTGCGCCATTTCCATATCCTCGGAGGTGAGGCATTGATACCCGTAAGGGTAGGTCAGGAACGTGTTGGGGTCGATTACCCGCTTGTTATAGACCATCTGATATTTCTTGGTCTGAGGTACCGTTTCGATGGAGTACTCTGCGGGGCAGCGCACGATGTGGTACGGTTTAACAACGTCGGTTTGACGAACCCCCGTCTGCAAAGGTTGTTGGATATCATCCAGCACGTTCTGACGAAGAACTCCATAGTTGAGCTGTTTCGAGCCCTCACTGTTCAGGGAGATGCCTCGCACTTTACACTCCTGTTTGTTGTTATGGGTCATGTACCCATAATTCTTGGGTCCCCCCGAGGCAAATTCGACGATGAAGTCACCATTCTTCAGTTCATCTTTAAAGTCTCCCAGATAAGCCCCAAGAAGAGTTTCTGGTTGTCCCGGCAAAGTACTGAAGATGATGCTGTCCGTGTCAAAGTAAACCACACGTTCTTTTAACAGATCCAAGGCTTCATACAGTTTGAGTCGGGCCCAGCAGGTTGTAAAACAAGCCACGAAGATGTTGAGATTGGGTGAGACAGGGTTGTCCTCGATCTCGTGCTTGTAGTGGATCTCCACCCTCTCTTCCGTCAAGACGCCCACATAGGTAATGTCAAACTTGTTGGAATTGTGAAAGGCTGAAAATTTGACTGGATCGTTGAATTCTTTGACATATACCTGCTCTTTGTTGGTTCTCTGGCCAAATTTCCCCCACATGCTGTTTAACATCATTTTCGCCAAAGAACGAAGCCCGGGGTTCTTCTCGATCTTTATGTCCTCCAGTTGAATGCCTTCGTGTTGGTAGTAGGCATTGAGGTGTTGTTGGCGCTTGATTTCGTCGTTACCCACGTGGGATGGCCAACCGCTAGCCTCTTCCTTAATTTTCAACCACGTGTTGACGTAATCTTTGAAGAGACCGGTCTGGGTCTTTGGAAAATGCCACACCTCGTGAATGTGGAGAACCACGTACCCCTTCTCGACAGCTTTGACCAACTCGGGCGTACACCACGTACCAGTGATTTGCCGTTGTTGAGTCGTGTGGGAACACACACGACTTCTCTCCAGCATGGGTTTCACCATTTCTTCTTCGACACAGGTGGCACAGAGAGGGAAGGTCAGTTTCCCGTTTTGACGGAGCGGCAATACAGGATGAAACAACTTGTCTGGAGGGAGCACTGTACACTTTGCCAATCCAAAGTACTGAGTGATGTCGGTGTGTCCCGGCTAAAAGATGATTTCAGGATGTCCCAAGGGGTACTTGCCATTCTTATTGACGAAGGGGTAAAGCGAAGTGAAGTCGTAGTACTTTAACGTTTCTCCTTGGGTGAGATCGGCCAGATGGTACAACTTCACCGCGTTGGTGCGTCCCCCACAGAAAGCATCGCGAGGCTCCAAAGGGTCCACGAACTCGAGACTGACAATAAACGCTTTTATCTCCTCTCTCTCCTTTTTCATTTGCGCCCACTCGCATTCCCAGATCGAAACCACACGGTATCCCTTGTCGCGTAGGAACTGAAGCCTCTTTTGCGTGCATTGATACACATCGTCAAAGCAACGATGTTCGAGACGTTGATGAAACTCTGTTCGGTTAGGATAACATTTGAGACATCCGTGCCAGAAACAACCCAGAAACTCGTAGACAGTGTGGGTCGCTGCATCGTAGCCATCCACGGTGTATCTGGTGTGGGGGATACGGTACTCGCCCTGGTTCCCAGCATGTTGAATTGTTCCAATGCCATTTTCCATCCATAGTAACCATTCCAGAGCAACTTTCGAGTGATTCGTGTTCCGACGCCATCCGTGTACGGGTTCCGAGGCAATGGTGTCGGGCTGCATTCGGTTCTGGCGAAGATCACGATTACATGCGGAAGCGATGGTGATATGGTCAAAAGGGTTGAACTTGGCTTCTTTTTCAAAGAGTCGTTTGAAAGTCAGACATCCCTGTTTTAGAAGTTCCACATCTGATTCACAATATTCGGTCAGCTCTTTCGAGAAATCGAAGAGTACTTCATTCTTCACCTGTTCAGCGTGCCATTTGTCAAATTCTGCATGTTTTTTGACGGACATGGATTCAGGCATGTAGAAGTGCTTGTCTGGAATGGGTCCCACGTACTCCTGGTTCTCGGGACGATTGAAGAGATGTGGGAAGAAGCCTTTCTTCAGTTCTGTCAAACCGAAGGTCTCGGGAAAGGCGGAGAGAGGCATTTGAAAAAAGGAGAGAGAGTCAATGAAACGAATGTTGTCGAATGTCACTTGTAACAATTTGGCCCCATTCCTCAACTGATCGACGATCCTGTGCTGTTTGTGGTACTCGTCCACGATGAAATAACCATCGTACCCTTGAAAATTGTGGGCAATGACGGTGATTGGACGGGTGTCGTTCTCGGTGAGAGTGTCGAGCCATTCAAGAAAGTCACGAACACAATGCTCACCTTTGAAACGGAGCGGGCGATCATCGTCTTCTGTTTGGGTAATGACCAGATTCGGTACGTGTTGACCCGTGTCCTGCATACTTTCAATGTCGAAGAAGACATGTAGGGGTGGTTTGTCTTCCTCGATGTCGATGTCCACGGCATCACCATTAGCAGCTAATGTAGCCAGTCCAGCTGCGGCTCCACGTTTAACCGGTTTCTTTTTGCGCCGTTTTTCTTCTCGTTCCTCTTCCGATGATTTAGCGACTTCAATGAAGCACCGATGGTCTGAGACATCCACATACTCTTTACAGGAAGGGCAATCAGCGTAACCGCATAAATGTTCTTTTTGCCCCTTGACACCCACCAACAGTTTCATGCAGTGAGTGCATCGACGGCGTTGGGTACACACGCTGACATTTTCAACATCGACCGCTTTACCCTTGTAGGAACGTGTCAGATGGTTTTGAAGGCAAGTGGTTCCATGGAAGTTTCGTTGGCAGGATCGGCAAGGGATGGATGCTTGATGGTTTCGGCATTTGGCTTCTGTATAATCGGGACAGCCCGTCTGCAAACAGGCTGGACAATGGTCGGGGTTGTTGGTGCATGCATGTTGTCCTTCATCGTTGTAGGGTTTCAGGCAGCGGGCGCAGAAATAACCGGTACCAAAGAACCCAGGCAGTGTCGTGATGGTATCATAATGGCCATTGTCGTAGAGTAGAACCAGTTTCTTCTCTTGGGGTGGTCCAAAATAGGTGACATTGAATCCACGCGTGGCATCCACTAGCAGAAGTTGGTAGTCGAAGAGAGAGGGGGCCAGAGCAAATTTCGTTTATTCTTCGTAGCCGCAGGGACCTTGAGGGACGTTGGCTTCGAGGTGGAGGAGAAGGGCGTACTTTTTCTGAAGGGGTCGTCCACGAAGAAAAGCTCTCCAATTGCGATGGTTGTCCGCTTTAGCTATAGCCGTTACGATGGCTCTTGCGCAGCAAAAATCGTCGTTGTTCTTGATTTCCACCACGGAATATTTGATGCGCCTGAAAGTTTCGGGGTGGGAGTGACCCGGCTTCATTTTTCTTTTCTTTCCACTCCCACTCAGTGGGGCGCGGACGTGGACGAAGGAGAGTTTAAAGGTGTCATTCATTTCAAAGTTTTCATTTGAATTCAGCATGCGGGACATCTGCTGCAGCATTCTTTCAACTCGTTCACTGCCATTCAACCATTCCCCTGCGGTCGCTCGCTGATACCCATAATTGCTGGTGAGACGATTACTGGCCAACGTGAAATATACCTGATCCTCATTAGGTATCCGTTCTCGGAGGAGAATGTTTTTGAAGGTGCGATGTAAATCATTGGTGAGGGTTGCTGCTAAATTTTGTCTCGGGATAAAACGTCCCACTTGACGTACGGTGGTGGTGTAGTGTCTTTCGCGCACTCCATGCGTATGGCTGACACGGTCCACGAAAGGGTTGAGTGAAAACTCAAAGCGTCCAGGTTGCGCAGATCCACCTCCCAGTTGTCGTTGGTTAGCCATTTGACGCTCCGTTGTTTTCACAGCATGTACTAAGTCCTCGTCGGAGAGGTCGTTCGAGGTCTGCATCATTACGAAAAAATGAACATAAAGACGATTTTAAAAGACTAAATTGACCCTAGACCATGAACTCAGTACGAATACTATAAATAACTCGGTACGGATACTATAAATAACTCTGAACGGATACTAAAAAGGGAAGGCTCCCATAAACCCTTAAATTAAATCGGAACAGATATAATACAAACGTCTTATATAAATTTTATTTTTATTGAAAATTTTTTTAGTAACACTTTTACGATATTTTATGCATTGTAATTATGAATATTTTTAGCATTCTAGTAGATTAATAATTATTATATATTATTATATAAATGAACTTTAATAGCTTTTTCCTG
Organism: Cladopsammia gracilis; assembly: GCA_022457155.1. NCBI lineage: Eukaryota > Metazoa > Cnidaria > Anthozoa > Scleractinia > Dendrophylliidae > Cladopsammia > Cladopsammia gracilis. The sequence goes on from JAJGOT010000540.1 coordinate 108,944, forward strand.
CAAGTGTACATAAAATTGATGTTAAGGCTTAATCGATTTTTAAGAAATTTGTTAATAAAGTTATTTAAAAAAAAAAAAATCGGAACAGATTGGTAACTGTCCGACACGCTAACTACTTAGTCATCAATGGGAAGGATCTACTCTCTTATTTTCATGAATAAAACTCAACGAGCCAAACCAAATTCCCTAAGGAGGGCATGTATGAACATGTTTGAAAGAACACAGGATTCGTTTTTCATGTCAATCGCAAACATTATTGCACCATGTTGTTCGGGTTCATTTCAATTGTTGTCTTCCGAACGATGTTTCCATGCAACATCCGCACTTCTGTGCAACCTTGCAACCCCTTGCATTGTTTGTCCCATATGTTCCCATACATCGCTATCATGTTTGTCATTGGATTTAATCTTATTTGGTCAAAAAGCGTTGCGTGTCCCCTCAAAAGTGTTCCACATGTCCCCCCGACCCGGTTACTCGGTGATCAATAGTAATATCATAGACTTAAATTAAATCGACACAGATTGGTTACTGCCCGACACATTCTAGTTAAACTCTCAATGTTTAATACTCACCGACGAAGGACACAATAACTGTTGGGTTTCCCAAGAGTCCACAAGGGCTTTCAAATCCTCCGAGGAAATGTCTTCTGACATTTTGCGAGATGACTAGATAACCACGGCGAGACGACTAAATAACTACGGTGAAATGACTAGATGACTAAAGCGAGCTGGAAAAATCGAGATGACTAAAGCGAGCTGGCTAAAGTGAGATATTGAAAACGACGGATCAACGGTCTTATATTTGCGACTCCGTTCGCCCACATGTGGGATGCATGAATGTCCCTACAGTAGTACGCATGCGCATATAAAAGGTATATTTGGGCATGTTTGGACATGTTTGGGCATGAATCAATAGAGACATTCCCCAAGGAACTGTGAATACGTACTGGTCTTAAAATAATCATTTCGTTCAAAACTACTACTGCGCATGCGTACTGGTTTAAAAATGTAAAACTTTTATTGAGTGGGTTCATTTACAAATTAAAATTTTAAAAAATTACATTTGTCATTGAATTTGAACCCATTTCGTCAAAAACCCTACTGCGCATGCGTACTGAGCTTAAAATCATGCATGTCGTTAAAAATCCTACTGCGCATGCGTACTGACTCAAAAAAGTGTCCCCCAACCCAAGTTGTCCCACATGGAAGAGAGCTTGTGTAACAATCATGTTTGAAATTGAATTTGAACCCATTTGGAGCAAAAAACCCTTTTGCGCATGCGTACTGGTTGAAAAATCCAAAGTGTCACATCCATGTTGTCCCACATGGAAGAGAACTTGTGTCCCTATAAAGCGATCTCAGAATTTGGGGGTTAGGTAAGCAAATACACGACTTTGGTCGTTTTTGCACTGGCGGGGGCCCGCTTTGAACTGGATGGGGCCCCCTAACATTGTTGAATAAATCATGAGATCCTCCATTTTTAATATTTAATCAATTCCGCCATTTTGAATAAACAATGAGATCCACCATTTTGAATTAGGGTTATTAGGACATGCGCAGTTGTAATTCTTAGGGTTAATATGCTAATGACTTAGGGTTAGGATAATAGATCTAGGGTTAAGACAATAACATCTATTGTTCTTTCAACAATAGCCCATTATTCTCGAGAACAATAGATCTTTTGTTTCCATTGTTCAAAGGTGTGAAATTGGGTCGAAAGGGTCCGATATGACTACTTCAGTGCTTAGGCTCTGCCCTGAATGGAATTTTAAATGGCCAAAAGAAAAGGTCAAGACTCTTGGGGTGTGGTTGTCAACAAATCCAATAATAACAATGTCCCAAAACTACAATGAAAAGTTAGAAAAAGTAAGGGCGATCTTACGCTGCTGGAAATTTCGAAGACTCAGCCTTTTGGGGAAAGTCACGGTGTTGAAAAGCCTTGTAGCGTCGCAACTAGTATACATCCTTTCTCCTCTAAAAACAAACCATAGTGTTTTGAAAGAAATAAACTTGATGTTTTATGACTTTCTTTGGAGTGGCAAGGGTGATAGAATAAAACGAAATGTTGTGATAAACGATTACTCAAAAGGAGGAATCAAAATGATTGATATTTTTTCTTTCAACAAATCGTTAAAAGCCACTTGGATCCAAAAGTACCTAGATATTGAAAACCGCGGCAACTGGAAAATCTTCTTTGATTTGGATCTTCACCAATATGGAGGAGATGTAATACTAAGGGGTTATTTGCATAAAAAGGACGCCATAAGCTTAACCAATATATCTTGCCCCTTTGTTAAGGAAATCCTTGAAATCTGGAGCGAGGTTTTTTTTGAGGGTACGATAACATCGGATGATCACCTTTTGTCGTCGTCTTTGTGGTATAATTCACTGATACGAATTGAAAATAGACCCATTTTCTACAAAGATTGGTATGCTAAAGGGGTAACAAAGGTTAAGCATCTAAAAGATAGCTCCTCGCATCTACTTACTTGGATTGACTTCCAAAACAAGTATAATCTGCAAGTACGACCTCTTACTTACTTTGGAATAGTAACTGCAATCAATCGCCTTCGTAATAAGGGGAATCAACATAAACACGAATGTCTGTTTACGAAATTTATTGAGTGCGCCAAGCCATCTAGACTTGTATATAAGAAGTTAATATCATTCAAATGTGAGCAACCTCACTCGTCACAAGGAAAATGGTACAATGACATTAACCTTCCTCCAAATCAAACGATCAACTGGAGAGCAGCTTACCAATTGTCCTTACAATGCACAAAGAGCTCAAAACTTATAACCTTTAATTTTAAATTTTTACATCGACGCTTGTCAACCAATAGTTTCCTTAAAACAATAGGTGTTGTCGACAATGAAAAATGCACTTTCTGCCAATCCGAAGCAGAAATCTTGTTGCACCTCTTTTGGAAATGCGAGAAGATTCAAGGTTTTTGGAACAGTGTTTTTTCGTGGCTACAGTCTTGTCAAATTACTAATGAATGTTTCCAAGTAGATATCGCGTTGGGTCTGAGGCCAGATAAATCTAAGAATAACCTCCAAATCAATTTTTGCCTTCTAACTGCCAAATATTTTATTTGGGTTTGTAGACTTAAAGCCTGTACTCCAAAACTGAATGACTTCCCTGGTTATCTTAAGCATATCTATAAAATTGAGAACACCCAAACAACCAATTCAAAAAAATGGGATTTGTTTGCGCCCTTTTTATGAATTAAAACGGACGAACCGAGCCCCCCACCCCCCAAAGAAAAAAAAACAACGACATATTTTCTCAATTTCGATATTTTTAATATAAATTTTTTTGCCCAAGGCTTTCCACCCAGGAGCGCTTCTGTTAAGTTATTTCGAGCTGTTAGTGTACTTTTTTCTTACTTTCTTGTATTATTGTAAAGTAACTAGTGTAAGTAGTTTCTTTATTGTATGAAAAGCATGTAATTAACACTTCGTTGTAAACCTGTAAATAAATAAATAAATAAAAAAACACAATCACAAGGGAGCAAGTCTTCGAAAGAACTATGCAAATCAATCGGATCTTCACGATACTTGGCTACAACTTGGTTGAAAGGTGGGAGCACGAGATGCCCCGACCCTGGCGGCACGATCGAGTCGCCCCTAAAAGAAACGAAACGTATCCACACGCTATCGTCTACGACTTCGAAGCCTATCAAGACAAGACCAAGGCAAGTCAGCCGACCAGGTATCTCTCTTACGAAAGCGAGCACGTGCCTATCCCAGTCTCCATTGCAGACACGTTGGAGCCTGAGCCAGAGTACATTTGCTCTAAAGACCCCCAAGAGCTTATCCGGCTATTTTATCAATCTCTGGAGCGCCGTGGCAACGCAATCAGAGATGATATAGCTCAAAAATACATGCCTCCGGATCTTGAGGGGTTAACGGAAGATCAACAAAAACTCATCGAGCAATGGTGTGACCAGGTCCCAGTGGTCGGCTTCAATTCAGGCCGATACGATCTGCACCTTATCAGAAAACACTGTTTCTTATCTCGGACAAGAACACGGCGTCTTTGCAGGGGAGAAACAGAGACAAATCATGTTCATCAACACGACCTCCTTCAAGTTCCTCGACGTCACAAACTATCTGGCCCCAGGCATCAACTACGACAAATGGGTAAAGACGTATGGGGCGAAACAGACAAAGTCCTGGCTCCAATACGAATGGTTTGACAGCGCTGACAAACTTGACTACAAGGGGCTTCCCCCATACTGGTGCTGGTACTCACAACTCCGAAACTCCTTTGTTCTTTCTCCAGAGGAGTACAAACAATGCGAGCAGGTTTTCAAAGAGCGCGGCATGAAGACCTTCGGAGACTGGCTGGAGTATTACAACAACCTCGATGTTACTCCCTTTCTTGAAACCCTCGAGAAAATGAAAGCGTTTTACACCAAGCTCGGGGTTGACATTTTCAAAGACGCTGTTTCGTTGCCTGGGGTTTCGATTATCTGTATTTGCATCTCCTCCGCATGACTCTGCAGTTCACCCAGAAGTTGTGAAAAGACCGTGAGCTTGTGGATACTGGTTGAGGTGTTCATGGTTCAGCGTATATATATGTTTTCACATTTTCACTTCAATCCCATATGGGTGCCGCAGAGAGAAGACTAGGTGAAAAAATTTGTGTCCCTTTAATTTTGCAATCAACTCTTTGTACTCTTGATGTTCAAGCTCACCGGCATAGTCATCGAAGATGGCCTTCGTTGTTTTGCTGGATGGGGTGTAAAAAAGCACAATCGCTGCAACGTTTTCCCTAAAGGGTTTCGCAATGCTGGTTAACTGTTGGGTTAGCACCCACACTGACAAGCCGTTGTGGCGAGCACTGAAGCCTAGTTTCACAAGTTGACTCGTGCGGCCTTTCACATCCTTCGAAGCAGCACAGTCATCAAGCACAAAGAGCGTGTTTGTCCCATCGAAGAAATAACTGGCTAAAGTTAACCATGCTTCAATCTCATGCTGCTGACAGTCTATCACGAAAATGCGTGGCTCCTTGTCCACGAAATCGTCGTAGGTCTTGTTGTGGACAAATGTTGGGCAGAAGAGAACAATATAGTCAAACTTGCCCCTGAAGGGACCGCGCAGCTGATTCAGAAGATATTGTGTTTTGCCAGAGTTAGTCGGCCCGATAATTAGTGCATTGAATGGCAGCTTTATTGGGTCCATTCTCTATATACGTGTGTTTAATACTGAACAGCCTGCAGCTGCCTGTCCATGATGTTCATCTGTGAGTCGCAGATGGTGTATATGTGGCAGTACACGTTTCCCGAGCCGGAGGTTGTCCTTTCGATCTCAAGATGTACGCCGTCCTTTGTGTTGACGAGGCGTTGACCGTTGCCATGTAGCGTTGTATCAGCCATTGATCTAAGATCGATAAGGAGGCCGAACTTGTTGCCTGTGAGATATTTTGTTAGATTCATGTTGGGTCTGCCATCACCCCTCTTTTTGAAGAGGCGACTGACCTCACGCCACATATCGGTCCCGTTGATGCCTTCGTTGTAAATCCTGTTCGGGGAGCCGTTTATGGTGACATTAACTTTGGTTATGTCTGGGTTGAAGTATTTTTCTGAGTCCCTGGCTCCTGCTGTGAAGGGGACCACTTCCTCTCGCATGATATGGTCGTAGGCAAACTCCTTTCTGCTAGAGTATACACTTGCTGCCTCGTCAGCCAGCTGCTTACTTCGGATTGTCTCGTACTCAAGCTGGATATTTGTCAACTTGTAGACAAGCTTGCTTGTATCCGAACCCTTGACAACTTGAAAAGCCTGGGCGAGCGTAATCTCGAATATCAAATCGTTGTAGAGTGCCTGTGGGTACATGACGCCGTGGTCTGTTATAATCTGGTGGTCAAGATTGATGCGGTATTTGTTTTTGTAAATGGTCTCCAGCTTGTTTTCCGCATCCACACTAGAGGTCTTCTTGTCGCCGGCATTACAGCGGATCTTGCATAAATCTACACTCTGGATGCCCTCAGGGAGCATGTTGTCTCTCTTATCAACAGAAAGGAAAAGGTCCTCAAAGATTTTGTAAATATCATACCCAACGGTGTCCTGTACAGTGGTGGCGGCAAACTTGACAACAAGCCTGTCAACTAGTGCTCTGGAGACACTTTGTACAAGATAGTTGTTTGCGTGACCGCCAGCAAGGTCGATGTTAAAGAGCAAGGCAAGCGAGCCCGACACGATAACCTCATGTTCATTGAGCTTGGGCACCGAAACGTACAGGGTCTCGCCGGGCTTGGCTGTAGAGCGCTCAAATGTGATGCGCTTTACGGTTCGCTCTGCTTTCATAGCCCCAAGAATCTTCTCTGCGTTCGTTGGGAGGAGAATTGGTTGCACGGCCATAGCCAGAGTATATATATAAATTTATATTTATATACATCATGGCAGAAGGTGGATATGATATACCTGGCGAGAACGAAAACAGTGGGCTTGACTGGGACATAGACCACGATGATGACGACGAAGAAGAAGTTGACACAACACGCCCTTTTCAACCGGGCGGCACATCCACCCCAAATCATGGTGGTGAAGAGCACGAAATGCATACACTGCCTCGCGAACAGAGCGGCTTTGCTCCTGAAGACATCCCTCTGCTTCTTGACTTCACACATCCTGACGAAAGAGAAGGAATGGTTGCTATGGCTAGGGACTGGATCAAAAGGCTCTGTCCGAGAGTGGATTTCAGACGATTAGGCCCTATTGGTTTCGGTAAAAAACCAGGAAACGAAAGCAAAATAGTCTCCTTTGGGGCAAGAGGCGCAGAAACTCCCGTTTTCAAGCAGGATGGTTCAGGGCGTCTTAAATCATTTACAGACAAGTTCAAAGGGGCTCTTGGGCCAAGCGCTGAAGAGATCATCGTTGAAGACAGAACATCAATAAGAGAAGATAGACAAAGATTGAAGGAGGCAGAAAAACAGCTGAAGGAGGCGGAAAGAATTGCTGTTGAACAACAAAAAGCAGCAAGTGATGTTCAAAATCTCAGGGGAAGAATCGAAGAAACTCAAGCGAGAACTGAAGCTCTGGAGCAGGAACACGGTTCAAACGTTGAGAGTCAAACCGAGCTAGATCGGTTAAAACAACTAAAGAAAAATCTTCAAGGCGATCTTGAAAACCAGAAAAAAGAATTGGGCGCTATTCAAAAAATACAAAAACAACGAGGCCAAGAGCAGGCAAAGGTTGACAAACTCAGAACACAACTTTCTGCGAAAACAAGAGAAAGAAATGCTGTCGAAGCAAGACTGAACTCCACCAAGCCTCTGGATGAGTTAAACGAACAAGAGGCCGAGCTTGTACGACAAAACGAGGAAGACAGGCGCGTGATAGAGGATGAGAACACTTCTCCCTCTGACAGAGAAGCCGCGGAAGCCCGGGTTGCTGAGCGAGAAGAAGAGCTGAGAAGACTAAGACCACAAGTTCAGGAAAGAGAAGAAGCCTTACCTCTTCGAGAGCGGGTCAAAAATATCTTCAAGAAATATGGCTGGACCCTTTAAGCAGTTGTTCTGGCTGCAGGTCTAGTCATAGGCGCTGTGACGATTGCTGCAATGAATGACTTAAAGGCCGGCACCAAGGCTATTGGCAATGGGCTTAAAGAAATTGGAAATAAGGTTGCCTCCATCCTGCCAGGTTTGATCGGTTCGATCGTGAGCTTTATCTTCAAAGCAGCCGGTCAGGTTATCTCCTTCCTTGGCGAGCACGCCTGGCTGCTGATACTTGCCGTTGTGGGCTTCATGATTGAAAGGATCACCAAGCGCAGGAGATAACTATCTCATCCAGACAACAAGGCCTGCTAAAGCAAGCGCACCCACACCAATGAGCGCCTTGTTTACATGATGTGGCTCGACCTTAGTCTCTTGTGTTGGTTCTGGTGTGGGGGCTGGTTGTGGTGTAAGTGTGACCTTTGGTTTTGGCGCTATGCCCTGTGCCTGTGTCGCCTGTTTGTGAATCGGGTTCGATGGGTAGCTGTTTGGTGGATCAATCTTTGTCGGACCACCGTCCATGGGGCGAAGGAAGGCTTTTTTGTGGCAAGATTGACATCGTTGTTCACACCAAGCTTCATCCCTTGCGTTGCCTGCATAAGATTGTTATTGTACCCCACCACGCTCTCTGTGTTGATAACCATGCGTGACGGCATCAGCCAGCTCCCAGGGGCAACTACAAAGTTTAGCCACACTTTCGTTGCTTGGATGGCCTGCTGATGATGCTGTACGCTCTTAGATATGTCGTTTAGTCTTATGGCGTCCTCTAAGAGCGTGAGGAATACTCTCTGCGTTTCGAATGCTCGGCCTCCATTCCCAAGAATGCTGCTGCGAGTGTTTGCTTGTGCACCCAGGATGCAATACACAAAGGCCTCTATTGACTGGTTCATACGCGCGAGCCCTGGCTGTGTTAGCCCTTGTGCATAATTCGGCACAAAGTGCTCAAACTGACTAACCGCGCCTTGGTCATTGCGAACGAAGTATATGCCGTTTGCTCGATAGTTTGGGTCTTTTCTGTTTGTCACACGCTCATCATCAAACAGGGCTAGATCGGGATCAGGATAGTCGTAATCAGTAGAAAGAGGCCCAGCGGCCCAAATGAACACATTGCGAAGCCCGTGATTTTTGCCGTATGTGAAACGGAAGTCAGAATTGGGATCTACACCGAACTCTTTGCAAATCCTCTTGTATGCGTCGATGTTGAACTTGTTATCTTTCTGGTTGAATGTGGGGTCGTCTGGCAAAGCACTCACGCTCTGTTCCCCACCCAGCTTGTAGAGTATTCGTCTTGATGTGAAATAGACGTGAAACCTGTTAAATGACCGAAGCTGCGGGGTTAGGGAGAGAGTAGAGTTCTTATCAAACAGAAGGTCACGCGAGATCCCGCAGCCGGTTGTTGCACACCACAGAGCAAAGTTTAGTTGTTGTGGCCAGTTACTCATTTGCTGGCTGCCGAGCCACTTTCTCCCATATTTCGCGGTTGTGAACGTAATCTGTGTGTCTCTGAAAATGTTTCTGTATTTCGTTGTGAAATAATCAGTCGGCGTGACATAGATCTTGTGTGCTTCGTCGTTCAAGACAGAGCCAATCATCATGTCTTTATCGATTGAGGTGGAGAATTCAACAGCAGGGATTGGCTTTTGTGTTTCGGTTTAACGTCAACTGATAGGGGAAACCGCCAATATACTCTAAGCCGAGGGCGCCTTTCAGGGCTTGTGTCCAATTCTTGTGCGGTATGTCTGAAGGCATAGCCCAGGAGCCTTGCCCCTCTGGGAAAAGCACTACTGCTGAGGCTTTGTGCTTTTCGTCGAAAGAAACTTCTGTTGTAAATCTTGACATATCAGCGTGCGGGAAACGCCTTTTGAAGTCTGAGATTGCCTTCGCTTTGGCGGCTGTAGAGAGTTTTGCAGCCTCCGGAGAACTCATCCAAGCCAGTTGCGGATTTACTGCGGGTTGTGTTGTTCTAGGATGTTGATAAATATTAGGGGGGCTATAAAACGGGGGCGGGGGCCCATAATCGTGGCCGCCAATGTCTAGACCGAGATTTGAACCAGGATTAAACCACCAGGGCGTCTGCCGAACATGATTATATAATTTAAATTATATTTATGTAATCATGGTTATGCTAAGAATCTTCACACATTCGAACCCCCCACACCCTCTACGTCGATCGACGGCTTCCGAAACCGAGTTTCATCCGGCTTATCGCTTTCTGGCTTTATAATTCGTGGCATTATTTGAAAGAAGACGGAACAATAACATGGTATACAACTGGCGAAAATGAAAAAGGAACTGTCTTGAAATTACCCGAAGGACATTACACTACAGACACTCTGAAGAATTGGGTAGAGGAGTTAATTAAGGGTCAACCAGTAAAAGTATATATCGTAACCGATGAACCCTTTGCGACAATGCATGTGAAAAAAACATTTTCCTAATGATGTAGAACTTAGTCCTAATTTGGCTAAATTGTTAGGTATAAGTACTAAATTACAGAGTAATACATACATTAAAAAACTTACATCACCATCGATGTATTACGTTCACTGTGATCTTATCGATAAAGAACAAACCTTACTCAATGGAAAGCCTTCAGATGTTTTGGGGATGGCGAAAATTATAGACGGTAGTTGGGCTAGCTACAATAAGTATGCGTACAATGAGGACAGAGAAAATGCTGCATATCTTAAAACATCGTCTGGTGAATTTGTAAACAGTTTAACAATTACAGTCAAGGGCGAACACGGAGAGCTTTTTGATTTTAATGGCTTACCTTTATTTTTTGAAATAGAAATAATATAAAACTATATACACAATGGTGGTGCTAACAATCGTCGCGCCTTTGAACCCTCACACCATCTACTTCGATCACCCGCTTCAGAAACCGAGTTTCATCCGACTCATCTCGTGTTCGATCTACAACTCGCGGCACAATTTGAAACAAAATCAGGAAATATACATAAGACCATTTGGCTCAGAAGGTAAATACAGTAAGATTAGCGTTATTCCTGGTTTTTACACTCCTAGCAGTTTAGCAAAAGTTATAATGGATAATTTTGCAGACTATGGTATAAATCTTAAAGCTGAATTGTATTCAGCTCGTGGTGCTATGGTGATTTTGAATCCAGGAGAGAAACATGAAATAGCTCTTTCACCAGGTTTTGTAACATTTCTTTTCGAGTCATCAAAAACACTCCCTCATTTAATCAGTAGAAGATTCGAAGCTCCAAGCACTTACTTTATACACTGTGATCTGGTTGATAAAGAACAGAACCTGTTCAACGGGAAGCCTTCGACTGTTTTAGCTAAATTTGACGTTCGAGGAAAGCCATATGAGAACGTTTTCTATGAATAAACACAGCAGAACATCTTGCGTGACGTCTCGTCTGACGATTATGTAAACAGCATAACTCTGTCTGTGAGGAATAAGCACAATGACCTTTTCGACTTCAATAACATGCCTCTTGAATTTGAACTTGAGATAAATTAAATATAATATATACAAACCATGAGCTCGGCTAACGTGTGGCCATCAGCTCCTGAATACAGCGAGACTCAATCACTTTACCCAGTCTTATCCAACGGCGAAGACTTTAGACTCAAGAAAATCTCTGACTTGCAAAAGGAGCTTGAGTCGGAGGCTAATCATTACAGGCAAGTTGCTAAGAAATACAAGCGAGCACACACCATTGTTTACGGAACCACAGTAAGCTTTGGTTTCATTTCTACAGGCTTGTCTTCAGCAACAATCGTCACAGCTCTGACCGGAGCCGGGCTCATAGCCAGCCCTGTTATTGCTGGTTTAGCCGCTATTTCAGGTTTTTCAATGGCCGGCCTCACTGTGTTTAGCAGGCGGCTAGAAAAAAAAGATCAGGAAACATGAGAAAATATACACACTCGCCCTTGCAAAACGAAACTCTGTCTGTGAGCTGGTTTCAAAAGCTCTAACTGACAAGCGAGTCAGCGATTCAGAGTTCAAAATCATCTTGCATGAGGTCGAAAGATATTATGAATTAAAGAACGAAATCCGCTCTGGTGAAACAAAGACCACCAATTTAAACAAGCAAACTCAAACTCCGGATCTTGAAAAACTCAGAGGCGAGCTTCGCAAAGAAGTAAAAGAAGAATTTCAAAAAAAGATAAATCGTCTTACCGCTGTGTTCAAGTCAGATTTGAAAGAGTAAACTCGGGTTTCTCGCTTTCTATAACAAAAGAACGCAATTGTGTGACAAAGCGTGACACATGACGTGACATTGTGCGTGACTGTCACGCGTGACATTGCAAGACACATAACGAAAAGGGACAAAACCCTAGTCAGGGGGTGTTCTGGTGGCTGTTTTTGTTTGCCTAGCCTAGGCTAGGACTTTAACTCCTGACAAGGGAGTTGTCGTTTCCCATTTAGCCTCTGGGAGCGAGGGCGAGCTCTCCTAGGAGATCTCTGTTTGAGCACCCCCCCTGTATCAGTTGGGCTGGAGCTGGTTCACCAGGGGGTCACTAACTGACTCAGCAACCCCAATTCCCCCTGGTCTGACATCGCATTAGCCGTAAGCAGGGTTCAGTGGAGGCCAACCACACCCCCCTGAGCTATACCAAATTACAGACTTAATATAATATATGGTGCGAAAAGGTCTTTTATATTCGACAAAGTTGTCTTGCTTTCACATGTGGTAACTCATAAAGAACTACGCATGCGCAAATGATGTGTGACCAATTGAATATTTGTAATTTCTACTTATAAACATGAATGCTAAACTTCACAAACGCTTCAACGATTCTGAACTTTATGAACCCTTCTACGAGGCTGAACTTCATAAACGCTTCAACGAGCAAATGTCTGCCGTCAGATGTATGGATGAAAATAATAAATACAATACTCAACTAGAGCACTTGGATCTAAAGCACAAATTCATCCGGCTGCGAGGCTTCTATGGCAGTGATTATAGACCTGAGTTTTACCGCTCACAACTACAAGAGAAGCTCCAAAGCATCTTTGAATCTCTTTCTTTGACCGCTAGACAAGAACATTATTCATTTTAAACAGAACAAAAATATAAAATCGTGTCAAAGCTGTGGGGGATCTTTTACACTCATGTCTGAATCCATTGAACTTGTCTGCAATAACTGCAGCCGCATTGAAATACTAGACGGCGCTGCCTTTTCTCGTGTAGGCCTTTACAACGGCGGAGATATGAAAATGAAAGATATGAGAACAAAAAAATTATAATTTCAAATATCGGCTTAATCAGCTATTCAGAAATAAGTCTGCGAGATTAACTGATGACGAAATTAAACAAACTATCCATGTTTACACAAGCGTGAAACCTCATTTACCGAACAACACGTCATATAATTTCGCAATTCATAAAATCTTGGTCCTAATTTTGCCAGAGGGGCCAAGAAAACAGAAACTTTTATCTTTCATACGACTTCCGAGGCAATCTATGTGCCTAAAATACGAGCTGTATTGGCAGGCAGCAATTCAGACTGAAGAGATTGCTCCGCCAACTTATTCATGAAAAATAAATCAATTTGAGCAATTTCGTCACGCTCTGATCTTGCGACGCTGAACTTGGCTGTCTGTCGAGGAACTTTAGAGTGCTTGGCTATTTTTTGAGAAGCCTTGCCAAGTTCTCGTGAAAGCGCTCGACCTTCGGTTGAATACTGTTCAAGAACCTCTCGTGCTTTACAATTTTGAGTTCTGTTGCATCCAGTTATTTCCATGCAAACAATGCAACCGGTCTAGGACCCTCGTCTGGAGCAAGGAAAGCCTTTTTCATTCTGATGTAACGCAAAAACTCCTCGTCTTCGTATTCTTTGCTGAACGACATTCTGACCGCGCCGTAAGAACACCATAAGTCTTTCTCGGCTATTGAAGCCATTATTTGCTCAAACGTCGAAGTTTGTTTAAGAGCACCAATATCAATAAGTTTGGCTTGATTGCGTGTTAGCTTGTGTTTTGAAAACAAATAACAGATGCCCCAGGCGAGCGCTGTGTGCCCTTTTGTCTTGTAAATATTTCCACCGTTTGAAAGATTATTATGATTCAAACTTGGCTCTATCTGTTGTAGAGAACACATTCTGAAGTAAAAATCAACAAAAAGGCCTTTGTTGACCATGGCCCCGCTAAAACAAAGACCCGTTTGTAGCTGGGTTGCATAATAACTAGGAACTCGAGACATAGCTATTTTCCGCTTGAAAGGACACTTGAACTCCAAAAGAATTAAAGTGTTTTCTTTGTCAAGATAATAGCCGTCAGGGCTACATGTGACCTTTCGATATAGTGGATGGTCTGTTGCTAGATTTATAGATATACTGTGAGCAAAAACTCGAACACAATGCTTCTGCTCAAAGTACTTACGGGCGAGCGGTTCGAACAGATTGCCCCAGGTACAGGCCGTATTGTTGTGCATGTCGGCTGGCTGTATTTTCTTTAAGAGCAAGCTCTTTGGTGTTTCAAATGGCGAATCGCCTGTCAAGGCTGCAATTTCGGACGCACCAATAGAATTTTGTCGATAGCTCACCCAGTCGGCGTTCTTTTGTTTCAGACCAGTGTTCCTCGATTTGAGAAAGTTCAAGAACACTTGTGTTGTCGTCATCATTGATATACGAAGGGTAAGTGTTTCTTCAATTGGTAAAACCCGAGCATCTCTGTTCGAAACGCTGCGAGTGTTGTCTTGCCTTCGATGAAATCCGCAATAAAGCTTGAATTACGGATCCTGTGTAAAGGGTCAAGATCATTCAGGCTTATAGAGAGTTTTTGTTCTTGCTCTTGCTCATCAAGCCATGCATTCAGCTCATGCTGGCTGATGTTTGAATTTGCAAAAACTTCTCGAATAACCCTCGGGGGTGGCAAACCCCCCTCATGTATGGGAAAAACTCGAAGGTTTCTTCTAACAATCGGGCAGCCCTTATTCATATGATTATAAAACGTTGACACGCAAACCATTCGCTGACAGTCGGGGCAGGGGATTTTTGAGTTACTTGCCTTCAGTTGAGCAGCAAAGAGTAGCATAGGCATCGTGTATACGAAGGGTAAGCGTTTATTCAATTGGCAATAACGGCCCTGTTGCCTAGCAAATTGGTTAGGGCCTGTAAACAACTTAAACATATGAAAGCCCCCGAGTAGTAGGTAGGGAGTCAGTCAAATTCACGTTTTCTGAAGGCCCAAAATAAGCCGCCAAACGTCCGAGTTACCACCCCGCAGGACGAATGCAATGAGTCCTGCGGGGTGGTAACTCGGGCGTTTGGCGGCTTATTTTGGGCCTTCAGAAAACGTAATTTGACTGACTCCCTACCTACTACTGATCGGGCACGTGCTTAAAAGAGAACCTGACAACATCACACACGTGGCCCTACACTGGACACCAGAAGGAAAGAGGAAAAGAGGAAGACCCAAAAACACTTGGCGGAGAACTGTAGAAGTTGAGTTCAAGAGTAGTGGGTGGGGGATGGCTCAAATACCGTTTTCAGGACCCTAAAACATTCGCAAAAATGCCCGAATTACCGGCCCCCAGGGCTCATTGAAGTTCGCCCTGGGGGCCCGGTAATTCGGGCATTTTTGCGAATTTTTTAGGGTCTGAAACGGTATTTGAGCCCTGCCCCCACCCACTACTCTACATTTTCCTCCCTAAAATATACTAAAATACTCTAAAATAGGGAGGCAAAAATGCGTTTTTTAAGGACCCCCCTTTCCCCTTGCCAGGGCAAGCTAGGCATAACCAATTGAAGAAAGGTAAAAACCCTCTATAAACGTGACCATGTCTTTCGGCAACGAAGCAATGACTGCTGTTGCATTTTTGAAAATGCGAGGCATTGAGTTGAAAGAAGGTGATGACTTGTTTGCGAAGAACAAAGGGACGTTCGAATACAACCCTTGCAGACATTGCGGCTTAAACTTCACACAAGGCCATTCGCTTGTTGAACATCAAAAATACGCTTGTAAGAAGCTGCGAACAGAACCCCGGCCGAAAGAGCCTTGTCTCGGTTGCAATCGAAGATTGTCTAAGGTAACGCTTTACAAACACTCCAGAGATGGTTGTCCGCCTTCGAAACGGCATGTTCCCCCACGTTTTGTTCCTAACGTTTGTAATTATCCAAGCGTTCTAATAGTTCATAGCGATGGATACGAATGTGTTGTACCTGAGAAAGATCTTCATTATTTTTTAGAAACTTTTGACATAGTTTCTGTTAGCAAGACATTTTAACACCTCTTGTGCGAACGGGCGCCGTTATCACCAATTGAATAAACCCTTACCCCCCGTATATCAATGATGACGACAACACAATTGTTCTTGAACTTTCTCAAATCGAGGAACACTGGTCTGAAACAAAGGAGCGTTGACTGGGTGAGCTACCGACAAAATACTATTGGTGCGTCCGAAATTGCAGCCTTGACAGGCGATTCGCCATTTGAAACACCAAAGAGCTTGCTCTTAAAGAAAATACAGCCAGCCGACATGCACAACAATACGGCCTGTACCTGGGGCAATCTGTTCGAGCCGATTGCACGCAAGTGGTTTGAGAAAAAGCACGCTGTTAGAGTTTTTGCTCATACTATATCCCTCAATCTGGCAACAGACCACCCACTATATCGAAAGGTCACATGTAGTCCTGACGGCTATTATCTAGACAAAGAAAACACTTTAATTCTTTTGGAGTTCAAGTATCCTTTCAAGCGGAAAATAGCTATGTCTCTAGTTCCTAGTTATTATGCAACCCAGCTACAAACTGGCCTTGCTTTTAGCGGATCTATGGTCAACAAAGGCCTTTTTGTTGATTCTTACTTCAGAATATGCTCTCTACAACAGATAGAGCCAAGTTTGAATCATAATAATCTTTTAAACGGTGGAAATATTTACAAGACAAAAGGGCACACAGCGCTCGCCTGGGGCATCTGTTATTTGTTTTCAAAACACAAGCTAACACGCAATCAAACCGAACTTATTGACATTGGTGCTCTTAAACAAATTCAGACGTTTGAGCAAATAATGTCTTCAATAGCCGAGAAAGACTTATGGTGTTCTTACGGCGCGGTCAGAATGTCGTTCAGCAAAGAATACGAAGACGAGGAGTTTTTGCGTTACATCAGAATGAAAAAGGCTTTCCTTGCTCCAGAAAAGGGTCCTAGACCGGTGGCAGTTTTTGTATGGAAATTGCTGGACGCAAAAGAACTCCAAATTGTCAAGCACGAGGGGTTCTTGAACAGTATTCAACCGAAGGTCGAGCGTTTTCACGAGAACTTGGCAAGTCTTCGCAAAAAAAATAGCCGAGCACTCTGAAGTTCCTCGACCAACAGCCAAGTGGAGCATCGCAAAATCAGTGCGTGACGACACGCGCTTTCACGAGAACTTAGCAAGTCTTCGAAAAAAAATAGATGAACATTTATCAAACCAAAAACAACTTAACAAAACCATACCTGGTGAAACTTTTGAAGACAATATCGGCGATGACAGTGCCATGTTGGAAGCCTTTCTGAATGAGAAAGCGGCAACGCTTACTCCAGATTTCGGAAAGCATTGTCCCATAAATGTTCGTTTTTAATTATCATATTGTTTGACATCTGTTCTCTTATGTACATTACAAGCACTCGTTGCGAGGCTTCAAGCGGTATTGTAATGTCTAGGATTTTGTATATCACAAACGTATAAGAGATTCTCGGAAGCTGAGCTTGTATAAATTTGAAGGTTCGTTTCGTCTCATTGATTTGATCTAGAGTCAATTCCACAGGCAGAAATTCGAGCTTCTTGATAAGTCGGTTAAAAGCATACCCAAACGCATAACTTCGCCCCGACTGACTTTTCCTTGGCTTGTGAAAAATGTTTTGATCCGTATATACCGGAGCATCATCATCTAGCACTTCCACACGACCGCAGTTTTTGCAATAAAGTTCACAAGAATCGATTGATCGCAAAAATGAGCCACCACAAGTATAACAAGACAGGAATCTTCGGGTCCAACGTTCACGTTGCATGTTGTTATAATCTTCTTGTAGATATAGTTTCCCCATCTCTGCCAACCCCATATCGTTGTAGATATGATTAAGTTTTTTCCGGCAGGCACAAGCGGTGTATTTCTTTTCTGTAGTCGCTGATGCCGTATAGCGAGCGAAGGATGGGAAATTTGTGTTCTTTGTCAAGTTCATTGAGCCGTGCGGTGAAGTCAGTCATGTTTATACATTACAAATTGTTTTTTTCAATTGGGGGGTTCCCCGTGATTTCCAGTATCGTTGCGTAAAGGTCGTATTTAGAAAATTACAACTTTTCGAAGCTTCTCGAACATACCGAAGCGCCCCCAAAATACCGAAGCGAAAAAAAGTTTTTCTGGGGCGCTTCGGAATTTATTTTTTAAAAAAGTTTTTTCTGGGGCGCTCCGAAATGTATGGGGCGCTTCGGTATTTATGGGGTTTCTAGCGCCTACGTGTAGCGGGCTTTTTCCCTCAAGATTTGTAGATTAAAACCCGAGTTTACTCTTTCAAATCTGACTTGGACACAGCGGAGAGACGATTTATCTTTTTTTGAAATTCTTCTTTTCCTTCTTTGCGAAGCTCGCCTCTGAGTTTTTCAAGATCTGGAGTTTGAGTTTGCTTGTTTACTTTGGTGGTCTTTGCTTCACCAGAGCGGATTTCGTTCTTTAATTCGTGATACTTTTCCACTTCACGGAGGATGATTTTGAACTCTGAATCGCTGATACTCTTGTCAGTTAGAGCCTTTGAAACCAGCTCAAAGACAGAGTTTCGTTTTGCAAGGGCGAGTGTGTATATTTTCTCGTGTTTCCTGATCTTTTTTTCGAGCCGCCTGCTAAACACAGTGAGGCCGGCCGCTGAAAAAACTGTTATAGAAGCAACATCAGCAATAACAGGGCTCTCAGGCTTGTTAAGGCATGGTTTTAAGCCTAATTTGCATAAAATCTGAAAACTATCATAACTTTGCGGAAATTTGCCTTAACACGCTAAAACTTAGCAACCGTATAAAACTTGATGACCTTAACTCATTCTTAGCGTAAAGTGTCGAACATTTGGGTCACGTGACCTGTAAATGATAATTAACGACCAAAATATTCAGAGTAAAATGGGGAACACAAAACGAAATATAATTAAGTCTTTTTAGGTCTTATACTTTTCAATCCTAAAACCTCATCATGAATTAGCCTTGTATGGTTGTATCTGTTATTTCTATTAGAAGTTCTTAAGCTATTTATTTAGTCACGTGACCTATTTCCGTTAATTGCAGCGTTCCTATTTAACATGGACACGATTAAAAGGCTAATTCATGAAAAGCCTTTTAGATGTAAAAGATCGATACCCATTAACGTTTACTTATATTTCATTTTGTGTTCCCCATTTTACTCCGAATATTATTTCCCTTTAATCATTATTTACAGGTCACGTGACTCAAAAGTTCGAAACTTTGAGGAAAAAACGAGTTCAAGTCATTACGTTTTGTACTCTTGCCAAGTTTGAGATTGTTAAGGCAAATTGTCGTAAAGTTAGGATTTTTTTTTAGATTTTATGCAAATTAGGCTTCAAACCATGCCTTAACATGCCTGAGCTGGCGACGAGCCCGAGTCCGGTCAGAGCTGTGGCGACTGTTGCTGAAGACAAGCCTGTAGAAATGAAACCAAAGCTTACTGCAGTTCCGTGAACAATTGTGTGTGTTCGCTTGTATTTCTTTGCGACCTGTCTATAGTGGTCAGCCTCCGACTCAAGCTCCTTTTGCAAGTCAGAGATTTTCTTGAGTCTGAAGTCTTCACCGTTGGATAAGACTGGATAAAGTGCTTGGGTCTCGCTGTATTCAGGAGCTGATGGCAACACGTAAGCCGAGCTCATGGTTTGTATATATATTTTAATTTATTTCTAATTCAAATTCGAGAGGCATGTTATTGAAGTCAAAACGGTCATTGTGCTCATCCCTCACAGACAGAGTTATGCTGTTTACATAATCGTCAGACGAGACGTCACGCAACATGTTCTGCTGTGTTGATTCATAGAAAACTTTCACATATGGCTTTCCTCGAAGATCAAATCGAGCCAAAACAGTCGAAGGCTTCCCGCTGAACAGGTTCTGTTCTTTATCAACCAAATCACAGTGTATAAAGTAAGTGCTTGGAGCTTCGAATCTTCTACTGATTAAATGAGGGAGTGTTTTTGATGACTCGCAAAGAAATGTTACAAAACCTGGTGAAAGGGCTATTTCATGTTTCTCTCCTGGATTCAAAATCACCATAGCACCACGAGCTGAATACAATTCAGCTTTAAGATTTATACCATAGTCTGCAAAATTATCCATTATAACTTTTGCTAAACTGCTAGGAGTGTAAAAACCAGGAATAACGCCAATCTTAGTGTATTTACCTTCTGAGCCAAATGGTCTTATGTGTATTTCCTGATTTTGTTTCAAATTGTGCCACGAGTTGTAGATCGAACACGAGATGAGCCGGATGAAACTCGGCTTCTGAAGCGGGTGATCGAAGTAGATGGTGTGAGGGTTCGAAGGTGCGACGATTGTTAGCACCACAATTGTGTATATATAGTTTTATATTATTTCTATTTCAAAAAATAAAGGTAAGCAATTAAAATCAAAAAGCTCTCCGTGTTCGCCCTTAATTGACTGAAATTGTTAAACTGTTTACAAATTCACCAGACGATGTTTTAAGATATGCAGCATTATCTCTGTCCTCAGCGTACTCATACTTATTGTAGCCGCCATAATAGCTTCCGTCCACAATTTTCGCCATCCCCAAAACATCTGAAGGTTTTCCATTGAGTAAGGTTTGTTCTTTATCGATAAGATCACAGTGAACGTAATACATCGCTGGTGATGTAAATTTTTTAATGTATGTATTACTCTGTAATTTAGTACTTATACCGAACAATTTAGCCAAATTAGGACTAAGTTCTACATCATTAGAAAAATGTTTTTTCACATGCATTCTCGCATTGGGTTCATCGTTTACGATATATACTTTTACTGGTTGACCCTTAAATAACTCCTCTACCCAAGCCTTCAGAGTGTCTGGAGTGTAATGTCCTTCGGGTAATTTCAAGATAGTTCCTTTTTAATTTTCGCCAGTTGTATACCATGTTATTGTTCCGTCGCCTTCCAAATTATGCCACGAATTATAAAGCCAGAAAGCGATAGGCCGGATGAAACTCGGTTTCGGAAGCCACCGATCGAAGTAGATTGTGTGGGAGTTCGAATGTGTGAAGATTCTTAGCATAACCATGATTATATATATATATATATATATATATATATATATATATATATATATATATATATATATATATATATATATATATATATATATATAATCATGTATAATCATGTTCGGCAGACGCCCAGGTGGTTTTAATCTTGGTTCAAATCTCGGTCTAGACATTGGCGGCCACGATTACGGGCCCCCACCCCCGTTTTATAGTCCCCCTAATATCTATCAACATCCTAGAACAACACAACCCACAGTAAATCCGCAACTGGCTTGGATGAGTTCTCCGGAGGTTGCAAAACTCTCTACAGCCGCCAAAGCGAAAGCAATCTCAGACTTCAAAAGGCGTTTCCCGCACGCTGATATGTCAAGATTTACAACAGAAGTGTCTTTCGACGAAAAGCACAAAGCCCCAGCAGTAGTGCTTTTCCCAGAGGGGCAAGGCTCCTGGGCTATGCCCTCAGACATACCGCACAAGAATTGGACACAAGCCCTGAAAGACGCGCTTGGCTTAGAGTATATTGGCGGTTTCCCCTATCAGTTGACGTTAAACCGATACATACAAAAGCCAATCCCTGCTGTTGATTTCTCCACCTCAATCGACAAAGACATGATGATTGGCTCTGTCTTGAACGATGAAGCGCAAAAGATCTATGTCACGCCAACTGATTATTTCACAACGAAATACAGAAACATTTTCAGAGACACACAGATTACGTTCACAACTGCGAAATATGGGAGAAAGTGGCTCGGCAGCCCGCAAATGAGTTTCTGGCCACAACAACTGAACTTCGCCCTGTGGTGTGCAAGAACCGGCTGCGGGATCTCGCGTGACCTTCTGTTTGATAAGAACTCTATTCTCTCCCTAACCCCGCAGCTCCGATAATTTTACAGGTTTCACGTCTATTTCACAACAAGACGAATACTCTACAAGCTGGGTGGGGAACAGAGCGTGAGTGCTTTGCCAGACGACCCTACATTCAACCAGAAAGACAACAAGTTCAACATCGACGCATACAAGAAGATTTGCCAAAAGTTCGGTGTAGACCCTAGTTCTGACTTCCGTTTCACATACGGCAAAAATCACGGTCTTGGCAATGTGTACATTTGGGTCGCATATGATGGTCCCCTTTCTACTGATTACGACTATCCTGGTCCCGATCTAGCCCTGTTTGATGACGAGCGTGGGACAAACAGAAAAGACCCAAACTATCGAGCAAACGGCATATACTTTGTTCGTAACGACCAAGGCGTTGTTAGCCAGTTCGAGCATTTTGTACCGAATTATGCACAAGGGCTAACACAGCCAGGGCTCGCTCGTATGAATCAGTCAATCGAGGCCTTTGTGTACTGCATTCTTGGTGCACAAGCAAACACTCGCAGCAGCATTCTTGGGAATGGAGGGCGGGCATTCGAAACGCAGAGAGTATTCCTCACACTCTTAGAGGACGCCATAAGACTGAACGACATATCTAAGAGCGTACAGCATTATCAGCAGGCCATCCAAGCAACGAAAGTGTGGCTAAACTTTGTAGTTGCACCTGGGAGCTGGCTGATGCCGTCACGCATGGTTATCAACATAGAGAGCGTGGTGGGGTACAATAATAATCTTATGCAGGCAACGCAAGGGATGAAGCTTGGTGTTGACAATGATGTCAATCTTGCCACAAAAAAAAAGCATCCTTGCGCCCCATGGATGGTGGGCCGACAAAGATTAATCCACCAAACAGCCACCCATCGAACCCGATTCACAAACAGGCGACACAGGCACAGGGCATAGCACCCAAACCAAAGGTCACACCCACACCACAACCAGCCCCCACACCAACACCAGACCCCACACCAGAACCAACACAAGAGACTAAGATCGAGCCGCATCACGTAAACAAGGCGCTCATTGGTGTGGGTGCGCTTGCTTTAGCAGGCCTTGTTGCCTGGATGAGATAATTATCTCCTGCGCTTGGTGATCCTTTCAATCATGACACCCACAACGTCAAGTATCAGCAGCCAGGCGTGCTCGCCAAGGAAGGAGATAACCTGACCGGCCGCTTTGAAGATAAAGCTCACGATCGAACCGATCAAGCCTGGCAGGATGGAGGCAACCTTATTTCCCATTTCTTTAAGCACATTGCCAATAGCCTTGGTGCCGGCCTTTAAACCATTCATTGCAGCAATCGTCACAGCGCCTATGACTAGACCTGCAGCCAGAACAACTGCTTGAAGGGTCCAGCCATATTTCTTGAATATCTCTTTGACCCGCTCTCTCAAAGGCATGCCCCTTTCTCTCTCCTCGATTTCTGTATTGACTCTTGCCAGCTCTTCGCCACGTTCTGCAACTCGGGCTTCTGCAGCTTCTCTGTCAGAGGGAGAAGTGTTCTCATCCTCTATCACGCGTCTGTCTTCAGCGTTTAGTTGTTCAAGTTCTTCTTTTTGTTGTTTCAGTTAATCAAGCGGCTTTTTTGCGTCTATTTTTGCACTAAGTTCATTTATGTTACTGTTTATGTTATTATTGTCGGCCGTGAGTTTATTGATGTCTTGTAATTTTTCTGCTTGTTTTGCTGTTTTCTGAAACTGTAGCAGTTGTTTTCTTTTATTTTGATACTCAGATTCAAGCTTTTTCTTTTCATCTTTCAGCCTTTGTATTTCTTCTTCATTCAGTGTCCCATGCTGGTTTTTAAGCTCCTGAATCTGGTCATCAATCTGTTTTATTTGTTTTCTAAGTTCGTCCATGTCTTGCCGAACCTTGTCTCTATCTGCGATCGTTTTTTCCATTTGTTGTTTTTGATTTTGTTTTGCTTGCAGTTCTTGTTGTTTTTGCTTTTGTTCCGCTTGATAGTCTTTCATCTGATCAAACATTGACTTTCCGAGATAACTTTTGATTTCTTGTGAAAGCTGCGGGTTTTCCCTAAGTTGGCGTGTTACAGCGCTTTTTGTAAACACAGGATATGCCTTTTTTTCCACTGCCAACCATTTTAACGTACAGCCTTGGGTTTTTGCCTGTTTTATCTGTTTTATAAAATGTTTCGATAGCGGCTTTATTTGCATTTGGGTACATGTCTGTGAGGTCTGCCCAAGGCGAAGCTTGTCTTGTTCGTTGAAGCCGCTGGCTTAAGTCATCACCCGCAAGCAGAGGGTCAGTGTCATCTAAGCTGCTCTGTTCGTGAGGCATTGTATGCATTTCATGCTCTTCACCGCCATGATGTGGGGTGGATGTGCCGCCGGTTGAAAGGGTGTCGTTGTGTCAACTTCTTCTTCGTCGTCATCATCGTGGTCTATGTCCCAGTCAAGCCCGGTGTTTTCATTCTCGCCAGGTATATCATATCCACCTTCTGCCAAGATGTATATAAATATAAATTTATATATATACTCTGGTTATGGCCGTGCAACCAAACCTCCTCCCAACGAACGCCGAGAAGATTCTTGGTGCTATGAAAGCAGAGCGCACCGTAAAGCGCATCACATTTGATCGCTCTACAGCCAAGCCCGGCGAGACCCTGTACGTTTCGGTCCCCAAGCTCAACGAACATGAGGTTATCGTGTCGGGCTCGCTTGCCTTGCTCTTTAACATCAACCTTGCCGGCGGCCACGCAAACAACTATCTTGTACAAAATGTCTCCAGAGCACTAGTTGACAGGCTTGTTGTCAAGTTTGCCGCCACCACTGTCCAGGACACCGTTTGGTATGATATTAACAAAATCTTTGAGGACCTTTTCCTTTCTGTTGACAAGAGAGACAACATGCTCCCTGAGGGCATCCAGAGTGTAGACTTGAGCAAGATTCGCTCTAGTGACGGCGACAAGAAGACCTCTGGCGTGGACGCGGAAAACAAGCTGGAGACCATTTACAAAAACAAATATCGCATCAATCTTGACCACCAGATTATAACAGACCACGGCGTCATGTACCCACAGGCACTCTACAACGATTTGATATTCGAGATAACGCTTGCCCCTGCTTCTCAAGTTGTCAAGGGTTCGGATACAAGCAAGCTTGTCTACAAGTTGACAAATATCCAGCTTGAGTACGAGACAATCCGAAGTAAGCAGCTGGCTGACGAGGCAGCAAGTGTATACTCTAGCGGAAAGGAGTTTGCTTACGACCATATCATGCGAGAGGAAATGGTCCCCTTCTCGAAGGGTTCAGACGTACGGCTGAATCTCAGGGTGAACCCTCAGCGCATGTCACTGAAAGCCATCCTTCTGCTATCCATCGAACCCTACACGGCAGGAGCCAGGGACTCAGAAAAATACTTCAACCCAGACATCACCAAAGTTAATGTCACCATAAACGGCTCCCCCAACAGGATTTACAACGAAGGCATCAACGGGACCGACATGTGGCGTGAGGTCAGTCGCCTCTTCAAAAAAAGGGGTGATGGCAGTCCCAATATGAATCTAACCAAATATCTCACGGGCAACAAGTTCGGCCTCCTTATCGATCTTAGATCAATGGCTGATACAACCCTTCATGGCAACGGCCAACGCCTCGTCAACACAAAGGACGGCGTACATCTTGAGATCGAAAGGACAACCTCCGGCTCGGGAAACGTGCACTGCCACATCTACACGATCAGCGACTCACAGATGAATATCATGGACAGACAGCTGCAGGCGGTTCAGTACTAAACATATATAATGGATCCAAGAAAGCTGCCATTCAATGCACTAATTATCGGGCCAACTAACTCTGGCAAAACACAATATCTTCTGAATCAGCTGCGCGGTCCCTTCAGGGGCAAGTTTGACTATATTGTTCTCTTCTGCCCAACATTTGTCCACAACAAGACATATGATGGCTTCGTGGACAAGGAGCCATGCATTTTCGTGATAGACTGTCAGCAGCATGAGTTTGAAGCATGGTTAACTTTAGCCAGTTATTACTTCGACGGGACAAACACGCTCTTTGTGCTCGATGACTGTGCTGCTTCGAAGGATGTGAAAGGTCGCACGAGTCAACTTGTGAAACTAGCAAGATATCTTGCTAAAGAAAAGAACAAATTAAATCTGCACCTGGAGAAATGGGAAAAACTTTTAGAAACACTAAGTTGAAATTTTTGGTTTTAAATAGCTTTTGCGGCCATCCCTTTTTCTTTCTCTTCGCTTATTTAGTTTTCTTTTTTGTTATCTTTACCTTTTTTATTTATTTATGTATTTTTATGTATTTGTTTTTTTTCTTTTTTCAGTTATAGGTAATTTATACTCTTGTAAATTACTTCAATTAAACTTGTAAAATTGGAAAAAATTAATAAAATATAAAAAAAAACTTGTGAAACTAGGGTTCAGTGCTCGCCACAACGGCTTGTCAGTGTGGGTGCTAACCCAACAGTTAACCAGCATTGCGAAACCCTTTAGGGAAAACGTTGCAGCGATTGTGCTTTTTTACACCCCATCAAGCAAAACAACGAAGGCCATCTTTGATGACTATGTCGGTGAGCTTGAACATCAAGAGTACAAAGAGTTGATTGCAAAATTAAAGGGGCACAAGTTTTCTCACCTAGTCTTCTCTCTGCGGCATCCCTATGGGATTAAAGTGAAAATGTGAAAACATAAATATACGCTGAACCATGAACACCTCAACCAGTATCCACAAGCTCACGGTCTTTTCACAGCTTCTGGGTGAATTGCAGAGTCATGCGGAGGAGATGCAAATACAGATAATCAAAGCCGCTGACGCGGACGATCTGCGCTTCATGCTTCTTAACCGCTATCCTTTGAAACTAACTGTGTGCCCAGCCACCGTGACGGCGCTTATACGTGAGGTTGAAAGTCTTTTGCCTGACATCAAGAGAATAATTGAAAAATAATTACATAATATATACGCAATGGCAACAAACCACCCAGACGATGTGGCCCTTGATAATGAAATCATGCAGCTGCTAGGGGCAGAGCCTGATAGCTCCTTGCCATCGG
The DNA here is from genome assembly GCA_022457155.1 of Cladopsammia gracilis. Classification (NCBI taxonomy): domain Eukaryota; kingdom Metazoa; phylum Cnidaria; class Anthozoa; order Scleractinia; family Dendrophylliidae; genus Cladopsammia; species Cladopsammia gracilis. The sequence goes on from JAJGOT010000540.1 coordinate 135,556, forward strand.
CGATTCCTAAAGTCTTAACAGCTAATGACACTCCAGCTCAACGCGGGAAACTGGCAGTCCTTGTTTCAAGCGGCAAATCAAAAGAGGTCATCGGTGCCCAGCTCACACACGAGCAGGTGAAGCGCCTGACGGATAAAGAGGTTGAAAAGTACTACAAAAGGTATGAAGCCTATGTCGGCAACAAGACGACCGAGTCTCTGATTGACAGCGTTATAATGTTCGCAACCAAAGGCGTCGGCATGGTTGTAGATATTGACGATGTGAAGGAGTTGCAGAAAGAACTCAAAAATGACTACATGATTAACCATGAACTGTCAACTCTTGTAGGAAACCTTGCACGGCGATGTGGGCGATTCTTGGCCTTGGCCAATGCTGTTTTGATCACTACAAAACACATCCACTTCAAAAAGGAGCCAGAAGAGTTGCCCCCTGAACCTTCTCCACCTGTACACCCAAGCAGAGATGGGGAAGGTTATCCACTCGAGGGTTTTGATGAAGTTGACAAATAATCTGAAAGGAACCACGAAGGAACCTGACAGGAACCTGACAGGAACCACGAAGGTTTGAAATAAAAAAATATACATATATACACATGATGGCACAACCACTCGAGACGGTACCTGAAGAAACAGTCGCGCCAGCAGCACCCACAACCAACACGCACGTTACCTCTGATATCCCAAAGACTGCTCCAGCCAAAAACCCTGGTCGTGTTGCTTCTGGCAAAAGGCTTGCTGAACGCAACCGCCTGGCAAGAGAGGCAAAAAAACAAGCACAAGCTTCTAAAGCAACAAACGAGCCCGACACAAACTCGGCACCCCAAAACTCGACAAATGAAGAAGCTAACAGCAACACAGTATTTCTCATTCTTGGTGTTGTCGGGGTGATTATATCCGCTTGGGGCGTCTATTACCAACGCGAGGCCATTATGAATACACTTAGGCGCAAAGCCCCTGCGCCGGCAGCAGAGGTGAATGAAGTTCAAACTCCCCCACCACCGAGACGGAGAATTCGTGAAATGGAGTAAAAAAATCTAATATATACACTTTCTCCGCAACAATGGTGAATGTACCAAAAGTCGTTATCAACATTGCGGCAATTTTTGGCCTTTGGAAAATTTGGTTTATGTTCGGTGAAGCACTGGCAGGCACCACAGCAGAACTTTTGGTAAATCCTTTTCTTTCACACGATGAAAATGCAGCACACGAGGACGAGGAGCAGAATGAAAATTAAACTCATATATATACACCATGGCTGACAACAAGCTTGTGAAATCTGTTCTTGATGCAGCCACAATCACTGGCCTTGTCGCAAGTATTGGCTGGGTTGGCAAAAAGATCATCAAAGAAAATCTCACGGCCGACCCCAGCTCGAATCTCATGAACTACGTGAAGTTCACTGCCGTCATTGCTGGGAGCATTGCGCTCAAGAAATACCTCGAGGACCAGAAGATCCTCCCTACCCCCACATAAATCATATATATAGCAATGGCCTCAATCGATATTATGGTTGGTGGAGCAATTTCGAATGCTGCCGCTTTCACGGGTGGCAATTATCCCGCAAAATATCTTTCCGGAGACAACGGACAAGCCGCTCTGGATGAGAAGACCAGACACAACAAGCGTTAGAGGCCTATCACGCGGCCTACGCTAAATATCAAAAAGACCGCACAAAGCTCCTCGACTGGATTGCCAGCAATGATCGGATCAAAGATCAAGCGAAACACAACTTTCAAGACACTGACCAAGCTCTGGTGCTCTACAACCAAACACATCGAGATCAGCAAATAACACTCCCCAAAGAGCCCGAGTTCTCTGACTTCTATAAACCAGGCCCACAGCAGAAACAAGGCGAACTCTTGTTTATCGGCACTGGCGCCCTTGCTCTTGGCTATGCAGCGTTTCGCTTTCTGTAAAACACATATGTATATGGAGGCGAAACTCTCAAAGATCTATTACGGCCCCAAAGGCTACTGGAAAGGACTTGCCGCTGTCAAAAATCTAGCTGCAGCAGCCAAGGTCTCTGAAGAGGTGGCTAAAAAGTGGCTCGTCAAACAAGCCCTTTGACAAGTATATCTCCCAGCGCCACGCCATATCCCTCGACCCAAGTTTGATGTTCAAACTCCTAATGCAGTGCATCAAGCAGATCTACTGTTTTTGCCACACGACAAACTGCCTCATGGGCGAAAGATTTATAAATATGCTTTGACAGTTGTTGATGTAGCAAGCCGTTACAAAGCAGCAGAGCCATTGACTTCGGAAGAGTCTGATGAAGTTTCGAAGGCGTTGGCGCGGATTTACAGACGCGGGCCTTTGAAATGGCCACAACTTTTGCAAGTCGATCCGGGGACAGAGTTTATGGGGGCTGTGACTAAAGAGACTGGGGCTCATAAAACAACCATTCGCCGTGGGCGTGTTGATATCCACAGAGACCAAGGGATTGTTGAAAGATTCAACAGAACCCTGGCTGAACGATTGTTTGGTTACCAGTATGCAGTTGAAATGAATCTACCCTCTGGCCGGTCGACTGCTTGGGTTAAAAGATTGCCAGATGTTGTCTCTGCCTTGAACAATGAAGTAACCAGATTGACTGCACAAGAAGCCTGCACAAGCAATCAAAGAGAAAGCAACCTCAGCGAAGCCCGCAACCCCATATGCTAGACCCATGGGGGTGAATGAAAAGAAGCTCCCACCTAGGGTGAACTTGAGATATCTGTATTACCCCGGTGAGCTTGAGGGTGGTAGTCGACGAGCGACGGACCCGATCTGGTCTTTGAAGGTATACAACATCGAGAAGGTTGTCACCAAGCCAAATGAGCCGGTCGTGTATTACCATTACGACGGGCCCAAGCTCGGGTTTGTGCGTGAGGAGTTGATGGTTGTACCGCCGGGCACTCAGTTGCCACCAGCTGGGTTGTGAAACTCGATTGGTTCTGTGTGGATGCCGTCTGGCAGCACCCAACGCTTGTCGTAGTAGGCGCTGAGGCCCAGCTTGTGCTGCTGATATGTGAACATGGCGTCGTTGTGCATTCGAAAGCCCCTGTTGGTCCCTGTCCCCTTGCAGGGCACTTTCGTACCTTTCCTAGCGAAGCTCGTTCTGCTTCTTGTTGACGCCCTTGGAGGACATCTTGGCTTCTCCGCTAGCCTCGTTTTCTACGTAATAGCACTTGCTGCACAGAGCGATGGCCCGTGTGCCTTCTTTTTCAAGTTTGAACAAGCCGGGCTCTCTGCTGCTCCACTTGTCCCACGCCAACCAATTCGTCTTCTCCGCCTGGAACTGGTCGCAAAGTTCTGGGCGAACTGCTTCTTCGAGAGTGTCGTGAGCAAGAGCGAAGTACATGCTGTCCGTGTCCATCTGAATAAGCTCGAAGTCGCGCCTGTCGATGAAGTAATCAAGGAAGTCGTAATAGAACTCCAGCATGCGGAGCTTGGCAAGTTGATACACAACAATGCCGACTTGAAAGGGACGGTCGATTGGAATCTTTTGCTTGCGCAGCTCGATCTTGTAGGCCTCTCCGATCTCTTCGAGGTCTTCGAACAAGGGTGAGCGGAGATTCTTGTCGACCTTGTCCTCATCAGTTGTGTACAACGTTCTTGTTTGCCGCTCCACGGCTTCGATGAACTTGCCGTACGCACCGTTGCCAAGGAGCTTGAACACTTCGGCAAGCAGCGCCTTATCCTTGTCAGCATCGCCTTTCCTTCGGTTGTCGGCGACCTCGCGAACGAACCAGTCGAAGAGCTTTTTGGATCTATAATCGATCGTGCGATAGACTGCAGTGATCTTGAACCCACTGTTGAGGTACCATTTCAAGAGGGGTGCGTAGATAAGCATCTTTTTCGCTGACAACACACCCAGAAGCTTTTTCTGATCGGGAAAGCGGGTTCGGCCACTTTCTTGGAGGTAAGCGTGCATATGCTGAGGCACGCATTCGTTAGGCACTGGTTGGTTGATGAAGAACGGGGTAACTCTTCGAACTGCTCCCACAACTCTCGAGGGACTTCGATGTCCACCTCCGCAAACCCAAACCACCTGCCTATGAGAAGGGGAAGGGAAAGCTTTCTAGCCGCCTGCACCGGGTCATCGTAATGCACAACCTTCTCTTTACCACAGGGCATCTCCTGCAGCATCGTGCTGGGGTAAAGAGAATTCGCATCGAACCCCACAATCCGTTTCGTGATGCGGGCTAAGTCGTTTTTGTGAGAGCGGATGCGGGTTTCACCGCGCACGTGTTTGCGGGTGAAGACCAGGCTTGGCCCTCCAACCACAGCCCCCTTCAGCATGGCGTATGCTTCTGAGCCGGGGGCGTATAGTTCTGGAGCCCTGCGGTCCCGTCCCCCTCTAAATGAGCCTCGCAGGACGTATTGCATTGATACTCCTGGCAAGGAGACCGCGTCTTTGAAGATGTCAACCCCGAGGCTCGTGTAAAGGCCCTTCATCGTTTGGAGAGCTTCGAGGAAGGGAGACACGTCTTATTGTTGTAATACTCCAGCCAGTCTCCGAATGTCTGCATACCTTTCTCGTGAAAGATGCCATTGCATTCCTCGTGCTCCTTGGGAGAAAGAACAAAGGCGTTTTTGAGTTGTGAGTACCAGCACTCGAGTCGTATGGGGGGAGTCCAGGGTAATCAAGCTTGTCGGCGCTGTCAAACCACTTGTATGGGAGCCAGGACTTAGTCTGTGTCGCTCCATACATCTTGACCCACCTATCGTACGTAATGCCTGGGGCCAAATAATTCACGATGTCCAAGAACTTGTAGCTGGGAGTGTTGATGAACATGATGCGTCCCTCTTTCTCCGCGACGAAGACCTCGTTCTCTTGAGCAAAGTGAGAAACAAAGTACTTGCGGATAAGCTTGAGATCGTAATGCCCTGAGTTGAAGCCGACCACAGGAACTTGGTTGCACCATTTGTCGATGAGCTTGAGTTGCTTCTCAGGGAGATTCTCAAGGTCTAGGGGCATATATTGGTCAGCCACAGCCTCTCGGATGGCTTCGACTCGCCACTCAAGGGAGGCATAAAACAGCTCGATAAGCTCGTCAGGGTCTTTGGAGCAAATGTACTCAGGCTCAGGGTTCAGCGTGTCGGCAATGGATACTGAGATGGGCACATGTTCGCTTTCATAAGAGAGCCAGTATGTCGGACGAGCTGCTTTGGTCTTGTCCTGATACGCTTCGAAGTCGTAGACGATCGCGTGAGGAAATGTTTTGTTTCTTTTCTGTGGCAACGGGCATCCCTCCAGGGGTAAGGCTTTTCGTGCTCCCACCTTTCAACCACGGTGTAACCGGCGTCTCGAAGCAACTGAGTTCGTTGCAGAGTCTTTTGGTAAGCAACCATCCTTGTGATTGGGTTGCCCCTTCGGTCAACATATACAACTTCGTCCCTCGTGCCCTCGGGGTAACACTCCTCACAACCATGCCAGAAACAACCGTGAAACTGAAAAACTGGCCTGCTTTCTGGGTGATAGCCGTCGACTGGGGCCCCACAAATATAGCTCTCACCGCCATGGCCACATCTGTGATGGTGAATGTGAATGCCGGCCTGTTTCGCCTCTCACTCGAGCCAGCACACTGCCTTGACACCGAAACCGCCTTCTGGGTAAAAGGCTTTCTCAAAAGCTGACTCCGGAGGAAGGACACGTTTCCCAGGGCAGTCGATTTTTGTTTGACCTCGAGTACACGTCTTGGCGTGGCGAGTTAAATGACAAGCTTGTGTGAATCTCCCCCCACACTCACCACAAGTGTAATTGTTTGTGACTTTATTGAGATTGGTGATCAAGAAGGCATGGCCTGCATAGATACCGACAGTCATGGTTGAAGCGCCCACCTTGTCGTAAGTAGCAGGGTTGTGAGATAAAAGGAATTCACCATTCGGGAGAACAAGGTAGGCGGCAATGCCTTGCTTGAAATGCTTTTCGATTTTGGAAAAGTGCCGCAAAGTTAGCTGGTCTCGAAGCCCCGGATAAAAGGCGAAGAAGCTTTCCGCAAGTTCTCTGGTTCTGCGGGTGTTGCGATCTCTGCGAGCTCCTCGATGAACAGCCAAGCAACGAACGAGACAGATTTTCATTGAAATTGTCAAGGGCAATGACTTCTCTTTTGTTGCGAAGCCAATCAGGAAGCCACCCGAGGCCTATTTGCAGGGGTTGTCGATCAAGCACGACTTTTAGATCAAGCAGGACAGTGCGTTCGTAAACCCATTTGGTGTCAGGCCTGTTGAGGTTTGCGTTTTGAAGACGAAGCTCTTCCTGGACTTGCAACCACTGTCGTGTCTCGGAGAGAGTGGCTAGCCAACGACTGTAGTGGTTGTTTTGATAAAACTGCCTCAACTCCTCGGTTTCAGTGTTTCGTAACTCGACTGTGAACCGTAAATTGATTGCATGCCGTGTTTGAACATTTTGTTTGATTTTGTTCAAAATTCTGGCGACAAGGGGTTTTTCGAGATCGTTGATAAAACGAAACCGGATTATTCGTCTGCCGTGGTCAATCCATCGGTCAACCCTATCATAGACTTGAACAGATTGTTCAAAATCTAAATCTTGTGGTTGTTTTGAGGCTCGACCTCAGCATTATTGTCGTCGGCAGGCTCGAACCGCTCAAGATTTCGTGCCTGTTCGTCCAGCCAGGCAATCAGATCGTGTTGATTGCAATCACGGTGTCTTCGTTGTCGGGGTTGCGCCATTGCGTATATACAAGGTTTTTACCTTTCTTCAATTGGTTATGCCTAGCTTGCCCTGGCAAGGGGAAAGGGGGGTCCTTAAAAAACGCATTTTTGCCTCCCTATTTTAGAGTATTTTAGTATATTTTAGGGAGGAAAATGTAGAGTAGTGGGTGGGGGCAGGGCTCAAACACCGTTTCAGACCCTAAAATAATCGCAAAAATGCCCGAATTACCGGGCCCCCAGGGCGAAATGCAATGAGCCCTGGGGGCCCGGTAATTCGGGCATTTTTGCGAATGTTTTAGGGTCCTGAAAACGGGATTTGAGCCATCCCGCACCCACTACTTCAAGACACTTTAGCATAACTGGGGTACCATCCGAAAGCTAGCCCAGAACAGGCAGGAGTGGAAGTCCTTTGTTGCTGCCCTACGTGCCAGCATGGTATAAGGGCAGTAAAAAAGTAAGTCGATGCCCAATTAAGAGATTGTCCACCATAGGACCAGGCAGGAGGTGATAATACTCAAATCGCCGATTTCGCTCAAACTTAGCACAAAGGTTTAAGGTCATGCGTAGATACATGTACCAAAATATAAGGTCAAAATTGTTTTTTCTCTCTGAGTTGTAGGGTCCCCCCCCCCCCGAAAATTCGGTAGTCCATCCATTGTCCATACTGACCACAACATTAACACAGGCTCAAAAATTTAACTTTAAAATGGCGAACATTGTCAGTTTTCGATGGCGTTTATTGTTCACCTGTGGTTTTCAAACTTATTTGTCTCTCTCTCACGGGCATAAAATGGAACTATTACAACAAAGTGGCAATGAATATTCTCATAGCAAAGTCAACAGCGATGAACTGCACGATAAATATCGACGAAAAGCTGAATTAAGAGATCGAACATTTTAAAATACCTTTACTGGATTTGGCCGGATCGCAATGGACCCTAACAATGAGTCGGAAGCACTTATACGACATGTATGTATCAGCCTTTGCTTTTTATTGCGTCCCTTATTGTGCCTGAAAGTAAAATTTAGAGTTATTGTAGAGAGAAGTGCCCCATTGTTTTTCTGCATTGAAAATGAAGTAAGACACATGAACACTCATTTACAAACTTCATGAAATATGCTTTAAAAAGCTTTTCCCGCTAATTCTAGGATTGTTATAAGCAGAATGATGCTTAGCTGAACATTTGCTGTCTTTTTCTTGCAATTTCATTAAAATTAAACCACTTTTTTAAATTACCGAATTTTGATGAAATCGCCAGAAAAACGTACAAATCGTTCTGTGGGGTGCAAAAATTCCTTCACACCAAAAACCTATTTAGTTGCCCAAAAATTTTATTATATTTTTCGTAAGCATAAAGATACTTCTTACTTCTAGTATTAAAACAACGTTGTTAGCTTGTTGCCTATTGGAGATATTAAGATCTAAAATGACCTAATTTTGGCTTCTCGTGAAAATGACGAAACATGCCCTTCACTTACGGTATTGGGAAAGCAACAAATCAAAGCAACCGATTCCAATAACACATTTTGCTACAAGACAGATCAATATAGAATACGATTTAGTAGTTTTTATTCCCAGGCTGCTATTTTTGTTGTCTAACCACTCGCCTAAATTTAGCTAATTAATATGCATAAATTTGTGCCAAATTGTCATTTTTCGGGGGGCGGGACCCTACAACTCAGAGAGAATAAAAAATCTTGACCTTATATTTTGGTGCATGTATCTACTCATGACCCTCAACCTTTGTGCCAAGTTTGAGCGAAGTTGGTGATTTGAGTATTATCACCTCCTGCCTGGTTCTGCCTGGTTTTCTGGTGAACACTCTCTTGAAATCAGTGACAGCTGCATCAAAATTCCATCGTGGAACCTCGCTTGCATTTCAGCTTTTAGCAATATTAATTTATAGCAGGATTTATTCTGAATTAATGAATGAATTTGCGAAATGAAGTTTCAGTTTCTTCTATTCTTCATGTGTTATCTTAACTCTTCAACATGAACATCAGGTGGTTGCGCTTTGATGATGTCACAGGGCGTCATTTGTTTGTAGAGCTGCCATATTAGATCCACCATTTTGATTGTTTCTTTCTTTTCGAAAATTACCTCAATTAAACTAAAATCATTTCAAGTCGATAACAGGATGCTATAATTGACTGGAAAAGTGAAAACATCAAAGCAACTTTTAAAACAAAGAATTTGAGAAGAAAAAACTCAATACTTTCATCGAAACTGATTTCAAAATTTGGTTGTCGAGGCAACGTCACATGTCGTACGAAAAACTAAACTGTCAGCAAACAGCTATCGATTGCTTTGGCCTCCCAGTATGGAAGCTTTTTGACAAGAACAGGAAATATAACAAAAAAAATAGGAAAAAGCGACAGAGGAAGCACCTGGCTGAAGAAGTGCGATTCTGAGATGCTGACGAGTTGGAAGAACTAACTAAACGAACAAAAGAGTGAATACCAAAAATGTGTAAATGATTAGACAAAGAAAAGCTGCGAGTTCAGAGCAGGACAAGGAGCATCGATGAAGTAATACATCAAATTGTTGCTTAAAAGATTTGTTTTGCTGTATGTGTGTAACGTATGCACGATGAATGACATAACATACCTTTTCATTGAAATCATTAACAAAAATATCACGAGGCCACTATTTTGAAGATAATTCGAAGGCTCTTTTGATGGCTTGAATGTGTAAAGGGTTTACATTGTAAATTATTTTCACACAAAAAGCTACTTGATCAACATCATGAGTATTTTATTTATGGTTTTCAAGTTATGGCCAAAAGTTTAGCGGCAAGAAAGTTGAATTATCTTTGTGCACCTATTTGGTAGTACATGAGAGTGAGAAATCAAAGTATCAGCGAGGTAACGCACGTCATGATCAACAGCGGAAAAATAACAAGCCGTTGGGATGAAATCGGTCACGCGATCGTGAAGTAAAGTACAGTGGTGACTGCATGGAGGTGTTAGGATGGAGGAGTGAGAAAAGTTGCCATTGCGATTTTGCCATCCTGCGTCTTTTCCTCTGTTTCCTCCGTAGTCCTCCATGTCTTACCACTGGCCTCGATAAGACCTCTAGGAATGGACTGGAGAGCTTAAACAAAGATTGTTACAACTTTGTGTCCCTGTGACAATTTTCCAAGTGATCGTGTTGAACCTTGGAACGAGCGGCGTCCGTCAATTAACTTTAAGCTCGCCGATAAATTTTATCATGTGGATACGGTAAGATGGGCTGCATTTTAGCTATCGAATAGCAAAACGTTTAATAATATAATATTTTGCAACTGTAACGAAATATAGTCTCATTTTTCTCATTTTCCAATACATTTGAAGTTTCAGTAAGATCCAAGATGGTGGCCAAGATGGCGGCCATTTTGGACGACGTCACTTATCCCCAGCAGCATTATAACCAATTATATTTACCTTTCTTGTAGAGCGCATCACATGCTATCTATTAAAGTAAGTTGAAATCTTTTCGAAAAAGTGTGCCACGGTTGGGGAATAATTTTGCGTGAACGTCCGAGGGTTAAGACACGGAATGGTTTCCGCGACGGTTTAGTACTACTTTTAGGTTTTTAATAGTAATTGTTACAGTAATTGATTATATCTCCAAACAATAATTCCAACATGAAATAATCAAAGGCTCCTTAGAGCCAACCCGTGAATTTGAAATGCTAGCGTAACGCAATATTGCGGTAAGCTTATGTTTTCACTCTGTCACGGTTCACTATTTTTTTTTAATTAAACGTAGGGATTTTTGACAAACGCAAAAAATAAAAATACAGTACATCACTTTCATAATGTTTAGTCCAAAGAAGAAAGAAAAAAAAAAAAAAAACGGCCCGAGCGAGATTCGAACCTGGGCCTTTCGACTATGAGTCCGCGCTTTACACAACTCACTCGACCACCGTGACCATTGTCTTGAAGTGGGATAAATTTTATTACTTGAAGGTAGATAACCATCAAAACGCGTGTCTCAGTTGAAAATTCCTTTTAGATCGATTTTAACGTTGCATTAAAGACTCCAAATGCGAAACATCTTTAAGCTTATTGTTGTTTATATTCGTTTACACCAATTTAGTTATTGTTATCGCTGGATTCACGCTGTTCTTGTTAAAAAACGCATTCGTAACAAAGCATTACGTCACTAAGTTTACAGCTGATGGAAGGAGTGAGCGAGTGAGTGACTCATTTGCATATCTGTCGCCGTTACCGATAACCCGTTCATTACGCATGCGCGTATATTCACGGGTTAAAAAGCGGGTAATGGCCGTGGTAGGGAGGTGTTTGTGGATGGGAGTGGGTGGATGTGTGAGTATTCGACAATTTATAGCAAAGTAACAAGAAGTTAGAAATCAGTAATAATACAAGGTGTGGGCGAACAAAATACTAACACCACAAAGGAATGAGAATACGAACAAGGCAGATGAATAATTTGCCACTTAGTAAGTTTTTTTAAGGATTAAATCATTGTGTCCAACGTTTGAAGCCTGAAGTATAAAGTTGCAAGTGTGCTGCTTTACACTTTCTATTTTCCCGTGGTCCTGTTCAGTTATAGGTCACAAACGTGATTTTTCATAGTGTGATAACAAACATAATTGATGGACAATTGATCATCCCCGGGTCGTTTTATTTTTTTGCCACGTTTTGACGTCATCAGGGATCTATAACCAAACAGACGCACGACGAAATGTAGTTTATTTGTTAATAATGACTATTGGAATGTTTTACTTACAGCCAGCTCAGCTGTGCATTATGTTTAAAGACTCCTGGAGGTAATTCTTTTAGCTGGTTGTTAGTCAAGTTCCTGACAAAATGAAATGACACACAGCTTTAGTTTTAAGATGACTCCTTATTTTTCTAATAATTTGAAAATCATTAGACTCCAGCCTAAATACAGCTATTTCTCGGATTTATTCATAGGACTTTTCAACTTCGTTACGGTTCTTCTGGGGTCCGACATTTAGTAAAGGCGTATTACACAAGGGGTAAATAAGGTTGCTAAGACATTGAATGTGGCGTGATTAGCAAAGTGGATTAAGAGGCGGTCCGCATAATATTCGACCACTCAAATTGGATTGCAATTTCCATTCCCTTCAAAAATTCTACACGAGACTTGGTTTGCACATAATAAAAATGCAGTTATTTTGTTTTTATAACTAAAAAGACGTAAGATTTTGAAGTGAATGTGATCGTCACTCGAGACCCTCACTGATCGACCTTTCATCAAGTCGAAATTGCCCCATTTTCGAATCCTTCCTGCATTTAGCGTATATTTATTTAAAAAAAATCAGATTTATACCAGGAAGAAATGAATTCTCTAATTTTCCCAAAATAGTCAAAGCGAGATACACCATGGCGACGAATTGATCGTAAAATAAAAACTCAAACTGACGAGAGTCATTTGCTTGTAAACGAAGTGGGAAAAGTGGAACATAAATATTTCATAAATTGAAATTTCTCCAAATTCCGACTTTTTTCTGAACACGTCTTGTGTTTTTCTGAAGAGTATTTGCATAGTTTTCTAGAACTAGAACTAGAACAAGAACTAGAGCTAGTTGCAACCATTTTGAACAAACTCCTGTTTTTCAACACTTGCGGTAACTGATAGCGATGACAAACCATTTTCAAATGAACTAATGTCACAAAATATGGCAAAGATTAAAAGTTCACCTTATATGAATATGCATTCACGCGTTTGGTAAAACAGGTGTAGCTCTCTAAGGGGTTAGGATTGTGGGAACTCCCACACACCCGAGACGGCTTGTTCGCAAGTTATATTTATACATGCAATTACCAAGCCAAATGACCGGTGAATCACACGTTATTGTTATTACAGCTGCAGTTTTGTTCGATAATCAAAGAAGATTGAACGAAAAATATGGCTTAAGGTAGCCACTGGAAAGGTGATCATAAAAATGTGTTCACACACGAATGCTGTCGTGACATTTCTCCCGCGTTCTGCCCTCTTCCGCACGTGTTTGTACTTCGCTCGGTCGCTTGACAGCGGAGCTCTCGCGGGCCTAGGGCAACTCGCGTAACTCCATACTCATAGAACCCATGCCCATCATTTTTCATGGTTATTGCCGGCGGAATGTTTTGCGGGCGGCGTCTGTACATGTGTGTCCGTCCGTACGTTGGGCAGGGCCAATGGCAGGCGCGTATGACGTCGCAAAACATGAGGGTATGACGTCGTATAACATCCGGGATCTTAGGAATTTTGAAAGCAAAGCGAGGCTTTGTTTTTCGCGCAGCTGCACAGCAGTCAGCTCGGTAAACTCTTTTAATGGTTGGATCTTTCGCTGTGTTGAACGGAAAATTAAAGTCGTTATTTCCCTGCCTTTTTTCGTGGTTTGCTACTCAAGACAGGGATACTAATTAAGGGATGCTCAGAAGCCGCTTTAATGGGAAAAGAAGAGCTTTCAGGGATAAAATCTTGCTTCGAGGAACTTCATACGTTTTTATCAATGCGGAAGCAATGCGGGGAGATGTTTGTTTTACGGATTTCAGAACCAAAGAATCGGAGATTTAAAGACTTTTCAAGCAGTTGAGGGACTTATGGTAAAACAGATTACATTTTTCGATGGGAATTTTGTTGATAGCGGAGCACTTGCCAGGCCGAAGGCCTGGCTGCGCAGCTCCATACTCATAGAACCAAAGAACCAAAGAACCCATGGCCGTCATTTTTCATGGTCATGGCTAGCGGAATGTTTCGCGGGCGCGTTGTCTGCCCGCCGCCGCCGACGCCGTCGCTTAAGGCTAACTCGCGGGCGCGTAGACCGTCGCAAAACATGCGCGTATGACGCCACACAACATCCGGGATCTTTGCAATTTTCACGTGAAATGGGAAAACACTTTGGGGCGGTACGCAGCTCTTACAAGGTCTTCTCTGATTAGCTAAGAAAACAATAGAACAAACATCACAACAATGGCTAACAATGGACCCTAGACGTAAAAAGAATAGAGCTGCGTGGTATACAGGTCCAATGAAATTTGAGGTTGTAAAGAGCTGCGTGGCTACTGAACACTTTTGACGTTTTGCTGTGTTTAGCGGAGAAAACCGTTTAAATTAAAGTCGTTATTCTCCTGAATTTTTTCGCGGTTTGCTTCTCAAGACAGGGATACTAATTAAGGGATATTCAGAAGCCGCTATAGTGGAAATAGAAGAGCTTTCAGAGATAAAATCTACGTAAAATCTTGCTTCGAGGATGGGAGCAATGCGGGAAGATGTTTGTCACTTCGGGTTTCAGAACTGAAGAAGCGGAGATTTAAACAATTTCCAAGCAGTGGAGGGACTTAAAGGTAAAACAAAATTCATTTTTCGATGGGAATTTATGTTCATATCAATCTGTGATTGACGTTTTTGTGTTCTCGCTAGTTTTCGGGAGAATTGTTTATAACGCGCTCAATTAAATTCAATTGTTTTGATTTCTTTCATCGGAGACATCTCGTTTTGCTTTTAAACATAAACTTATGGAGATTTGAATAAACTTTTTCGAAAGAAGATTGTGTTGTCCATTTTTATGTGTTTGTTCATTCATTACATAGATTGAAAAGCGATTTTATGTAAACAAAACAAGACTTAGATTTTCTATCTTCACTCGCGTCGCCTTATGCAAATATGTTTGTGTATTTTTGCAATTTTGATTTCCAAATCAGTTTCTCGGGCAATTTTTGACAAACAAAAACTGTATTTTATTCGGGAAGTAGTCGTACTAGTTATTCTAGACAGACAAAAGTTGTTTTTGTGAACTTTTCTACGGTCTAAATGTACTGTGCAGACTGTCGGGTAATACTGTTTTTTTGAGAATTGCTAAAATTGAAAATAGCCCGGTCGTCAATCTTCCGACCTTTCACCTTAGTTAAGTTTCACCTTAGTTAAGCTTGTTCTTTTTCTCCGGCTCATTTCGATTTTTACCGTAATTTGTACTTGCAAGAACCTGTTAATTTAACAGTCCAAACCGAATTTTTGAACAAACTTGAAAACAGATTAAGTGAGAGCGAAATTTTATCCTGCGAAGGATAAAATTACCCACGCAATGCGTGGACTTTCTTCAGGGAAAACCCCCGGTTCAGACGAATTACCTCAAGAATTTTACGCTAAATTATGGGATCTTTTAGGCCCTATTCTGTTCGAAATTATAAATTTAGTTTGGAAAATAATTCTCTCAGTGACTAGATTACTTTACAAGAAAGATGATAAGAAAAACCTCAAAAATTGGTGGCCCGGCCATTTCGCTACTCAATGTTTATTACAAAATTTGTTCAAAAGCTCTTACAAACAGACTTTCAAAAGTGTTACCCTCGATTATTTCAAGAAGATCAAACTTGTTCCGTCCCAGGTAGGACGATTTTTGAGAATTTATTTCTCTTGCGTGACTCTCCAGATTATATACATATTACCAATGAAACTGGCATCTTGCTGAATATCTACATTATACTGTCAAGCAAATATGAAAATTATAGTTAATGGTTGTTTGACTAAAGAAATTCCACTCGAATGGGGGGTGAGGCAGGGAGATCCCCGGTCTCCACTTTTGTACATTTTATGCGCAGACATTTTGGCTACCAGTATAAGAAAGGATGATACTATTGAAGGTTTTCTCCATCCAGAAGCTTGAGGAAAGCGTTTTAAAATTCGCCAATATGCAGATAACTCCACATGTTTTGTAAACGACATTTTTTCCTTAGACAAATTGTTTACCTTACTTCACAAATACGAGACAGGGACAGGGACTAAATTAAATGTGGCAAAGAGTACTTAAGCCATGAAGTTAGGAGCTTGGTGCTCACGTCCGGACACTCCTTATGGCCTGACGTGGGTGTCAAGAATGCGAATCTTGGGTGTCTGGTTTAGCAATGGTACTGCAAATGTGGAACCAGATAACTGTTTACCACGCCTTTCCAAGCTAGATTAAAATTTGAACCTGTGGAAGGGTGTGGGGTGTTTTCACTCCCACCCTATCGGCACTACTCAATACTAGGTTTTTAGTTAATGTTAAGACTATTTTCTTTTACCTAATGGACTTCTGCTGACGACGAGAATGACATGCGAGCACGCTTTTTCATTAAGACCATACTTTATGGTATATGGGTTTTTCGAAATAAAGCAACTTTTCACAATAGCACCGACAACTCTCGGGACACTGTAAGGGACATAAGGAATGACGTCACAACACAGTTGCAAATTGACCGAGGGGGGGGAGTACTTTGCAAATTTTTGGGCGGGGGTGTGCTGCTGGGACTCTGAGACCCTTAACCTATACTAGACTATTTTAGCTGCATTATGCAACCATATTCTAGACTAAACAACGACAAATCCTACCCTATCCTAGACCTTTTCTAGACTCGCTATTTTGCAGAAACTCATTCACTATCACAGTCTAAGATACCAGGGGTCAGTAAAAATGTCATACAGCACACCTTACCGA
The DNA here is from genome assembly GCA_022457155.1 of Cladopsammia gracilis. Lineage (NCBI taxonomy): Eukaryota > Metazoa > Cnidaria > Anthozoa > Scleractinia > Dendrophylliidae > Cladopsammia > Cladopsammia gracilis. Next base: position 151,643 of record JAJGOT010000540.1, read on the forward strand.
TTATTAAATGCCATTTGCCAGTAAACCTCGTCTAGACTAAATTCTTCATGCAACTGATCAGTTTCGCAGAAAATGATACCCTATTCTGGACCAGAAATCTTTGATTACTATACCCTATCCCAGACTAAACTGCCTGAAAACCATACCTTCACAGCGGCACATACCTATATAGCTCATATATGGGAGTACCCCCCCCCCCCCCCCACCGCGAACAGAAATTTTCTGCTTTGTGGTGTCATCCGAATATTTGTGAAATACAGTAGTTATGTAAGGCACTATACGGCACTTTTCCATTTTCAGTGTGTTTTTGTCGTTAATTTGATGTAACTCGTATAATTATAGACGATTCATCTATAATTATTCACTATAGCACACTTTTCAGATCTAGTGTGTTTTGTCGTTAATTTACAAAATATCATTATAATTTAGTGACGGTATATATCTTAATCGATACTCATTGTTAACACAGCACAGTTTGAAGAAAAAACTTCATCTTCTTCGCTTTCTTCAGGTATTGTTAGTAGCGAATCTTGTGGGTTAACATATATATCATGTACCGTAACTTGAAATGAAACTTCTTCTTTGCTGATATAGATACTATCGATTAACAGAGCCAATCTGACTTTTTCTAGCTTTCTCATTGCGATTCTTGTTAAGATCTTATCCCTTTGTTTTGAATATCTGTTTAGTTTAACATTAAACATTTCAGATCTTATCGAACCCCCAGTAATTCTTGTACCCATACCTTCAAACTGAAAACCATAAAAAATACCTTTTATCTTATTAGCTATTTTTTCACCATAAACACCTTTTAAATGTCGCCTACAGATGTCTCTAATAAAAACCATACAATCAACAAACTTTTCTTCTTCTTCCGTTGGCATTCGACTTCGTCCTTCTTCACCGTATAAGCGAACAGGAATGGTGTAACCAAGTAGTTTACTACTTTCGTTTTGACTATATGTCTCTTTTACACCTAAAATTGTAAGAAATGGTGAATCGATTACTAGCGGACCTTTATAGGTGTCAATTTTGATTATTTCAAAACCGGTTTTGCTGTTTTTTACCGGTTTATGGAAAATAATATTTGATGAATATTCTAAAACTTTTGAAGGACTTAACAGTTGCATGTTGTTATATTACCATATTTATTTTTTAAGACGATTTTTTTCATTTCTAGTAAAAGAAATGAAAAATAAACAGATATTCAATCTTCTTCTTCATCTTCGCTTTCTTCAGGTATCGATAATAGCGATTCTCGTTGTGGCAACGGTCTGAAATATACCTCATGAACCTTTACTTGAATTGAAACAGCTTTTTCACCAATATAGATACTATCAATTATCAAAGCTAATTTCACATGACAATATGAATTAAGATAGTCGAGCGGTTCGACTCTTTTGTTTCCTTTTGTTTTGAATAGCGTTAAAAATTTATCAGACTTTTCTGAATAATTGAGTTTAGCATATAATATTGGTGGATTATTTCCTATATTACTGTCCTTGTAATATAAAAGGTTATTTAATTTATCAGCTATCTCTTCACCACAAGCCTCTTCTAAACGCTTGTAACAAAGTTCTTGAAAATTTTCCAATGAGATATAAAACTCATCTTCTTCCGGTGTCGGTTCATCGTCTTTGGACCATAAACAAACCGGAATAGAATATCCAAGTAGCTCACGAGTTCCGTCTTCTTTACTTCTTCTTTCGGTTACACCAAAACTGAAAAGAAACGGTGTTTCAATGACTAAAGGTCCTTTTTTATTATCACCGTAATCGATCTGTATCTTAATCCTTTGATAATTGTAAAGGTCATTTTTTATCGGTTTGCTGAAAATAATATCTTCATTGCGAACATCTGAAAGAATTGACAGTTGCATGTTGTTATAATTACATATTTATTTCCTTAAGACCATTTTTTCCTACCTGCAATCCTTGCAACAGCGTTTGTTTTTTCCGTGAATGCAGATACCGTTTCCGCCGCATTCTTTGCAAGAATATTTTACACGGTTGTGTTCACAAATCTGTTTTCCCGAGCACTCCTTACAATAGTATTTGTTATTCCCGTGAATACAGATTCCGTTTCCACCACAATCTTTACAAACATGTCTCTGTCTACCATGTTCACAAATCCTTGATCCCGAACACTCCTTACAACTGTATTTATTTTTACCGTGTGGACAAAGTTTTGCTCTAGCCATTGGCGGCTTCGTAGGTTCTTGTTGTTCAACAGCTTGTAAAGCATCGATCAGTTCGGCTTTTCGCATCAGATGCCATCCTTTAATTTTCTGCTCTTTTGCCATAGCTTTGAGATCTTTTACCGTAACTGTAGGTTTCGATTCTTGCTTTTCCATTCTTCTATAAAATACGTTTTATTTTTAAGACCAAATTTTTGATTAGCAAGCGCTTTCGAGTCGTTTGTTTATCACGACGTTTCCGAGAAATCGGTCTTAATTTATTCATCTTTTCCGAGAATTCAGCTCATCTGCATACGTGTTCATTGAGGCGAAACGAGTGTAAGGCGTATGCGTATGAATCGCTTTGCGGTGCGTGACACTTGACACGTACCACATGTGTGAGCGCGATAACTCCTTCCTATATATATAGTTCGATCGAACTATATATATTAATAAGTCTGTAATTTGGTAGAACTCAGGGAGGTGACGGTTGGCCACTGTCTGAATCCCGTTTACGGTTCATGCGATGTCAGACCTACGGGGTAGCAGTGTAGTTGAGTCAGTTGACTACGCTCTGGTGAACCAGCCTCGGCCCAACTGATAACAGGGGGGTGCTCAAAGATCTCTTCGGAGAACTTAACCTCACCCAGAGGTATAAAATGGGTGACACCCGCTTTGTCAGCGGGAAAAGTCCTCACTTCGGTGAGGCACAGAAACAGCCAACCGAGCACCCCCCGACCAGGGTTTTGCACTTTTTTATGAAAACTTTTCATCGTATCTTTTTTCAACACGGTTATTTATTGTTGATCAATCACAAAATCTGTCTTTACGAACTTTTACTAGAGGTTCATATATATCTAATTCAGCTAAAGCAGAAAGTAATTTAGCTTTTCGCATTAGATACCAACCTTTAATTTTCTTCTCTTTTGCTAAATGGCGTAATTCTTTGAAGGTATAATCTGTTCGATTAATCAACGGTCTTTCCCATCCATCATCCATTGTTTTTATTTATTTAATACCAAATCTTTATGTTCATTTGAATTTTTTATCATATCGATCTTCGATTCGGCTATTTATTGGTGGACATAGATCGATGATTATCTCATCGATCAACCTCATATCGTTAACAAACGATTCGTGATCGAACTGTTTTCCTCGCAGACAAGAACGTAAATCGACCAAAACTTTCTGGTATGTCGTAAATGCAAATTTACTCATCTCGATCCGTCGGTTATAATTTTTATAATCGGTAAATGTTTTGACCAACAAGCCTGCACCGGAAATGACACCTAAAATTATTGGGTTCAACGTAATTCCACCGGCAATCGTACCGCCTGCAATAAGAGACGATGAACTCAATTTACACAAGAGATTCATCCGTTTGAGATGTCTAAAAGTCTTTTTATAACACCACCATTTCTTGTGATAAAAACTGTAAAGGGACTTGATCACCATTAATTTTGTCTCGTCGATCGATGTATCGATATGGTTAAATGCAAAAAGATCGTATCTCATTTTATAAAGATGACATTCTAATTTTAAAATGATCGCATTCATTTTCATTCTTGTCTCTTTTATAAATGACACCACACCGGAATGGTTACAAGAATGTCGAGAAATCGCGAGAGAGGTTGTAGAAGCATTGTAAGAACATATTGTATTTTTTATTATACGATTCGTATAATAAAATTACTCTTCATCTGAAGATTAATCATAAGCATATTCACATTCAGGTTCAACAGGTAGTCCGTGAGCGCAACGGTAAATTTTAATGTAACTGATCAAGATCTCTTTTGGATTCTCACCATATTCTTCTAACATTAACAATAGATTGTCAAATGATAATGACCCAAGATGTTCGCTTGGAACCTGAAGTATCTGTTTTATCTTTTCTGAATATTTCGTTTGTGCATTCATTGTTTTATATAACACAATATTTTCTTTAATCCCTTTTTTTACATCGTCTCAAGCCACACACTTACCAAACATTTATTGATGATGGTTCCTTGTAAACTCATCTGTATTCTCACATGAAATGTATCACATTCTTCCAGAACGATATCGTTATTCAGGTGACAAACCTGTTTCTTTCCACCCCTTCCTCTTCCTATCACATTATTAATCAACACAGCAATATAAGGGTACGTTTCGACCGTATCGAGAATGTTAACACAACATTTTACAATTTTACTCTTAACCGGAACCATAGTATATTCCTCTCCTGAAAATAGAGCAAATGTCTGATTCGCAGTTCTATTGTAAACACCGTTAATTTCAAAAACACCTCCACTACCTCCACCGCTTAACTATGGTGAATTGAGAATTGCGTGATTGTTCATATCTAAATCGGTCTGCATAACCATTTTACGATTCTCAAAAATATAAGGAGAATCGTAAACACTGGCCGGAACATCTGAATGGTTTCCTCTTATTCCGTAAATTATTAGGTAAGCTTGAGCTTGCGAAGCCGATGTTGGCGAGCCGCTGCATTTTAAATCGACCCTAATATATTCCGGCGGTGAGATCTTCCACTTATGCAGGTTGATAATACTTCTACAGTAGTTAGTAAAGTTTTTTGTCGATTGTTTATTTATGTTGATAGAGGCCGACTGAACATCGACGCTAACACCGCTCATCGTAGGCGGAATAAGCTCTATACAGACGGTATATTCGCCATCCGGTAATCTATACAGATTGAATCCGATTCTTGATGCGTAGCTATTTAGTAGATGCTTGTGTAATAAGAGACTGTAAACTTTTTTGTTTAGCGTATGCGGCGACTCCACCAGATCGACTATACCGGTAACGGTTATATCATGCTCGGAAGAGCTTTCGTCAACATTTTCCATTATGTACCGGAACTCATCTTTCATATCTTCCGAAGTGGTAATATGTGACTCATCGATATATTTTTTGAGCTTATTTTCTACCTCGTTCGTATGAACTACCACATCACCTATCATGAGATTAAGCTTTTTATCAGCACCGTCAACGTAAGATCTATTACATGCGTCATTATCATCATGCGGATCACCGAGATTGGTAATCTTATGGTTCGACATATCGAGATCTTCATCACTCGGATTACTCATTTTACCCGAAACTATATGATCCACGTATCTTTTATTAGCCCCTTGGTCGGCAACCGTCGGGTCCTTTACATTGTAAACCGTATTGTTTCCCATATCCAGCCCGCTTTCCATCGGAAACGTCTCTTTACGAGATAAGAAAATATTCCTAACATCGTTGTAAGAGACAAGACTGTTATAGTTTGCCCCTAGATCGTGATAGGTCTGCTGTTTCGATTGAACAACATTATACAGCTCTTTCAGATCGATATTTTTCACGACCTCATGCGTCGGTTCAGGAACGTTGGGATGAAATCTTTTCAGAGTTATCATATTGACAGCGCATAGATCGTTATCTTCATCCGTATCCATATTGGTGATAAGTTTTCTGTTCATATCGATCTCTCCGGGAAGAATCAGTCTATTTCCTCGAAGATCTAGATCACCGGTCATATGAGTCGACCCATCAACAAGAATAACATCTGTCCGATCTGGTTTTGTTGATATCTGATGTTTTGTTACCGCATCTCCGCTATCGACTCCTTCACCGACATTTACAAGACGTTTTTGTTGAATATCGTAATTGTTATTGACATCTAATTTCAAACCGGTACTCGCTTGTACTTGCTGATTAAAATTTCTGATATATTCAGATATATCGAAATTACTGTATCTTCCGATATTATTGAAAATACCCATACTCTATTCTTATCTCATATAATTTTTAAAAAGTCTCATCAAAGTTTTTGGTAACACTCTTCTTTTCTTTGTCTAAAAATAAGAACTCATATGGGCCGAGCTTATCAAAAAGAACAGGATCTATTAGATTTTCTTGTGCAATCAGATTCAGATGTTTTTTAGTCGTTGGAGGATATAAGATCATGTGGGAACAGTTCTGTCGGAGTTTTTGAGGAACATCGTAGTAAGACTGGGTTAGATAGATCGGGGAGATCTTATGATGTCGACCATCTGTATAATGATTGGCGATCTTATTTTGAACTGCTTGGGGAGCGTTAATTAGATCATCAAAAACCACCACCTTTCTATTATCGATCGGATAGTCTGACGTATCCATAATATCATCTTCGCCGTAAAGTTCTAAAACATCATATCCAACTCTTTGACTGATCTTTTCCATTATTTTTGCAAGTCTTGAATCTTATCCTGATGTTGATTTGGTGAGTATAGATAGATCTTATCGTAACAGATGAGCGGTGTTCTAAGAATATGCATTAAGGTGTTTGTTTTTCCACATCGAGTTTGACCCGTTATCAACATACGAAAATCTTCGCTAAGAAAATCATTCAACGAACGATTATTATCGTTATTTTTTATCACATCGTAATTCGGTATTTTCATTTTGTTTAATAGAACAGAAAAGCTTTAAAAATGTTTATTTTTACAGATATTTAAAAATAACTTAAACGATTATTTTACAGATATTTAAATTATGGATCTTGATAAGATTAAAAAATATGCAGATTTAGAATTTGAAGGTTTCAAAATTGCTAAAGCGGTTACCGAAGTAAAGAATGCGGTAAAAAATAAAGAACAGGTTCGCGATATCGCGATGAGTGATTATTTCAAAACTCTGAGAGAACCGTTAATTGAACAGCAGAAAAAAACAGATGAAAAACAGGACAAAGTCATTCAACAATTAAAAGAAAATCAATTGGCTTTGACCAGCGGTTTCAAAGATCTGGTTGAAACCAACAAAGATATCTTAACGATGAATAAAGAGCTACCATTTCCTGGTGGTGACCAATCAGTGGAAACGTTACCTGCAATACCATCACCGAAGGCTGAAATAATAACCGCTGAACCGAATAAGATGTTCACAGAAAGCGAATTAGATTATTTGAAAGAAACTTTTCACGAACCCAACGAACTACTGAAAATGAATGAAGATGAGCTATCTGAAACTTATAATGAAGTCAAAGATGAAAACAGAACTATCGGAATAAAGATAGGTGGTTTGAAAAGGAGAAAACCAAAGACAGAAGAGGATAGACAAAAACTCAGTGAAGATCTGAAAATATTCGAAAGAACAAGAAATATACTAGACCGATATTTAACAACGATTAAGAATGTGAAAATTTTACCGCAATATACAAAACAAAAACAAGGTGAAGGGGTACGCAAGTACAAACAGCCAAGACGAAACGCTTACAAAATTCAAAATAATCAATATGGCAATCTATCAATCGACATACCAAAATTAATGAAAGATCTGAAATTAAACGCTTATCGTGGTGGAAAATTAATCTATCAAGCCAATGTTGATAAATCTCTAATCGATCTACTAATGAAAAGATACAATCCTAAAACAAAATATAGTATGAACGCTGTAAAAGTTTTTAATGATCTAAATATGTTGAGTAATCTACCTTTTCATAAATCATCTGGTAAATCGAAAATGATCGGTTCAAGTATAGTTTATTACGATGATCCTAATAAATTGGCAGATAGGATGAAGATAATAATCGGTTCGATGGCCGCCGGTAACAATTCACCTGTTTTGAGAAATGATTTATCGCAGATCTTCGATGAGCTGTTAAGAATAGGAGCAATCGATAAGACAGCTCATGAGAAACTGTTTAAGAAATATTTAGCGTAAATAAAAAATAAAAAACCTTTTTATTATACGGATCGTATAATAAGATGAATCGTATAATGAGATGGATGCGAAAAAACAAAATCCTGATAATAAACCGAGAAAAACCTTATGGTTTACTCCTGACTTGAGATTGTATGATAATAAAGAAAGTTTTTTAGAATTGGATCATGTTAACATGACTGCGACTTGGTATAACATTCGACCTGAATATGATATCGATTCACTTGTTTTGATAAGTGATTTATCAAAAATCATCAAAGTATTGAAAAGAAAAAGATATATCGATAAAACAGTTCATGAGAAAATGTATACAAAATATATAGTTTAATTAAAAAATAATATACAGAAATATAATAAGATGGATGTTAACAGAGCGCTAGTTTTCAAATCGATAGATGCGAGAAAACAAAATCCTAATAATAAGCCGGGAAACTTTACCGTAAGGTTTACTCCCGAGCTGAGATTGGACGATAATAAAGAATGTTTTTTGGCATTGGATCATCTTAGCATGACCGCAAGTTGGCATAACATTCGTCCCGAATATAATAACAACAAACTAAAAATATCGAAAGATAAGGGAAAAACATATGAAACGATTACTTTTCCATCAGGGGTTTACGGTTACAAAGATATAAACGAATTTATCCACAAAACGATCGGTAAGATACCCGACACGAAAGAATATGGAGTTAGCGTACTGTTCGATCTTACAACTTACAAGGTATTTATTCAGTTAAATGAAAATTTCCGCATCGATTTCAGTTCGAGTGGAAATTTTAATATCTTACTCGGATTCGAATCGAAAGTTTTAACGAGCAGCGGTTATGGGAAAAATTTCCCTAATATCAGTAACAGCATCGATAATCTTTACGTAAAATGTAGTTTGTTGAGCGATTCGATCGTTTCAGGAAAGCGAAGTAATACCTTATTCACATTCTCAACAAATACAAAAACAAGATCTTTACCTTTTGAAGTCTACCCAAGAGTGAACTATCTGTGGTATAAGATAAATAGAAAAGATATAACTGAAGTAACATTTTACTTAACCGATGATGAAGATAGAAATGTTGATCTGAACGATATCGATATCTCCATAACCGTAGTGTTAAAAGAAGTCTAAAATTTATTCATGATTTATAAAACTTAGGCACTTTGGTTTACACATGGAAGAGCCAAGAAGAGTAAGAGATTTTGATACAGGAGAAATTTCTTATATTACAAATTATGATATACAAGGTTCTGGTAGTGGTTTCTTCGACACACTTACAAAAATCGGTTCTAAATTAACAGGAAAAACAGCGAGTAAATTAGCCAGTAAAGCAGCAGAAAAACTTATTGAAAAAGGTGCTGAAAAGGTTGGTGAAAAAACGGGTGAAGTTCTTGGTGAAAAAATTTATGACACCTTCTCCTCCAGAGGTAAAAAAGAACCACCGCCACCGGTGGAAACACCTAAACCGCCACAGATTTCAGGCGAAACAAAAAATGTTGAAATCATCAAATTTTTAAAAGAAGAAAACGCTAAAAAAGAGAAGAAAGAGGATAAATATCGATACATTAGAGATATCGTGAATGAACTGATCTAATTTTAAAAACATTTTCTTATTATAATTCATAATAAGAATGAGTTTCAGAAATCCACAATTGGTCAAACGATATGAATACGTGTCCTTCGATATGGAAACACCGCTAATCGATAATGTCGCAAATAATAATAGACAGGTTAAGGATAATTATCGATTCACAGTTGATAACTCTTCAGAAGCAAATCCGATCGATTGGTATAACGCTTATTTGGAAGTAGATTTCAAACTTGTTACGCTTGCTGATAGTACAACCGGTATAACAGCAGGACCAAATAACGGCAATCAAGATTGTACCACAACCAACGGTCACACATTTATAAAACAGATTCAGGTTGAGTGCAACGGGATAACGGTTTACAATAACTCAAAAGCCAATGAAACATCGAACGTACTTTCCCTCTTAAAATATACGAAAAGTTATGCGGATACGATCGGTAAAGATCAGTTTTTATATTTAGATTCATCCACGGGAACGACAGAAGCACGACCGGTTCAAGCGCTATACAACGAAGGTTTTGCTAGAAGAAAAATTTTGACAGATGCTGCAGCTATCAACAAAATGTCGATTCCGTTAAATCTATACAGCTATTTTGCAGCTTTCAAAAATAATCTTCATCCGAATATCAAGACAAATCTTCTTATATAACTTGAAAGCGATAACAATATAATTTTCAGAAAAGGAGCTGCTCCAGATAGTAAAGTGATCTTAACAAAATTAAGATTGTGGTGCCCAAAAATTATTTTCAATGGTATAGGTATGAAACAGTATCTTGAAGATTATCTGAAACCCAAAAAATGGACCTATTTGAGAGAACATACCGAAATATTACAAACAACCTCTGTAAATAGCTCCTTTCGAATAAGTACAGGTATTAGGAGACCGAGGCATGTTTTCATCTGGGTTGTTCCGGAAGCAAACTATAATAATCAGGAACGAAATATATTTACTTTCGATACATTCAGAATTGGAGCAAACAATCGATATTTTTCCAAAGCACACTTGCAAATAAATAATAGCATCCAGTATCCTCAATTAGATTTGACATCGGTTGAGGAGTCAAGAGTTTACAGAGCTTTGATGGCCTACAGTTCCGCTTACAACGATTTTTTAAGCGGACCGATAATTGACCGATCAAATTTCAGAAATCTTTTTGGAATTCTATACTTTAATCTTAGAAACCAAGAAGAAGATGTAAAAGATGGTGTAGTTGCACTTACTTTCAATTATGAATTAAACGGTGATAATCCGACAAATTATAGATTAAATGCTTTAGTCTTGCATGAAAAAGAGATAGAGTTATACACCGAATCTGGAAAAATATTGATCAAAGCGTAAATCTAATTAAAATTATATTTTGTAAGATTAAAAAATGGCTACAGCGTATTTCGCATATGGAGTAGATCTGTCTCAAAGACAGCTACAAAGGTTGAAAAAAGCATACGACGATAATTCGGAAATTACGATAAGGTTGTCTAACAATAATTTGAAAGGGTCACATGAGCTGTTGTTGACAAAAACCCAGATTAACAAGATTAATAAAGCGGTAAAAAACGGTACCGGTACCGATATCAAGATATCTAAAACACAGATTCGTAAAGCGGTTACTGTAGGTGGAAGTTTGTGGACCTCGTTGATGTCACTCGGTGCAAAGTTGTTACCTTTTGCAACAAAAGCGGCAACAAAGGTAGTACCTTTAGCCACAAAAGCGGCTACAAAAGTATTACCTCATTTAGCTACAGGAGCGTTAGGTGCTTTGGGAAGTTTAGGTATCGATAAGATTTTTGGTAGCGGAATTACGATACCGTTTGATTTTCTTCCTCAACTATTAGCTATCAAAGGATTAACACAAGGGCAAACGCAAGTTGTGCAAAAAGGTATGCAATCCGGTAGCGGGATAACATTCAAACCTACGCAAAGACAGATAAATGGAGGATTTTTAGGAACACTTGCTGCGATCGGAATTCCTATGGCTATAGAGTTAGCTTCAAAACTTTTTGGAAAAGGATTGACTGTAGGTCCGAGTGAAGGTAGAGGATTACAGGTACCAAAATCATCGAGAGGTAGAGGATTACAGATCTCTCCAAAGTTTCCATACATTCCTCCACCTTTTTACGGATCGTGGGGTGAAAAAAACCCGAATTTAGGGATGTACCGTTAAGTAATTTTGACCTCCTTGAATGGATAAGATACTTAAAAATACCCGATTTCAAAGGTATTTTTTCGAGAGATCAAACGGTAAGTAATCTGATAGGTAAAACAGGATGTTGTATAATCAATCTTGATGATATGACATCTAACGGAACACATTGGGTATGTAGTTATGTCAAAAATAAAAATCTCCTCTATTATTTCGATTCGTTTTGTTTACCACCGCCACAAGATCTCATTGATTATGCCAATAAATTAGGTATGGAATATCAATACAATATCGGTTACCCGTTTCAAGCTATAAGATCAGTAAGATGCGGCTATTATTGTTTATATTTTCTCGATAATATTTACAGAAAATCGTTTTACGATTGTTTGAGTAGATTCAAAATCGATGATCAAAACTACAACGAAAAGTTTATCAAAAAATATTTCATGTAATTAAAATTAAAAAGTTTTATTATACAGATCGTATAATAAGATGGAGTCGTTAACACAGAACACGTATTGTGTTAAGGAAAAAATAAAAACCGGCTGTACTGAACCGTCCGGTTACGAGATAGCTAAAAATGGCAGACCTTTTTTTTGGTGCACTTGCGCTAATTGCGGAATCAAGAAAACCCGTTTCGTTAAGAGTTCGGGAAACTAGTTCGGCCCTCACAAGGTGGGGGCTTTGGTGAGATGGCTATGGAAGGATTAACGATGCACGCGTTACCTTGGTTAGGAAAGAAAGCTGTTGAGATGGGTCGTTATGGAGCAAGTGAGCTGTTGAGAAATAAAAATATGCAAACCAAGGCGTTGGATTTCGCTCTTGACAAAGCAAAACCGTTTCTTGAAAAGACAACCTCCGACATGTTAAATCAGCTAAGTACCAAGATTAGACCCGATAAAAAATATAAAACGGATAGAAAAGATTTAGATGGTGGTAAATTAGATGTTCATTCATTAATAGGAAAGCTGCCAAGACCAAAGAAAGGATTCACTCCTGGGAAATATAAGTATATGGGGCCTTATAATCCCCTGGATAAACAGTTAAGATACGATGATGAAACGGGAGAAATTCAAGAATGGTATGAGCAACCGTATAACAAAGTGGATGAGATATCAGCTCGACATGATGTTTGTTATGATCGCGTTAAAACAGGCAAAACCAACAAGGGAGATTGTGACCGGCAGATGGTTTCTGAACTTGATCAGATTCCATACGGACAGATGCCAAAATGGGGACAAGCGGCGAGATTTATTATCAACACGAAGCAAAAACTTGGGTTGGGAAACGGATAAGGCCGCCGAGTAAAAACGTAGAGACGTGGCAAGAAAAGCTAGCAGATGAGCTGCATAAACCCATAAGACGAAAGTTTACTCGGCGGCGTGTTATTGTAAACGGTATCGATGAGATATAATGTTCTGACCTTGTCGAGATGCAGAAATTAAGTAGGTGGAATAAGGGATATCGATATCTTCTCATGGTGTTAGATGTTTTCAGTAAATACGGTTGGATTGTACCGTTGAAGAATTAAAAAGGAGAGACCGTTAGGGAAGCGTTCAAATCGTTATTCAAGAAAGGAAGAAAACCGAAAATGCTGTGGGTGGATAAGGGTAAAGAGTATTACAACAAGAATATGAAAGAACTGTTGGATAAAAATAAGATAGTGATGTATTCGACAGAGAATGAAGAAAAATCTAGTGTTTGTGAAAGATGGAACCGTACGATAAAAGAGAAAATGTATAAACAGTTTACCGTTCAAAACAATACTGTGCATTATGATGCGTTACCGAGGATATTGAAAGAATACAATAATTCAAAACACCGAAGCATCGGTATGACACCTGTGGAAGCGTCGAAGAAAAAGAACGAAAGTGCTGTTTACTTAAATCTGTATGGTAAGATGAAACGGATATATACTAAACCGAAATTTAAAGTTGGGGATAAGGTTCGAATATCAAAATGTAAACGTCCTGTTTTCGATAAAGGTTACACACCGAATTGGACTGAAGAGATTTTTACTATCGATAAGATTCGATACACTAACCCTGTAACTTATAAACTGAAAGATGAGTTGGGTGAGGAGATAACAGGTTCTTTCTATAAGGAAGAGCTGCAGAAGGCTAAACAGGTCATCTTTCGTATTGAGAAGGTGATTCGACGAGATGCTCGAAAAGGTAAAGCGTTAGTAAAGTGGAGCGGTTACCCGGATAAATTCAACTCTTGGGTAGATCTGAAAGAACTGAAAGATCTGCGGTGAATAGAATTCTTTTCATTTCATGAACGTGAAATGAAAATTTAAAATGGTATTAAAAAAATCTTGAACATGATTCAATACTTACGTATGGATTCACAAACTGTTCAACAGCTTAAGGCAATTGCACGTGAAAACGGATTGAAAGGTTATTCACGTTATAGGAGGAAAGCGGAGCTGATCAAATTCATCGAAAGTAGTATAGATACTCCACAACGCGGTATCGTTAATTTTATAGATGAACCTTCACCACCCCCACCACGCGGTATCGTTAATTTTATAGATGAACCTTCACCACCCCCATCAGCTACACATAGACCGTCAAAAGCAGGACCAAAACCTTATCAGATGAAACCCAAACAAACCCGCAGGCAGAAAAGAGAAGAGAAAAACTTTGAAGCGCCCTCACCAGTTGAACTGGTGAACAATAAAGCTAAAGATAAACAGATCAAGCGGCTCAAGAAAAAACTCCAAAAGGTTAATAAAAAGTTGAAAAATAACAAAAAGCAGAGAAAACAGTTGTTTTCAAAAAGAGAATTGCTCAACAACGAGCTTGACATCTTGAAAGGAACAACCTTGTTGGAACATCCTTATGAGATAATCAAGATATCTTCAAAGGAAAGTAACAAGTTCAAATCGTTTTTCGATATATTCAAAGTTAAGATAGTAAACCCACACCTTTCAGGTGTATTCGATATCGATAAATTACTGTTAGAAATAGGGCTCAGAGTAATAAAAGAGAGAGGGTTACAAAACGGTGACAAGATTCGATGGATACTTAGTCATACGAGTTGGCATAAACCGGTCAGTACAAAACGAATCACGATCACAGATCACCTTGGGACGGATCTCGTCGAAGAGATAGCTAGATTCATTGAATACAAGGATGTACCGCTCCCCGAGGTCAAAATAGAGATTCAGTCGGTAAAGGTTCCCCGGGGAATGGGTCGATTACGTGTAACAAAATTAAATGCCAGCGATAAAAAGAGTATAATAACAATAAAAAATAATGACTCAATCTGTCTTGCGCGAGCAATAGTGACGGCTCGTGCAAACATAAATAAACAAAAATGGACAAAAACTCAGCTACAGGATGGGTTCAATAGGTCGAGAAAACTGCAGAAAGACGAAGCTATCAAACTTCATAAAGAAGCTGGAGTCGAAATTAATGAGGAAACCGGTTCAGATCTGGAAGATGTAAAGAGATTCGCGGAACATCTTAAGATTCAGATAAACATTGTAGACGGTGATCAGTTCAATGATCTGATTTTCACTACTGAAAATGAGCACGATGGACAGATGATATACCTTTACAAAAACAAAAACCACTTCGACGTTATCACAAGTATGCCAGCGTTCTTGAGTAAAGATTATTATTGTCACACCTGCAAAAAGCCGTACACAAAACGCGATTGTCATAGATGCCCCGCAAAATGTACAGCATGTTTCAAGTACTTTCCACACGGAGTGAAAAAGTGCTCTAAACCGCCAATTCCATGCGATAAGTGCAATAGGTCTTTCTTTGGAGTAGATTGTTTTATTGAGCATCTACGTGACAGATCCAAATGGGGTAGTAAAGATACTGTGTGTAAAAAAGTAGGTAAATGTTTGAAATGTGAGCGTACAATTACATCTTCTAAAAATGATGGCCTAAAGAATCACATCTGCGGATATTCAAAGTGTAGTAATTGTGGGAAGTACTGTGATATGAATGAACATCTTTGTTTCATGTCTCAAACGGAATGTAAGGGTGGAAAATGTCAAGGTTACGGATGTAGTCCTGGAAGTTTGTGTTATTCTTGTTTTACAAGAACCGATAAATACATGTTCTATGATTTTGAGGCAACTCAGGAGACCGATGTTCATGAGGTCAATTTAGTCGTCTGTCACGATTTTTATGGAAATAAAAATACATTTGAAACGCTCGACGAATTTTGTAAATTTATTTTTAACAAGAATGAGCATGTGGGGTATACCTTCATAGCTCACAATGCAAAAAGTTACGATGCTCAGTTTATTCGAAATTGGTGTATAGAGAACAGAGTGAAACCCGATATTATTTACAACGGAACAAAGATTATGTCTATGAAGGCTGAGGGTGTTAGATTTATTGATTCTATAAACTTTATCGCTGCGGGGTTATCATCGTTCCCAAAAACATTTGGTTTGAAAGAGTTGAAAAAAAGGGTATTTTCCACATTATTTCAACACAAAGTGTAACCAAAACTATGTAGGACCGATTCCTGATAAGAAACACTATGATTATGATCAGATGAAACCTTCAGCGAGAAAGGAATTCTTAAAATGGTACCAACAACGTATTGATGAAAACTATGTGTTTGACATGAAGAAGGAGCTGAGAGATTACTGTGATAGTGATGTAGACATCCTCAGAAGAGGTATGTTGATTTTTCGAGAACAGTATATCGAGTTAGGTAACATCGACCCTCTTCAATATATAACCATCGCTTCTGTATGCATGACCATTTACAGAAGTAACCACATGCGTCGTAAAAAGATCGCTGTTGTAAAGGAAATTACACGTGGAGAGAACTACAGTAAAAGTAGCATCGCATGGTTAGATTGGATTTCTCAGAGAGATGGTGTTAAGATTCAACACGCTCTGAACGGTGGTGAAGAGACTTTACCAGATATCGGAAAGGTTGACGGGTTTTGTGGGAATACGGTCTACGAATTTCAAGGATGTTTTTGGCACGGTTGTGAGAAGTGTTATACATGCGACACAATCAACACAAAAAATCAGATGGATATGTTAACTCTAAGAAAGAGGACGGTAGCGAAAAACGATAAGATTAGAGCTGCCGGGTATGAACTGGTTGAGGTTTACGAATGTGAACTGAAAAAGGAGAAAGAGTTTAATAAATTTCTAAAAACGTGGAATCGGGAATTTGTGGGACCTCTTAACCCTAGGGACGCATTTTTTGGTGGACGAACAAATATAACAAAACCGACCTACACATTCAAAAAAGGTGAGAAAGGTAGATATGTCGACTTTGTTAGTTTATATTCAACGGTACAGTTCTTCAAGGATTATCCGGTAGGTCATCCTACAAAGATATGTAATCCTCCTCAAGAGTACGATAAGGAGTGGTTTGGTTTTGTGAAATGTAAAGTTTTACCTCCAAGAGGTCTTTATCATCCTGTGTTACCGGTAAAAATAAGATGCGATAAGGCTGAAAAGCTGCTATTTCCGCTCTGTAGAGTGTGCGCTGAAAATAAGATTCAGGAATGTACACATACAGATGAGGAACGATCATTCATCGGAACATGGTGCACAAATGAATTGAATGTGGCTATTTGTAAAGGGTACAAGGTACTAAACATATACGAGGTGTGGCATTTCCCTAAAAGATCAGATAACCTTTTCAAGAGTTATGTAAGAAAATTCATGAAAATCAAGATGGAATCGAGTGAACTGAAGACCGGTCAAGGTTGTACATATAAGAGTGTTGAAGATTACAGGTCAGTTGTTGAATCAAAGTTAGGAATCGAGCTTGATGAGATTGAGTACAATCCTGGAAGGAGGGCAATCTCAAAGTTGTCTCTGTGTAGTTTATGGGGAAAATTTGGTCAGCGTAATAACATGAATCAGACTGTGTACGTCACTGAACCAAAAGAATTTTACAAGATCTTGTTAGATGAAAGCTTAGACGATCTGAACATTCAATTCTTAAACGAAGATATGGTTGAGATGACCTACAACTTGAAAGACCAGTTCGTTGACAATAGTAATAACACAAACATATTTATTGCTGCCTTCACAACCAGTCACGCTAGAATGATGCTGTATGAAGTGTTGGATAAACTCGGTGATCAGGTTCTCGGTTTTGACACCGACAGCTGTTGGTATATCGAACGTGAAGGGGGACAGCGAATCGAAACAGGTGACAGCCTCGGTGATCTAACCGATGAGTTAAACGGACATTATATTACGAATTGGTGCGGTTCTGGTCCAAAATCATACAGTTACAGTACAAGTGATGGGAAGATGGAATGTAAGGTCAAAGGTTTCACTCTGAATCACAAAAATAGTCAAAAAATAAATCAAAAAACGATGAAACAGATCATCGAAGGTCAAAAGGAACAGATAACAACCGTAAACGAACGAGCGATAACTCGAGATCCTTTAACAAAACAGGTTGTAAATAAATACCAGAAAAAAGACTTTCGGATGTGTTACGATAAACGGTGTATGGTGAAGACTGAATCTGGTATCGAGACGTTTCCGTACGGATATTAATGAGTATCGATTAAGATATATACCGTCACTAAATTATAATGATATTTTGTAAATTAACGACAAAACACACTAGATCTGAAAAGTGTGCTATAGTGAATAATTATAGATGAATCGTCTATAATTATGCGAGTTACATCAAATTAACGACAAAAACACACTGAAAATGGAAAAGTGCCGTATAGTGCCTTACATAACTACTAAATACAACAGTCAAAGCTTGTGACTCTAATAATTTAGGTACTGGCAACTCATCATTCATTACCAGAAATGACTGAAGTGATCATGTGCAAACCAGAAAGGACTTTTTTCAAGTGGACCAAATGACCGGAAATGAACTTTATAAATAATCCCTTATGGACTAGACTTTCAAGTGACTGTAAACCGGGACTGACCTTGTATTATTGTAACCGGAAATGACCAGCTTTAACTCAGGATGCCTTGTAACCGGAAATGACTAGACTCTCAGGATAATATTGTAAACTTTAGTGATTTGTTATTGATAAATAAAACATTTTAAAAGAAAAAAAACTGTTGTGTTTAGCGGAGAAAACGGTTTGCAAAATCGTTTTTTCCTGCTTTTTTTTCGCGGTTTGCTACTCTAGAGAGGTTTCACATTTCTCAAACAGTGACCTTTTGTGGAATTTGTGCAGTCTAAATGTTCTGTGCAGACGGTCTCGTAATAAGCTTACTGTTTTTGAGAATTGCTAAAATTGAAAAATAGCCTGGTCATCGATCTTAATTCTAATTTTTCTTCTGCTTCCGAACTTTCATCTAAGTTAAGCTTATCATCATCGTTTCTGTTCAAAGAGCTCCGCTGTTAGGCTAAGCCTATCTATATATATTATCAATCTCAGGTAGTGATTGAATTTTCTTTGTGTTCTCGTTAGTTTTGGATAATTGTTTATAAAACGTGCTTAAATTCAGTTGTATTGATTTCTTGAATTTCGGCCTCGATGCGCTTTAAATACCACGCGTTTTACTTTTATACATAAACTTATGGTTTCTTGGCTCTAATTAAGTAGAGTTTTTCTGTGAGGCACAAACTCTACTTAATTAGAGCCAAGAACCGTCTTTATGAAACAAAAGAACAGAACTCATTTCTAAATGCCGCCACGAGAATAAGTTTTACTTAGCAAATTTCATAAGCCGCCAACAATAGCTCTATAGAATCTTTATTATTATTGTTATCAGCTGAGGAAACCCACGGAACCCAACCCCCTGTGTCAACTCTTCACCCTCCCCTCCCTCCAACGCCGTCCCCATGGATAAGGCAGGTGACCATTACATATCGCGGGCTGAATGTTCTCCGACCATCCCTTCACTTGAAGTTTTACTCCAACAACCCCCACCCACTGCGTCCAACTCTCTCCCCTCCTCTCCATCCAAGCCGTCCCCATGGGTAAGGCAGATGACCATCCCGGAAAAATTACAGAAACAACCCCGGAACACCGCACAAACTGAAATAAAATAAATAAATAAAACAGTAAATAAGTAAAAACAAATAAACAAGAATAAACTAGAAATACGTGTCTCGAAGGACCTCCCGAAGATCGGGGGAGGGTGCACCGCAAAATGTTAGCGATGGGGGAGGGAGAATTGGAATTTCCGGTTCGTATGAGGCTTTTCGCCGTTCCACTATGTCTTCTTCGAAACCAAAAACATTGGTAGAAGGTCCTTTCGATGGTTCACGTACCGTTTACCGCCCGCCATCATTGTTTACTAGGCTCCTCTATGCTAACATGAAGTAGTTGTCGCAGATAACACGCCTGTCAGGCACATTGCAACGCAATGGCTGAATCCAGATAAAAATGTCTTCTTGGTTAATCCTCGGACGTACAAGGGAGGGGAAGGGGGAGGGTGGTGGTGTTGATGCCCAAAAATATTTGCATTTTCCGCATTTTTCCGAAAGATTTGACTTTTTGGTAAAATCCAAGATAGTGGACATCTTGGCGGCCATTTTAGATGACGTCACGGACCCCCAGCATCGCCACAACCCATAATATTTACCTTTCCCTATAGAGCAGATCAAAGGCTATCTATTAGATGTCCGAAATATTGCAGTATCGCAAAATCCCAAGGGAGGGGTTGCAACAACCCCCCCACCCCCAACCTCATCCTTGTACCACGATGGGCGTTTGCGTGTACGTCCGAGGGTTAACCATTTTGCTTTTCCTTGAGAAAAACAAATCCATATGCATCACGTTCCTTTTAATTCAATTTAATCACGGCGAATGGTAGTGTAACAAAAACAAGTAAAGTTTTTGTAATCACTAAAGGTAGAATAAACACTTAAAAAGGCTTAGAAATAAAATTACTTTGTGTTATTTTGGTATCGAATTATGTTAAGCGGTGTTCAACGACGGTATTGAGAAATTGCAAAAAAAAGCGGGAAAACAAGCAAGCTTCATACCGCATAAAATACTTAGTAATGAGATTAAAAGCCACGTGCGCGTTTTTCTGTTCAGTGACTAGAAAAATAATTTTTTGAAAAGAATGTTCAACTTTTCATATCGACTTGCAAACGTGAGCTCAGAAAGTTTTGTACGTCAATTTCTGTCCAAATTGTCGCGAACAATTCAAACTTGTCCGCAAGTGCGATTCGGGCCTTCGTTTCAATAATTAATACTTTCGCGGACATTGGAACTGGCACAAAAAGACAGGGTTTAAATTGCGTATATTTCCACTGATGCCAGCAGGAGAGGCCAGCATTTATGTTTGACCTCAGTTAATATTACTTCTGGGACAAACAAATCTGTCAATCAACTGAGACACGCGTAAAGCATGCGCAGAAGATTAGTTTTTCTTGCCTCTGTAATGTTCGAATCGGAACCAATGGCACGTGTGTCTGGAGAACGCAATGGAGACAGGCAATGGGCGAGTATTCTGAAACTCATAGCCACTAAGGAAAATGACTGAATGGTTCATATGGAAACCGTCTCCACCACATGGGGACAATACATAAGTTGCGTGTCACACTGGTCAAGCACCAGTGGAAGGAATTAAGAGGTAAGTAGACGGTTGAAGATGGAGGAAATAGACCGGGTTTATAGCAGATCCTCATAGGGAGAACAGGAAAGAGGTCAATACTGAAAAAATACGGAATCTGCCATGAAAAATTAAAATGGAGACTAGCGTTCCAAGCTGTACCAAACAAAGCGAGGCTGGCCGGGCCGACCGCTTTATGTTCCAATATCGCCACCAAAGCGACAAAAGAAATTGTCAGAACAACACATATAATTTGTATCCTCTGTTATGTTTTTCTAACATCATATTGTTAAATTATTTCACTGTAAATATTTTCACTTGTTTTAACTCTTTCACCTGCTGTAAATGTTTAACAAACTGTGGCTGGGGGCTAACTAGAAAACTCACCCGTTAATTTAGCTCCCAGGCTCAAAATTATATTAACTATTTAAATTATCAGTACTTAGTTAATAAAATTTATGTAGGTATTTTTAAAATATAGTTGTAAAAAAATAATGAGTAAAAAAATAAAGTATTGTATTGTGTTGTACCAATGACGACAAGTGTGGCTGGGGCCGTAAAGAGGGAAGGAAATGCAGAAGTGTCTGGGCCCCGGAGCGATAAATGGTTGGAATCCAAACCGACGAACCAACGGTGATGAGAGCACCAAGCAGGTAATAAAAGTAGGAAAAACATTGATGGCCCCTAACTTTGTTGCTAGAACCGGTTATGCGTGAAATGTGTAAGTCCACTCTTATCAACGTCTGAACAAAAGGTTCGTAAAATGACGGAACCATGGCCAGAAAGCAGCAAAAAGCTGAGTGCGATAGTAAAATACAGCAGATTAGCAAAAACTGGGGAATGCGCGACTTCGCTAATACGGCGCGAGTGACGTTACAGGTACTCAAGCGAAGAACTAGTAAATGTACTAAAGAACCACAAAAGGGGAAAATGTACGACACATAGGTCGTGCCGGTGTTGGGCTGTCCTGTGGAAGTGGAATACATAATACAGCGAGTCCACTGGAGGGACGCATGTAGAGGGTGTTGCAATGTCATATTATCAATCGTGATGCATGTTTCCCTATTGTTTTCTTTGAGAAGTTTGAAAACAAACTTCAAAATTTTATATTGTCGCCCTCCACTGAGGTGTACAAATGGGTCCGGCGAACTGAAACTGCTGGGAGGTAGGCTTGCGTTGGGAAAGCTTTTACTTCCAATCACTTGCTTACCACATATAAATTTGCGCGCAAGAAGCTGATTGCTTTTATTGATTTGCTCGTAATAGCCGTTTGTGCTTCATTTGTTTCCATTCTGTTTGTAAAAATAGCATATATTGCTTCTAACAGTACTACCCGAAATTATGCGAAAATTATGCTCCAGATCATGAAATGTGGTTCTAAAAATAAGTATAAAATAATGCCATAGGTCGACTTGAAATAATATTATCTATCATGTGAACACGCTCTTTTTAGGGGAGATTGAGAGAGAATAAAATTGGTGTAATTTCCTCTTCCCAGACCAAGCTCGGTTTGCTCCGCTCGCCGATTTTCATTTTACCCAATACCCTTGAAAGGAGGCTGTTCATAGACCAACTAATATCCTAACATCAGCACATTCTGACTGGTCTATCAATCTCGATTAATATACCAGATTGAAGACGATATTAAACGCAAAAATTTGCGAATTTGTTCTTCTACAACTCGAAACGTGTTGGCGAAGTGAAAATAAAGGTGCACGGCAGGATTTAGGTTCACGTCATGATAAACATGGGATAGCTTTTAAAGGCCTCACTACAAAAAGGCAAACTTAGTCCATCCAAATGCATCTCAAACCAAACGGCGTACGGCACAGGCCACCTAAGGAATGCTACGCTTGCAGAAATTATGCTTTAGAGAGTCGCGCGGAGATTCGCCTGGAATGCCAAAAATGTGTAAATGTTACGACAAAGAAATTCTACGAGGTTAGAGCAGGGCAAGGAGCATCGAAGAAGTAATACATCAAATTGTCGCTTGAAAAATTTGTTTTGCTGTATGGGAGTAACGTTCAAAGGCTCTTCTGATGGCTGGAATGTGTAAAGGGTTTACATCTGTAACATGGTGAAATTTTCAGCTTGAACGAGACTTAACGAACCGACTTCCGCGGGTCTGTGACGTAGCCTTTTGTGTTATTCAGCGCTGTCCACCAAGTGATGAGCCATGCCTTGAGGGAGCGGTATTCTAGAACATTTTTGAGTGGCAGTGTAGCTAACGCTCTGGAACTCTGAACCCGACTCTAGACTAGACACCAAAAATCCCTACCCCGTCCCAGATAAATTTATGTATGGATTTATCACTTCCAACTTTCAGTTCCTACTGAAGACTAAATTCGTCATACCACTGATCAGTTTTCCAGTACCCTATTTAGACCAAACCTCTCTGATTTCTATGTCCTATCCAAGACTTAACAGCTTCAAAACTTTCACAGCGGCACATAAAGCTCATATATGATTACTGCTTATACATAGAGTACCCCCTCCACGGCACTCACTTCAGGACTTCGACAAATTATAAAGATGTTCATCGTCTTAACACGTATACGAAATAATCTACAAAACGCTATTTCTCTTCAATTTAGTTCGAACATATTTGATACTTCTCCGCCTGCAATAGTCGAATAAAGAACACAAACAATTGTTGGTTTGCTGTTTTCAAATGACTTGGCAGCTGTAAATAAATGTATAACAACACGCAAACCGTTTTTAATGGCCACACAATATCAAATCTAAACAAATGAGTCAAGGGTCCTTACAAGCCACGTAACCATTGCTTGTCTTTTTACTGTATGTAAAATTTCCTCGCGCATACGCCTCACGTTAAAAATCTCTTTAGCCACAACGTACACAATTCTATATTGGCTAAACAGCTAAAACAAACATATGCTGCTGCATCAGCGCATGATAGCTTCCGCTGCGTTTGGAAACTGCCTTCGAAAAAACTCGATGTTAGAATGACTTTTTTCTCTTGGGAATAACGAAAATCTTTCGAAAATAAACGAAACCATACGAAAGCTCACGGAAATAACGACAGGAATTTGCTGACCACAATATCGATTGGTAACCATGCCACTGGATAAAATTTAAAATCACCTAAAACTGCCTCAACAGTTTTGTCCAGGATTGTAGATATTGATCAACCATGTCCCCAGGGCCTTATCCGCTTTCAAAATGGCGGACCGGGCGTAGAAGTCCTCGGCCCGGATAAAGCTGCCAAAATACTCCAAAAATCGTGCAGTATTTTGACACGTGACACACAATGAAATTGCGTTCTCGGAGGCTCTTTTCAGCGATTGGCAGCCATGTTTGGTTTCTGGTAATCTGAAACCGTTGTTCAAACGAAACGAAGACATTTCATTATATTTTACGCGATAAAATGCTCCTTGAATTTTGTTTTGTTTTGTCAGTCGTATCCGGGGTTTCCGCGCTCGCTCCGCCATTTTACAAGCGGAGAAGGCCCCGGGGACGAGGTTGGATATTGATTTGTTTGGTCGCAGTAATGATATTGCAGTGCTAGCTAGCATCTGATACCCAAGGAATCCCAAGGTATCCCAAGCTAATCCCAAGCTAATCCCAAGCTAATCCCAAGCTAATCCTAAGGAATCCAAAGCTAATCCCAAGGAATCCCAAGCGAAGCCTTTATGTAGTATACCATTAAAAGGGCTACTTGCTCTCAAGACGACTTACAAAACGAAAAACGTCTGAGCGTCCCAACGGAAGTCGAATCCATGTCGTTCAATATATTGGTTTTATTTCGAAATGTGCGTATTTGAGTCGTGCCTTGGCTCTGAGCCAAGGCGACTGACTCTATAAAATGGGGTGCATAGCCTGAGGCGAAGTGTTAGTGACGTCATATCGTTAATATAGCAACTTCAAGCTTATGGATGATTGGATTTATTTACAACATAAGAAAAAGGAAAATGACGAAACGAAATTAATATATCAACGAAAAGGAACTTACATTATTGCCGGGTTTGGCGAGACTTCCATTCGATAACGATTTCGTTTTCTTTCTTTTCGAGCAACAGATATATGGAAGTATTAAGTTGACATTTCATGCACGAGTGATTGCGAAAGACTGATTAAAGGTTTCAAATGACGTACAGTTTAGTAACGTTCGTGACAGATCACCTAGTGTGACCGGAAAAGCGACTGTACATGTAAAACAAGTCATAACAATATTGAATTAATTATCGTACCTTAGGGCACTTACAAGACACTTAAAGCTTCTTCAAGCACGACTTCACTACTCGAAGAGTTGTTTTTCTTGTTTACATCCAAAACAGTGTGGATTTTATCGAGTTTATATTGGGCATCAAGACTCATGTTCGTACACGTGACGAATGGTGCAAAAAAGTAATTGGTCTTTGAGCTCATGAATGAGAAATTAAACTGATCGAGAAGAGTCAAACTCAGCTGGAGAAAGTTTGTCCAATTTGGCTCAGCTTATCAAGAGCAAGATGGAAGCCATAAAATAGAATGGGAAATCGAGGTAGAAAGAGGTTGAGAGTAGAAAATTAAGGGCATGAAAGTAAATGCACTGTTGTGTTTGCATTATATGGTGCCTTAAATGCTTCTCTTTGACAGCAGCTTAAAGGCCCATCGTCACTTACCGTGATGCATTGCGGGCGTTCTAGAATTTCTGGGCCACGAAAATCAATTTTGTGGCGAGAAAGTTTGATTCCTAAAATAATCCGTTTACATCGTCTATTAACTTCAAGATGATTTCGTTCAAATATTTAGTTCATATTCAAGGCATTGCATCTTGATTTTTTATGTTTTCTTTTATTTTCCATCGTTACTGATATGTTTTCTAAGCAACGCCGCCGAAGGCTCGAGGCGGCTGACAAGAAACGAGATCCTTCAGAAGGTTTGGCTCAGAAATTCGGTCGACCATGGAAAACAAGTAAGTATATTAGATTGCCTAATGGTGAAGATTTATCTTCGAATCTTTTCATTGTAATTTTTAACAACATTCGTTTTCCACATACAGATACTGTCAGTTGACATTTGAATATTATTACCGTTGATGCATGACCGGTCGACCATAACGAATAATGCTCCCTGGAAATGTAAACAACAGAAAAAGCTCAAAACTTCTCGGCTCGCCGGCGAAGTCGTTTTTGCCAGCATGTATGTGAAATATTCCATGGAAGTTGAAGGAGGTTTTCCCCGTCCCTAGCCGTCGAATCTTTTTTGATGCAAACTTCTGAAGCCGGGAAAACGTCCTCCGCCAACGGAGCTAATTAATTATGCCCGATGCAAATCAGATAACCGACAGAACAGCCCACAAAATACAAGCTGGAGATTTCGTTTTAGCAGGAGGTTTTCCGTGTCCCACCACGTGAAAATGTTTTCGATGCAAACTTTCGAAGCTTAGGAAACTACCTCAGCGACTGGAGCTACACAAAGGCGGGTTGAGCGGTCCCAGACAAAATGCGAGACATGTTATACGGACTTTTTATATATAACAGGACCGCTTCTTTGGACTAATAAATTTTAAAATCAATGTCGAACGAAATTTCAAACTCAGTGGTCATTTCTTCCTGGAGATGAGAGGGAAAATTTCACTTCGGGAGAGATCGCATTTTTCTGGATCCAAATCAAAATAAACAATGCGCGGTGCATCACGGTAAGTGACGATGGGCCTTTAAAGACGAAGTTCCGGTATAAAAGGAGCCTGGCCTGGCCATTCTCACCTCCAGTCGTCAATCAACCACTGAAGCATAAGCAACTGCCAAATAACATGCGTTATTACTAAGACCATTGCTAACACAATTTGCAAAAACTTTATGAAAGCTATATCAGAACTTCTATTTCGTTTTTAGCTTAGGTAAAATCATGGTTTTATCAGATTTTTGAAGCAAATTATGTTCAAAGGACGTGCAAGTTAACCACGTTTTGTGACTGAAAGACGCCTAACTTTGCATTCCACACCCAAAAGGTGTGAAATGGGGGAGGAGCTAAGCCTTTTATACCGGAACTTCGTGTTTAAGATAGAGCTATTTTGATGGCTTGACAGTATAGAAAACTCCGATTAAAGGTATTGAATGCCAAAAGTATTTTGGGGAACATGCTTCTCTTCTAGTCAGTGGGTTTCAACTGTAAATACAAATTAATAACGAGACATCAAAGTCAACAGAAGAAGAACAAAGAAACAAGGCTCACGACTTAAATTGGTTAGGTGATTCCTGGGATCTTCCATTGACTGGATGGTGGATGGTACTGTTTGCATGGAGGGATACAAGAAGCCAATATCAAGACTTGGAAGAAGGCTAGATGGAAGCAGAGGGAAGAATTTAGGTTGACAAGAGTAGAATAGAGCAAGAGCGCTAGCAAAGAACAGGAGTACTTTTGAACCACGATGCTGCGGCCTTATCAACACTGCCTCAGGAGTGAGATAGGTTGATGTATGCCACATATTTGCATAAGGCGACACGAGTGAAGATAGAACCACAAAATCCAAGTCTTGTTTTGTTTACATAAAATCGCTTTTCAATCTGTGTAATGAATGAACAAACACATAAAAATGGACCACACAATCTTCTTTCCAAAAATTTTATTCAAATCTTCGTTAGTTTATGTATAAAAGTAAAACACGTCGATTTACAGCGCATCAGAGCAAAGCTGTCCTCGATGAAATTCAAGATAACAGCACGACTTAATTTGAGCACGTTCCATAAACATATCTCCAAAACACAAAGGAAAAGTCAATCAAAAATTGATATCAACATAAATTCCCATCGAAAAATGTGATTTATTTTACCTTTAAGTCACTGGACTGCTTGGAAATTCATTAAAACTCCGCTTCTTCGGTTCTGAAATCCGTAATAAAAACAAGGCATCCCCCGCATTGCTCCTGCATTGATAAAAACGTATGAGGGTTCCTCGAAGCAAGATTTTATCCCCGAAAGCTCTTCTTTTTCCACTAAAGCGGCTGCTGAGTATCCCTTAAAAAAATGCAGGGAAGTAACGACTTTACTGCTTCACTAAACACTGCGAAAGATCCAACTTTTTTAATGTTTACAGAGCTGACGACTGTGTAGCAGCGCCACACTTGCGCGACTGACACATGTCACGGAGGCGCGCCCGCGAAACATTCCGCTAGCCATGACCATGAAAAATGACGGACACAGGTTCTATGAGTATGGTGCTGCGCAGCCAGGCCTTCGGCCTGGCAAGTGCTCCGCTATTAATCTATAGCAGGATTTATTCTAAATTAATGAATGAATGTGGGAAATGAAGATTCAGTTTCTCCTATTCTTCATGTGTTATCTTAACTCATCGTGTCCTCTTCAACGCGAGGTGGTTGCGCTTTGATGATGTCACAGGGCGTCATTTGTTTGTTGAGCCGCCATATTAGATCCACCATTTTGATTCTTTTTTTCTTTTCGAAAATTACCTCAATTAAACTAAAATTATTCCAAGTCAATAACAGAATGCTATAATAGACTGGAAAAGTGTAAACATCAAAGCAACTTTTAAAACAAAGAATTTGAGAAGATGAAAAAAAGTCAATACTTTCGTCGAAACTGATTTCAAACTTTGGTTGTCGAGGCAAACTGTCAGCAAACAGCTATCGATTGCTTTGGCCTCCCAAAATGATAAACGCTTAGGAAATTTCCAAAAAACGTTGAGAAGGGGTAGCCTGTACATCCCAACCGGCCTCCTCTTCCTTTAACCCCCGAGAGTTCAACTATCGATCACCTATGTTGATCGTGCCTGACTAGCAGCGTGTTCGTGCAAACTTTGGCGATTAATTTTGGCGAATTAATTAAGAAATAAACAGTGATATTCGGCTTTTTATTACAAAGAGGCTTGAAAAAGGATTTCGAATTCCGATTTTCGGTTTCCTATTCCGGTTTCCAACGCCTTTTCGCGGTCTTGCTTCTCCGTATCCACACTCACTCGAAACCTTATCAGCCCCATGCATCCGTCTTTGCTACTTCGCATTTTGGTGGACTCGCGCACAATTACGCGTTTCCTGCATTCCATTGTTTTTTTTTTCTGAATGCACCTTCTAACCAGGTGAGTCAAGGTCCTCTCTTTTGAAATGATACGAGAGTCATCTTACATATATAAGATGCTCTGTCCTCGTTTCTTTAGATTTTAAAACAACCGGGTATTTTTTCTCCAAAGCTCGCGCAAAAGGTGTGAAGCGAAACAGATGCTTTTGCGGTGCGCGGGCGCGAGAAGTGAGCAACGACCGCGGAGCGCAAGTCACGTAAGGACCGGAGTAAACTTGCACTGCAGGTTACCTCTCCCCAGTCTCGTTCTGTTGTTCAGAATAAAATAAAAAAGTTCCTCCCCTCCGATTAATTTCTTCGCTAAATAAGGGGAGGGGAGGGGGCCGCTTCCCTAGATCCGCCATAGAACTTACTTCGACTTAGTTGTAACTACTTTCTTCACAACTAACGTCCTTAGCCTTAATGTTTATGGACGGAATGTCAAGCTAAAAAAAAAGTTGCATATGTCCTCAAGCATCTGTACAGAGAACTTTGCAAGCTTAGAGCAAGCAACTAATTCACACATATTATGCGCATCATATCGTGATCGGGGGTTGGATGGTCATCTCTTCCATGAGAATCTAAAGCCTGGGGTGTTTCCGTGTCTTCCGTTTGATCATTAACAGTTTCTGTTCAACACCGGCCTGTTCTGGTTTTGTAGCATATGAAAGTTATTGCCTTATCGAAAAGCACCAAGTTTCGCACTCTAGAGCATAGGCGTGACTTTCAACTTCAAGGTGATGCTGGGTTTTTCTTCTAGAGAATCTTTTATTTTTCTTCTCGAGAATTGGCGATTACTTATTCAACTTAGTAAATTCTTCAATTTCCAGACATTTTCTTGTTTTCAGCTAAATTTGCTGCTGTCTAAAAATACTTACTAGGTTCACTTAGTTTGACACCGACACTGGATTAATCAACTATTAGTCCCAAATGGTTCTGAAGTAAGGCATGACATGAATCTGAAGTAAGACTGGCAGAAAGCATCACCCCCCCCCCCCCCCACTCCCTCCCGCTACTCCCCCTCCAGTATTATCGAGCCAGTTATTCACGAGCGCGGAAAATAGTCTCACGAACCACAGGCAACCCAAACACACAGTAAGATTAATGACAAGAATAAATTAAGAGAAAAAGAAAACATCAGGGGCCAGTTGCATAAAACTTAACGTCGGACGTAAATGTTAACGTCTGACGTTAAAATAGTAACTTTGACTGGGCTGAACGTCTGACGTTAGCTGTTACGTCTGGCGTTAAGTTTTATGCAACTGGCCCCAGTTGCGGTGTGTAACGTTTGACAAATGTTTGCATTACTAGTTGCATTGTACAAGTTAATATCTATTGGGGGCAACGTGGCGGATATTAGACTGATTTTTCCTTTCTCGCATAATGTTTCATGAAGATCTAGACAGTCTATCGTACTGATGGAAAGGAAATAAAATCAAAGGCTAGTAGATAGGAAAGAAGGGTTCTGGCACACTCCTCGGCCGCTACTTTTTAGCACAATTAATAATTTATTTCAACTTTCAGTTACTTTCAGCATAAACTGTAAAATGCACGCGCGCGCACCAAAAATTGTTCCAAATCCACGTGTCCCGACCCCTCCAGAATCACAAAAAACAACAAAAAAGTTTGCTTAATTTCCAGCATAACCAACTCATCTCTGCAAAAAAACAACACAAATTTCTAACGTTTCACTTCCAAATTTCAGAAAAACATCAATCAGATTCCCTGTCTTTTGAAAAAGTTTGACAAAATTCAATTAAATTCCATGTTGTTTGACAAAGAGGCGGCCTCGTCCTGCGCCAGAACCCTTCTTTCCTATCTACTGGGGGATGAGGGATTGGAGGAGGGGAAAAATTCTCTCCCAAAATTCTGTCGCCGGGAAAATCTCTCCCGGGAAAATCAACAGGAGAAAAGAATTCTTTTCCCCCAGAAAATCAACCCACATGAAATCTACGAAAACTGAATTTATTTCCGCAGGTTCGAAAACGAAATAGTCAAATGAAAAAGAATTTGAATTTCAAATGTCTTTCTCAGGGGAGAAATATATTTGAATTTGAAATTCTTTTTTCTTCCAGCTTTTTTAGGGAGAGGAAAATTCCACCCCAATCTTCTCACAGATTTCCTCATGCTGAGTTTTTCTATCTTCCATCTTGATCAAAGCCTCGGGGAAATTTATCGGGAATTGAAAGAAAGCGGTGTTTTGAAATCATGAATATGAATGACAAACATTCATATTCTGACGCGCCCAGCTGCCAGGTTATTGACATATGGCGGCCAATCAAAAAATGCCATATCTCAATTGTGTCTAACGCGTTAGACAGTTTTTCGGGAAAGAAATTTATATTTTAATTTTGAGTATTACGCGTTAGACAGTTTTTTGGGGAACAAATTTATATATTTCAATTTTGTGTCTAACGCGTTAGACAGTTTTTTCGGGAAAGAAATTGGAATCCCTATACGTGGAACTTTTGATAGGATTTTATTTTCGGCGGCGGGAAAAAGTCTCTCCCGGAAAAGAAAATGTCTGATTCAGAAGATGAAGAAATTTATGATGGCACTCCTGAAATTATTCAAGAAACATATACAACATGGCATTCTCACGAAAATCCCAGACTGGAACATTTCAAAGATGTCATCCAAAAAATGAGGGAAAGAATTACATTCCACTCTAAGATCTAGAATTTTATCAAAAAAAAATTCTTTCCCAAATTCCCCTACACGAAGTCACAAGAAAAAAGGTTAGGGAGTTTGTCAAAGCTTCCAAATGGAGAAAAGTCAATGGCAACGATCATGAAATTTTCAATCACATAACAAATCACGATGGGAATGATTATGAGCATCTTGAAAAGTTCCTCATTGATGATTTTAAATATTTTTCACTTGAATATGATGATCTTCATCTAAACAGAAAAAAGTTTCTCAATTTCAATCAAGTTCTTTTCTCCCTTCTGAAAAAGAATGGTTTCAACCCAAATGAAGATGATTTCAAGCTTCTTGTTCTCCCATCAAAAAGGGCAGAACAAGAAAAAATAATCCAGACCATCTTCAAAAAATTAAATTGGAAAGAAAATGGACCTTGAAAAAGCATCTTCCAATGAAGCCAGTGATCATGAAGATTGTTCCACATGCTCAGAGGAAGAAACAAGAAGCGAAGATGAAACCCCAACAACATCTGACGAGGAATTCATTGTCTCTGATTCGGAGATGGAGGAAGAAAGCGAAGCTGAGCGAAGCGAAGACTCAATTGAACTCCTCTTTGAGTCATTTGTGAATCTCCAAGAGGAACACAAGATTCTCAAAAATGAACTCAAAAAGCAAAGTTGCCTCCTCTGGGAAATCCGCCGGGAATTGGAAGAAAGCTGAGCGAAGCGAAGCGGTGTTTTGAAATCATGAATATGAATGTAAAACATTCATATTCTGTCTAGATTAATTTAGCTTTTCCGCATCACTCAACGGAATCCACGAATTGAATCTGTCGGAATAACCTTTCCACTTAACGAATGCTTTCTTTTTCTTCTGGTCCCGGCGCATAACCTTTTCAATGCGGAAAATATTTTGCGTTGTCCTTTGAAGTTCCGCCTCGTAAAATGATCCGGTTATTTTTTCTCCCAACAAATCAACTAATTTATACGTTACAGGATTTGTGTTCAATATTTCATCGATAACAAATATCTCTTCTGTCCAGTTCGGCGTGAAACCTTTGTCGAATATCTTTCGTTTATATTTTGAAATTCCGACTCTATCACCGACTTTGAATTTAGCTGGGGCATGTTTAGCATAAACTAAATCTCCATACAAATTAGCAAAAACCTTTTTCTCATTTTTCTCTTTGCTCGCCTCTGCGGGGCTCATTCGAATACGGGAATGAAAACGGTGGTTATATTCATCCACTAATTTGCCCAGTTTGTCAAAATAAATCGTATTATTGTTAGCAGAAAACATCTGGAAGAGTCGGTTCTTTATCGCCTTATTCCAACGTTCAACCACGGATGATTTCTCTTCATTTTCCGTGACATACAATTTTATCCCATTCTTATCAAGCAGATCTTTCATTATTCCGTTGAAAAATTCACTTCCTTTATCAGTCCAAAGCATTTTCGGTTTTCGCTCCCTGAATATAGATCGGAAAGCATTGGCAACTGTTTGTCCTCGCTTGTCTTTCAGGGGTCGAATCCAACCGAACTTTGAGAAAACATCAATTACCATCAGAAGATATTTGTTTCCTTTATTCCACCTTGAATATTTACCCATCTCGACCAGATCAGCTGCCCAGATGTTGTCAATCCCATATGAAATGACTCGCCGTTTTGGGAAGCGTCGCCTGACTGGTTTATGTAACTCATTTGCCAGATTTTGAGCCCAGTCATCACTCAAAATCTTCTTCCGTTTTTTGAAGCGCCAAGTCCAAGTTTTTGTTTCGCATCAATCACGTTTCTTGCCAAAGCATGACCCCATTGCCTTTCATTCCAGGGAATGGAATCCAAAGCGGCAACCATTTTCTTGTCTGCTTTGTTTTTACATTGACGCGGGTTTAATTGTTTTGCGCAAACAGAATAATCAACATCATGCTGCATAGCAACTGCATCTGTTTTTCCTGTGGGTTGTTGATAAATTTCGAGGATTTTTCCATTTTCATCGAATCGGACTTGTTTATCGAGTGGGTTATAAGGGCCTGTGAAGTTATGCCCTGGGAGAGTGAAACCTTTCTTTGGTCTTGGCAGTTTTCCGATTAATTTATGAATGTCAACCCTAGCGCCATCTAAATCTGCTCGATCTGTTTTATATTTTCTGTTTGGTCTAATCGCCGTACTCAGTTGATTCATCATATCAGAAGCGGTTTTCGCGAGAAATGGTTTTGCTTTATCCAACGCAAAATCCAATGCTTTCTTTTGAGCCTTTTTATTTCTCAACAATTCACTGGCTCCATAACGGCCCATTTCAACAGTCTTTTTTCCTAACCAAGGCAACGCATGAGCGACACCTGTTAATGCTAATTCACCGAAGCCCCCACCTTGTGAGGGCTGACTCAGTTTCCCTTCACAAATCTTGTCTTTTTTATTCCGCATGAAGCGCAATGGCAGAAAAACATCTGTCTCCCATTTTTTGCAGTCATATATCCGGACGGCTCCACGCACTCAGTTTGTTTCTTCTCCTTCACGCAATATGATTTCATTTTCTTTCGAAATATTCTTTTATAAATTTTTCATTTGACCCCAGATCGCTTAAACTGAAAGGCTTCAAAATATTATAGAAATCTTTCCCCAGTGACCATTGATGGAGAAAAAACAAACAATAATACCCGCAACGAACGCTATCAATAGCTTGGTATTGACTGCTGTTCCAAAGAATCGGTTTTTTATGCTTGAATTCCTGGGGAAATCCCATTCCAAAACTATCGAAATACCACACCTCATCGTGAGAAGGAGCACAACAAACCCAATGAGTTCCTGCATTCGCCAGCGAATCAAGATTGATAATGCATGGGGAATGAATTTCAGGCCTGAATTGATCTCTCGCAAATATTCCCCTGAAGTCAGGAATTTTCAAATATCTAATCCATTCTATCAGGTCAAAATTACCCAGGGGAATATTCTTGAATTTGGGTTTCATAGAATCTGCCCCAGAAGTGGTATGCTGTTGAAAGGACTGTTTTCTCCTAACAGCAGACCTTTTCCTTTTTGCTTTTTTTTTCCTTTTCCACGCCAACTTCCAATAAACGGAGGAAGACGAGGAGGATATAGCGCCTAATCTGGGTGCACCATACCCTTCTCTAGGTCGTCCAATTTGTGGTGCAGAACCTCCCCTTCCAAACAGCTTTCCAACTGCTTGAAGCGCTAAAGGAATCCCAATAGAGGCTAACATTGTTCCCAACAATCCACCAGATTGTGTTTTTGTCGGTCTCACAACTACTTGCCCTCCTGATTGAAGGGCATTCAAAATGTCTTGTTTCTGTTTATTTGTCAGCAAATGATTATTATCAATCAGTTTCTGAATTTTATCTTGGGGAATAAGGAATACCCCCACTCCTTTTCCGCTTATGGATTTAACCACTTGGCTTGCTCCTTCACTGGCTAATCCAGCAAGAGCTGATAGACCAAGTGTTTTTGCTAAGGTGGGGGCTAAAGACCGAGCTAAAGGGACAATAGCAGAAAAGATACTTCCTCCAGCCTGCCTCACTTGCGTTTTAGATATAACAATCTCAGTTCCTTTTCCATTGGCGGCAGCTTTCTTGATTCTCCTGATTTGATTGGAGGTAAGCTTTAATTGATCCCCACCACTTAACTGGCTATTTTTCAATCTCAGTGTGACAGGACTGTTTGTTTTCATGGCTTTTGCAAGCTTTGTTTTTTGCTCTTCAGTCAGATTTACTTTGAATGGGTGATATGTTGTCATTTTAAATGATGAAATATGTTTTCAGATTACACAATAACCAGTTCATTTCCAATTTTATCAATTTTCACCAGTTCTTCATAGAGAACTATCGCATGTACATTAAAGTTGGCAGCTGCATCCGCGTTCAATCGATATCTGAATATCACCTGCTTGGGATCTCTTGTTGGGTTTTCAGTTTGATAAGTCAGATCGAAATAGATCAATGGGAAAAGAGAATTGAAATTGGCTAGATTCAGCTGCGTTCCAGTGTTGTAGTCATTTTTCCTTATTGCATAAGCCATGACATCCTGGAAAATCCTCACTTTGCTTTCACTGTCATACTCTGTTTCCGGGTAGAGAACGCCGTTTCCATATTCCAATCGACAGTTCAACAAGGATGAGCCGTTATCTCCCTCATTCAGCTTGAAAGTATCCATAAGATAAGGGCTATCTTCTGCAGGGTCATCATTGGGTGGGGCAGTTCTTTTCAAATAAATGAAAATATGCCTCACATTATCAATACTTGCAGATATCTGGAAGAATCCTGATGATTGTACAGGAGCTGATTGTTGATACATTTTCCTCAGATATTTCCATTGTGTTTCTTTCAGGAATGAGCTGACAAATTTGTCATACAGAGAATCTTTGGGAGTCAATCTTGGCACCCAAAGCAAAAACCGGTTCACAACAACTCTTCCCTCATCAACGCCATTAGCCATATGAATCAGCTCCCCATCAGCATTGAGGGCTATCTCAAATTGCAACTGCATAGGCACAAGCATCTTATCTTCCAACTCTTCGAAAAAGGAAAAACGATTCAGGGGAATGATCGTGTTAATGTTCTTTGCACCGCCGCTTCCATCGTTTTGAACTGCTTGAGATTGCACCCGGCGAGCTTCAAATCCTGTATTAGTATTAGCTGTTGTTGCATCAGTATCCAAATACCAGAAACTACTCTTAGCTACTGATCTGCTGAAGTCATCGGAGTATTCCAGCAAATTCTTTACGAAACAGACTTTATGCAGATTATCAGTATCATAAACAATCTTTCCTGCAGATTTAATCTTTATGTGCTTAATCAGGGAATGAGCGCTATTGATCACTGTGATCCTGTTAGCTGCTGCATAGCCAGCACCATCCGCCAGTTTTTGGAGTTGAAACTGCACCTCGAAATAAGCATTATACCAATCATAGAAAGCTGATCTGTCATTAATTGTGAATTTATAACCACCTTTCATTTGGTGTTGTCCATTAGCTGGAGCTCTGATTACATCATCCAACTGGAAGCGCACTAATTCATTTCTTTGTAAATATTCATTCGATCGAAAAGCCATTTTATATTATTTTATTTTCTTTTTCGAATTCCTTGCCCAGAGATTAATCTGTTCAATATATCATCAGCACTCTCTTCGGAGGTAGGGGTTGATTGTGGTCGAGCTGGTGGCTTTGTTTTGCCTGGTGGTTTCCCCTTTCTCATATTCCCCAGTTTTTTCATGATCAAATCACCAGATTTTCCTACCATTTTTTGCCTATTTTATCGCCAGCGTGAGAAATCCCTGATTCCAATGCTTTTTTCGCAATGGGTTTTGCGAATTTCTTGAAAACGGCTGATGCGACAGCCCGCATTGGTTTAAAAATATTGTCCACAATGGCACCAGATCCTTTATGCCGATAAACAAACCGCCCCAACTTAGGGTGATAATAACGAGCAAATTCATATGATTTCATTTTATTACCTTTTTCAAGATAAGTGAGAACGCTGTATCAGCTCCATTCAGGTTGATAATCCTTCTTTTGCCATCGGTGATATAGATTCGAATGGAGCTTATTGTGTTTTTATTCACAGGGTTGAATGTTACTCTCATGGGTTCAAGGGTGAAACTATATGATGGCCTCAACACAGATGTTGAAAAGGAATAAATGATATCACTCTCTTCTCCATCAACAAGCGAATCACTTGTGAGATCACAATGAACGTTCAACATATCAGTATCTTGACTGAGGTTTGGAACTCTGGGGCCAACATCAACTGGGTCTTTCAGAATCTTTTTATCGAAACCAATGAGATCGCCGAAGTTGGATTTGGTGAAATCCAGTTGATAATTTTCTGCCAGTGTGATTGTTACTCTGAAGGTTGTTGCATTAAAAGCAAGATTGATTGGGAAAATTCCAGCTTCTTTCACCACTGTTGCTTTTTGAATAAAGTTATTCATCCCCTCATATTCCCAAACTCCAGCTGGGAAGGCGATATCGGAAAATGTTTTCCCACCGTCAGAGCTGAACTTAATCAGTTGATTCTTGCGTCCAGCATTGATGTTATACCACGTAAAACTCATATTAATAACTCGATTCAGCCCAATAACATATTGTTCATTTGGATCCAAAGCAATTGGCCGATTGAATTTTGTTGTGAAATTTTCTGGTTTGTTGCCGCCAGTCTTGACGGAAAAGGAGGATAAAACAATTTCTCTTTCGATTTCCATTTTAAGGTCTGAAATAGTTTTTGTAGAGCTTCTCATGTTGGGATCGATTGATGAACCCCTCTTTCAGGAGAAGATCGAGAATGCTAACTCTGGTATTTCTCAAGTCAACGTTTGTATTCCCAGCAAGGATGGAGCCAACGATGACTTCAAGTTTCTGGAGAAGATCTGTGGGGTTGGAGAAAAAACGGACGGCGGTCGGTCGCTTCGCTCCCCCACCCCTTTTTCTTATTCCCGAGCCGGTAAATGTTGCCGCTTTCTTTTTATAATGCTTTATGTAATCATTTAATGCTTTACTTGCACGATCTATTCCTTGATGCTGTATCTGCTTTTGCTCTGCAGTTATTTCACCTCTGTTAAACTTTTTGGTCCAAGCAGCTTTGTAACCTTTTAATTGATTTATTCTATAGGTTGCATCGGCTAGAACCTTTTTCTCAAGATAATGTTTTTTCCAAGTTGATGATAAGGTTGAAGAACGAAGGAGTAAATCTGCCGTATTATAATTGTGGAGATTCAGGCTAGATAGTAACGTATTAACTTCCTTTTCATCCTCTCCGCTATCTTCATCCTCTTCATCACTCGATGCTAGAGCATAATCAGGAGATGGATCTTCTTCATATTCAGGTGGGGAGTCAGCAGAGCTGGATTCACCTTCTCCTAACTCTTTCATTATTTCTGCATATGTTGGTGGTCTTGCTGGGATTTGTTTAGCTGCTTGCGGTGCAACAATCCTATCATCAAATAAACCTTCAACATCCATCTCTTCAAATGGGTCTTCTTCTATCGCATAATCTATCTCTCCAACTTTCTTTTTCCGGGGTTTTGGCAGCGAGCTCAGTGGCCTCAAATTCGACGCAATCACCTCATCCAGTTTCGATGTGATGGGTTTGAATGTTTTTTCAAGTCCGATTTGACTTGTCTCTTCACCCAACTTTTTCTGGGTGATAACATCATGAACAAAGTTGATTTTTTTGCCCGAAGCAGATTTGCTTTTGGCAATTTCTTGCCATTTCAATAAACTCATTTTATTATGAAGAACAAGATGTAGAACATCATGTTCAACAAGATGTAGAACATGATTTTCATCAATAAAATGAAGATCCCAAATTATGATTGTCATGACCCAATCACAAATTTCCAACAACTTCACCCTTTCATGCCTGATCGAGCTTTCAGAATGTTGATCTGTGGCCCTTCAGGATCGGGTAAAACAAATGTTCTTCTGGATATGATCCTCCGCCTGTTGTATTACGATAAAATTTATCTCTATGCGAAAAATCTTGACCAATCCAAATATCAGCAAAGAAGCTGGGTATGATATCATCGAGGCATCCCCGGATGAAATCATCCCAGTTTCTGAATTGTCAGGGGAGAATCAAAAGCTGGTTGTCTTTGATGATTTTGTTTGCGAGAAGAATCAAAAGCCATTGATTGATTATTTCAGTCAGGGCAGACATCGCAATTGCTCTGTGATTTATCTTTCGCAAAGTTATTTCCAAACGCCAAAAGATATCCGCCTGAATTGCTCACATTTTTGCATCTTTGAATTCCCCAGCAACAAAGAAATTACGGCGATCTGCAGGGAAAACAATGTCAACAAAGAAGATTATCTGAAAGCAACACATGATCCGTTCTCTTTTCTGTATGTGGATAAGCCAAGGAAATTTATTGCCAAAAATTTTGATGAAAGCATTTAAAATGAGCTATTCAAATGGACTGCTTTCTGAAACAAGCACGTCCCAGGGAGGAAAAGATGGAAAAGATGGATTGCCAGGAGTTGGTTTCAAGCTGACGCCTTCAAGGGATTATGACATTCAAAACAAAAAAATGACCAATGTCGCTGAAGGAACGGGGAATTCGGATGCAGTCACAAAACATCAAGTTGACACGCTTGCAACGCAGTTGCGGGCAGATTCACTTCAGGTTGATGGTTCCTCGCATATGACTGGGGATCTTGATCTCAGGGGACAAAAACTTATCAACCCCGGGGAAATAAAAATGAATCGCAAACTCATCACAAATCTGGACACTGATGAAAACAATGATTTGTCAGCGGTGAATATGATCACTCTGTAAAAATTCCACCCCAATGCTCCGGCTTACACTCATGAAGTCACGAGGGATATTGATTTAAAAGAACTTTTCAATGTTGTCCAATCAAAACAACAAACATGGCATGATTTAGGGGCGCATTATAACAACCTTGTTTCTTATAATGACGTCAAGAATATCTTTCTTTCCCGTAAAGAGGCATTTCCAATCGAGACTACAATTACAGACAAAAGTAGTTGGGAAGGTTTTGAAAATGAACAGCATCAGTGGGGAATTACATCAATGTTCTCCTTATATCAAATAGAAATAATTAGTTACATTTTTCAGTCCCCCCCCTTACCCCCCTATCCAATGTTGGGATCTCAGCGAACAATTACGCACTAAACATGTCCCGTTATACACAACATTGTAACAGGGGGAGGGGAGAGAAAGAGAATAATAGTGAAAACTAGTAATCTTCCCAACACTTTTGTCTATGATTGTGTGAAAGTGCAATAACGACTTTTATTGCTTATAAAACCTTACGCATTTATCATAACGGATTGATCTCTCGTCTGGGAAATGTATTATTTATGTCCTTTCTACTGCGTGTATAAGAAGCAATAAGACTTATTTTGACAGAATGGCTTAATCATAAGATTGTTGTATATGACTTGCGTTACATCGCATTCCGTGACCATAAATTCCAGTAGAAAAGCAAAATAATATTTAAAAATGCAAGGAAAATTAATTTGGGGCAACACTTTTGCGACGGTGATGAAAGAAAGTTACTTAGTGCAGTCTGTGTACAAGAATCGTGTTAAGATGTTTTGTTTAACGCGAATTGAAAGTAAAACGTAAGAGGATTTACTGAAAGTATCATAAAGACTTCTGTTGATTTCATTAACGTTACAGTGTCTCGGGTTATCTTTTATCCTTTACGTTTCAGTGAAATATTTTAACGACGTGACTGAAGTAAATCAAAGGGCTCTTAAAGCCATCTCGTTAATGCGAGAGAATGTAAGGTTAATAAAAAACAACAACAACAACAACAACAACAAGAATTGGAAAAGTTGGGTGCCTTTGATAGGTAAATGTAGTAAAGACGTGATAGGTAATATGTGTAAAGCTGCTAAATGGTTTATTGAAGTTGAAAGATTGAAAATACCTGTAGGTCTAATCGAAGAGTTAGACATTGCAGTCATAGAGGACTTAAGGGCTCTATTAGGAGCCACCAAATCAATAAAAGTCATGAGCAACAAAATAATCACGAGTATGAATGTAAATAATTTTCATGTTAATTTAGCGTATTTGTTCAAAATAGTCTTCATTTTACAGCTGAGGGGAAACTTCAACTTGATTATATTAAGCGAGCAAGAAGCTGTACACAGCTTGAACTCGTGGCGCCTTTAACTTATTGCAGCATTGATTCCCAAGTGATTTGAGTGCTTTTACAGAGAAACATAAGCTTGAAATTATGCCTAATCAAAGGCTCCTAAGAGCCAACCCGAGAAGAAAAAATGCTAACGCGTAACGCGTGACGCAATATTGCCGTACGCTTACGTTTTCACACTGACACAGTTCGATATATATATTTTTTAATAAAACGTAAGGATTTTTGACGAACGAAAAATAAAGTACATCACTTTCATAATGTCCAGTTCGAAAAAAGAAAAAAAAAAAAAAAAAAAAAAAAAAAAAAAGGACTCTATGGAGAATCGAACTCGAGCCGTCCGGGACTGAGCCACAAACTCAATCACTGCGCTGTCCAAGAGCACATATTACCTGCGAACTAAATTTTATTATTTTAATCTAGATACGCATCAGAACGCGTGTTTAGGTTGCAAAATCCTTTTAGATCGATTTTAATGTTGCACTAAAAACTCCAAATGCGAAACATCTGTAACCTTATTGTTGTCTATATTCGTTTACATCAAATTAATTATTGTTATCGTTGGATTCACGCATTTGCTCACTAAGTTTACAGCTGATGGAAGGAGCGAGTGAGTGAGTGAGAGAGTGAATTTTATTTAAACACCCTTGCCGATAGCCTGTTCATCATGCTTTCACGTATACACGGGTTTAAAAGTAAGACCACACTGCATTCACTAGATTCAGTAGCTGACACTTAAACTCGACCCGGAGCTTGATCGCTAAGCAAATGGCAAGTTTAATATACAAAACACAGAACTTGCCAGAGCAAGGAATAAGCAGCGAACACAATATTAAACGGCCTATCCATCCATGAACGCCTTGAATTGTCTTGAAAGTGTGCAGTTGTACGCAGTAGTTCTTTATCTTGCTTCTCGAGTACACACACGGAGAGATTTTA
This sequence comes from Cladopsammia gracilis, assembly GCA_022457155.1. Classification (NCBI taxonomy): domain Eukaryota; kingdom Metazoa; phylum Cnidaria; class Anthozoa; order Scleractinia; family Dendrophylliidae; genus Cladopsammia; species Cladopsammia gracilis. The sequence continues at coordinate 193,955 of JAJGOT010000540.1, forward strand.
CGGTATGTATTTCATGGCCGAAAGCCATATAGTCGTCGATATAGACTTAAATATGCGTGCATAAATTTGCATGCGCTAATGTGACACACAAAAAAAAAACAAGAAAAGTCAACGCCGGATTTACAACTCGTGTGCTTCGCCACGAGTAATTTGGTTGCTACGGGGGGAAATTATGAGGAGGGATGGGGGTGGCAAAACTACTTAGAGAGCCCTTTTACTTAGTTAATTTTCTATGTTTTGTATCAGTCACAGTATTTTAGTAGCAATGACTTGTATGACACTACAATGGCGATTTTCCTATCAATCGAAATTTGGGAAATTTGTTCGAAGGTTAAAAAATATTTACTATCTTTATTTATTGATATTTAAACAAAACTAAAACATATTGCAACGATTTTCATTTGGGATTAAAATTGATTTACTAGCAATGTTTTTAAACAGCCAATTAATATGTGCAGTGTATATGTGAATGTATGAGACAAAACAAGAACTTTGTGCATGTGAATAAGTTCAGTAAAAAGACTTCAGTAAAAAAGGAATGTTTTATCCAAATACTTCACTAAGGTAGACTATTGTAAAAAAGGCAAATGAAAATATTTTACTTGTCGCTTTTTCCGTCAACTAAAAAATTGTGTACCTTCGGGCAGAATGGTGTCTCTTGTGGGAATAGAGCTGGTGATTAGATTTCGTTTCCTTTTATAGCCGAAGCTGTTTTCAAAACATCTCGGCTTAAAGAAGCCTTGGTAAAAACGACAAGCGACGTGGCCCCGAAAATTGCCGACTTGAGACGTTCTGAACAGCGAGAACTGGCTCGATTCCGCTTCAAAAATACGACAAATTACGACAGCGACTTTAGAAGGTTGTGCAATTTACCAATAAAAATTAAACATTATTGACCATATCGTTCATATCAACACCCGACGGCAAACGGTCTTTTACATGTAATGATCAATTTCTAATAACGAAAGATTTAGATATACATTTAAGAATAAATATCAGCGATATAAAAACATGACGTTTCGGCGACGACATGTCACCATTATCAAATGTAAAATTATTTGTGAAGTCGAAAGTGTGAAAATAAATAAATAAAAGATGCGGAGATGAACGAAAGAATGTGGCTTAATTAACTAAACAGTTTCGCTGGTATGGAGTCTTTTTGAGTGTTAAGAGACGGACTCTTTTTCCTTATCAATAGCATCTCATAAATAAGGCACTCAAACTTTCGCGGCATTTCTTTAGGATTGTAAATTGCTCATGAAGATTGTACGGTCTTTGGTTATGTTCGTACTTAAGGTGTTTGCCGATGGCAGAATATTTGTGTTCCTCAATGCGAAGGTGGAGGTGACGGCACGTGTAGCCTATATAATTCGCATCGCACGAATTACATTTAAATTCATACAAAACGCTTTGTTGGTTAACTAGTGAGGGCTTTGTTTCCGTGACTTTCAAATCTTCAGAGATTTTCCTACTTGTGAAAACTGGTTGTAATACACGATCGATTTTCTTGCCAAGGTCGCTTAGCTGTCTGCGAACGGAGTCGGCGGATTTCTGATCTTTAAACGGCAGGGTAATGTATATAGGACTTTCGATTGGATCAGTTCGGTTTTGGTTCTGGTCTTGGGAAGCGTGGAATCTCTTGAAAGTAGAATCAATAAGTTTCTCAGGATACTTCAGTTTCCGGAACATTGTTTTAAGATGCTGACATTCATTTGAGAAGAGGTCCGGCGTAGATGACAGGCGCTTGGCGCGATCAAGCATAGTGATCAGTGATCAATTTGTTATTGAAACGTCTACCAACCTCGTTCCCAAGGCCCCTATCTTCCTCTCTCTTGGATCGGACGTGCAGTTAGAGTACACCCTAGATTCCCGGTATACACATACATATCCGTGACCTTTGATTTTTTATTTTTTGGCGCAAATTGGTTTTAACAAGCTTAATAATTTTCCTTCGAGCATTTTTATTTTAAAGAGACTTTTCTTTTGATCTTGATGAAAAATTGCACTTTATCAAATAAAGACAAATAAGTGACAGGTCACGCGTGTGGTTTCCGTTCGAATTACACGCACCGGCTCCCCCGACGGTGTCAATTTGCGCGAGGGCAAAAGTAACGACCCTCCCCTCGGGTGAATGTCATTTTGTCTCTGTGACGCGGTCGCTAAGCTTTAGTATTCGAATTTCGTGGTACAGCCGTTTGGATCGCGGACAATGGCGAAGCGAAGATGGCCAGAATCGCTCCAAAACGGAGCCCTTTTAGAGACCGTGAAAGGGAATTTGGAAGCTAGCACGAATCGCACGGGTAGACATTTAACCTGCGGCCTCACTGGTGGCAATTCGGGGAGCTTGAGTTGAATTGTTTAGAATTTATTGGCTTCTCGCGTGGCGAGGGTTCGCTCAGAGGTCTCCAGCCTTCCCTTCTTTTATAGTGGATAGTGGGGCGAGTGACAAAAGTTGTAAAAATGCATTTAAACCGGTCAGGATACATCAAGAGACAATAAAGTAAAGGTGAGAAGACTTTGTGTAATGTGTAGTGTGTAATATTTTCGATTTTTCTATCGCTTATCAATTCCGTGACAAATCGTATTATTACCTAGTATTTTTCATTACTGTGCTGTAACTTGATTTCACTCACATCACGATTGGTCTGCCTGTGGGATCATCCAATTTAAATCTTTGATGTGTGCCACAACGCATCGGATAAATGTTTACGCTTATCCGCGTTTGTAGATCTTTATATATAAGATATAAACATCTAAGAATTTTACGTAGATTTTAAAGAAGAAAAGAACTGATCCATGACCTATGGTCGCTACAATGTCTGTCATTGATCGATCAGAGTCCGTTCACGCATATTCATTGCTATTTTAAGACTTAAATTCAGTCAGGAAGTCAAGACAAAAAAGTGCATATCCTTAGAATTCCTCTATTTCTCAAAGAAAGAATTGAGCAAATATATATTTCTCCAACGTTAACTTCATTTTTACAGTTTTGAGATTCGCTCATTCCTGTTCTTTTATTATCTTCCGGAAACCGGACATTCCACAAAGATAACAAGGTATCGCAGAACATTCATAATCCATCGGACAAAATTATCAACAAAACTTTTGATAACTCAGACGTCAGATGTGGGTGGGCTGAAATATCTGTTTTCCGCTTAGTTGTCAATGCTTGTTAAAGGAAATATTTCACGCAGTTGTTGTATGTTGTTATCGATATCGATATGAAATGTTTTGGAAAGTGAAGCGGACATTGATTTTTCTTTTGTGGAGAGTTGAAAAAGAAATGGCTGCATAAGTTAATGTTATACATGAATGGGTTATTTGCGAATATATAGTAGTTCTGTCTTTTTTTATTCGAAAGTCGAGAGTTTTCTATTTCCGGTATCATGTGTTTAGTAACTATTAGAGATTAAATGGGTCTGCTTTAAACCTCAAAATATAGTGTTGACAGTGTCTTCTTGACGACCCCCGGGGTCACGACCGCAGTAAAATTTCGTAAAATATTCTATTAAGATCCAAGTCTTATGCGATAGTCATATATTGGAATAGTGGGATCTTGCAATTGTTTTTTAATAGCTCCTCAGAGTTTATTTCGCGTGTAAGTGTAATGTGTTTCTCGGAGTTAGGCAGTATCTCCATTGTCAGAAGTATAGCATCATTACATACGGTTTTAAATATTTGAATCTCCAGCATGATAGCTGTACACTTTAATCAAGTTTCCCGGAAAGTGACATCATGAAACTTAGCGCCCCAATTTCTCAAATTATAACATTTGTACTAAAGTAATCAAACATGCGGGATTCCTGACCGCAGTATTTTTCAAAACCTTTTTCTGATCTGCCGGAGATACAGGCAAGGTTGTCCGTTGTTGCATTATTATGCAGTATTACTTTATTTTGTATTAAATTTTCCACCGCAGAAATATACTCGCGCAGAAAAAATTACTTGTTTTAATGATGTATATCGGCTTAACAAGAACTTTTCAACAGTGAATATATTGCTATCATAACTCCGAGGCGACCGGCACAACAGTCATCTGTATTCCCGATTCAACTCCACACACGTCCTCAAAAGAACCAGAGACTGTTATCATAATACTGATACATTTTTACAACAACGTACAATAATTCACTCACTAGTTTTCTGGTTGTTTATGTTCATATTGGCGCCAGAACAGCAACCATATAACTAGGAGAACTATAAAAACCTCCGGTCAGGAAGTGAAATTGTTTAATACCGATGCCTTGGATTTTATTTATACTTGACCAGAAATCCGCAAACATTTCCTCCCAGCAGAAATTTAAGCTTTCCCGACCGCGCACAAAAATTTCCTCCCGCAAAACAAATTCAGTCAAAATTTCCTTGTGCACGGTAGCTAAACCAATAAAACTATGACGTCTTTCCCATACTATTGCATACAAACGCAAAATTCATGCTATTATGCTCTGCCATATCGCTCATATTAAAACACAAACTTTCCCGTCCAATAACGTCTCCATTCGTAAAAATAGACCGTGAAATTCTCAAACTACGTTTCCCAAGAAAACGTATTTGACCTATTTTTACCATTCTCGAAAGCAGCTTGAATGGCTTTACGACAAATGATTGAAAATTTGATATATTGATACGTAACGTGAGATATCGAAACTAAGAACTTTAATATCTTTGCGGTGACGTAATGTGAAATATGACAAGTTCATCACAAGTTCTGACATTCCAATACCCTAGGGAAATTAACAATAGGACCGGGGGTGTTCCTCAAATATTTTAGTGACGGTATGTGACGCCCTTCTTGAAATCCTAACCGCTTTAACCAACCATATCCTCAATGCCCTAATATAGCTTCTATGAAGAAGAAAGAAGAAACTCCCCCCCGGAAAAAAAGTCCACAAAAATTTGTTAACAGCTTTTGCCCCTTTTTTCGTGGTAATTTCGAAATCTCGCTTAATGCGCATGCGCATTAACGAGATAAAAAGGTGTTAAACCATTTGCGAGGAAACAGAGTTTAGGGATAGTTTAAGTTTTCAAAAAAATACGGGAAGTTTCTCGTTTGACACGTATGCGTGCGTAAAGGTGTACGTCAAACCCGGGGACCACATCATCGCAGAATCTTCTAGCCTTAATCATTGAAGGAAAGGGCTCTCGAACCAAGTATTAAGTCTGTACCTTAATACTAAAATACTCATCTAAACAATGCAGAATAAAGAGAAATTCAAACAAGAAAATTTACAGTGTTAAATCTTTGTTATATCTTGGCGTGACCTTGACCTGTCAATCATACGGCTATTTTCAGATTCCCACATTACTCCATAACATTACTCCATATAAACATTTGAAATTTATCGCCAATGAATCATTTTCTCTCTCAAAACGCTACGGAAATGTGTTATTCAGTTTGAAAACTCTACAAATCATCCCTGATTATCCTCTGAAGTAAATTGTTTTCGTAGTTTTCAACATTACTCCATCAAAGCGTCAGTATAAAAGATAATTAAGAGTATCAAGTTTAATTTTACCTCGATTTATGGAGTAATGTTGGATTTTATCTCTAAGAAAGAGAAATTGCCTTTAAATCTCATATCGTTAAGACCTTATAATATTCTAATTCATAAAATCCGTTTAGTTTGTTTTAATTAATACTATAACGCCACTGTTTTTAGCATAAGAAAATGGAGTAATGTTGGGAGTAATGTCTGCTTGTGCCACGAAGGGTTTGATCAGATAAGCGACGCTACTCGGGCATTTATAGATAAAGCAATTTTCAGGAATGTTAGTTGATGTTTCCTAAGATCAATTTCGCAAAGCAATATCCACAGGGAGTTAACTGTAGTTGTTCAGCTGGTGGGATTTGCCTCCACAAATGGAAAAATCTACACCGCACATTCATCATTTCAGTGTTCATAAAAACAATTGTCGCGTCTGACGTGGCTTGCGTATCTTTGGTGTGCTCGATGTCTCGCCTTGAAAAAAATTTGGAGCGTGCAAATGAACGATATCCCCTTCGAGCAACTGAAGCATGTCAGCCCATGCCATAATCAAGGGATGACTTCCACCGAAAGTCATTCAGCATAATTATTTCCGCGTATTCCACTCCAACCCAGGTGAACGTTCCGGTTGCTGGGTTACATAATGTTGTGTATATGGCTTTCAAAGCGGAAATGAAAGCATAAAGCTTCTTCCGCAGTTCGCAACTCCGTGAATAAAACTGTTACTGTACTTTCCCCTCCCTTTCTCTAACAATGCATGTACAGCTTAGGCAAAAACACTGAAGCTCAACCTGATCTGACCTTACGGACTGGCTAACCCTTAACATTAAGAGACAAGTTTCACCCACTCCCTCCCCTTTAAATAATTATTAACAGTGTACCGTACGTTCTCTTGTGTTAAAAATATAGCACTCACAAATTTCTGGGTGGAAGTTAATGCTATACAGTTATACTCAAACGCTTTTACGACTTAAAAATGAAGAAATGTCCAAAGGTTCCTATATATCCTTATTTTTAACAAATTCTTAGCTGCAAGATGAAAAACATGACGTGTTTTTGGTTCTCTATGTTTATCTCTCATAAGAACTGTCACTTACGTGCTATTTTATAGGAAACGTTTGTCAATTTCGCTATAAACAATATCGCTCAATTTTTTTCCCTCTTGGCCACACCCATATTTTTCAGACAATTACAGACAAAAGTAGTTGGGAAGGTTTTGAAAATGAACAGCATCAGTGGGGAATTACATCAATGTTCTCCTTATATGAAATAGAAATAATTAGTTACATTTCTCAGTACCCCCCTTACCCCCCTATCCAATGTTGGGATCTCAGCGAACAATTACGCACTAAACATGTCCCGTTATACACAACATTGTAACAGGGGGAGGGGAGAGAAAGAGAATAATAGTGAAAACTAGTAATCTTCCCAACACTTTTGTCTATGATTGTAGTTTGGATATGGGAAATCACACCATCTTCAATGTGAAAGACCCAACTGTTGCCGACCAAGGCGCAAACATGCGATATGTGGATGCCCAATCCGCGAAAAAACTTTCGTTGGAAGGTGGAACAATGACTGGAAACCTGGATATGAACTCGCAACAAATCAATAATATTGCAGCGCCAACTCTTGATCATCAACCCGCGCCAAAATCTTATGTTGATGGACAACTTAATCTCAAGATAGGAAATGTGGTAGTTCACACGATAGAATTAGAAAATAAGCTCAAAAAATATGTAAATGAATCGCATATCACGTCAACCTCTCACCCGAAAGACGAATTCCGCTATCTGATGGAAGATGTGGATGAATCCAGCTCTGAACATAATATGACAGTGACTGGAATAACGGATTTTTCAAGTTCACCGCATCTTTTCAATAAGAAGGCGTATGACTTGAAAATAACAAAAGATCATTTCAATGAATACTCTGGGAGACTTGGATTCAATATGTTCAAACTCCCAGAGGTAGAATACACTATTTGCATTGAATTCTTCCCCGCGTCAATGGATGGTGTTAGTGTTAATGTCGTGAGCACCAGCCTGAATATTACTCAACAATCAACAAAGAAGTTTGCTGGGTATACCCGATCCATCATTCACATGCATAAATGGAGGATTTCCCCACCTGAATTCATTTATCTGGATCTGAAATGGCGGGGAACTGCCGAATCAGCTGCAACAGGAGATGCAAATCTGATCGTGTATGGCATTGCTGGATTTCAAGCGGATGTTCCGAGCTCTGTAATTGATGCGCCTTTTGTTTTCGAAGCAGGAAAGATGGTTATGGAGACTGCACTTGATTTGAATGGACACAACTTATCTGGGAACAGAATTGTAGAAATAAATTTTTGTTTATTGGCAGCACCTCGAGGTTTCTTTTCTTCCCAATTAAAACAAAACTGGTGGAAGTGGGGTTATTTCACGCCTCAATAAAGAATATCCCAAAGATTGATCTGACTTTCTCCATGTCAGTGAATAACCGTAAATTTGAAAGAACCTGGATTGGAAATAGAAGCAGAAGCCTGAAATATAATATTGGGGATGGAATTGAAATCCCAACCATGACTAATTTTTCTTTTTCCCCTCAAGAAGACTTAATAATTGGGTTGAATGAGACAGTTTATCTTTCACTGGTTTTTGAAACAAGATAGGCATGATCGAAATATGATTTTCTCCAAGAAAAATGAATAAACAATCCATTTTCAATTTCAATCACATTGACCCCAATTTTGGGGAAGAAAAACTGGAAGAGATCAAGCAACTCTTCCGATTCTATCACAAAAGATTTTGGTGTTTGAAAAGAGCTCACAAACATTTCAAGAGAATGAATTTGTTTGTGAATTTGACATCTTCCGCTCTTGTTGCGATTGGAACGATTGCGAGGGCAGCAACAATGAATCCCATCGTTTTGGGAGTAATTTCAGGTGCAGGATTGGTTGTCAAAACAGGGAATGAAATGAAGAAATATGGAAACAAAATTGACATGGCGAAGTTTGCTTTCACAACCTACGAGAAAACATTGACTGATTTACGTTTTGCCTTAAGGAGTGGAAAATTTGATCGAAGTGAATTCCTTCCTGCAATGGCGGCAGTTGATGGGATTGTGATTGATTTGGGGCTGGATTTGGAGAAGTTTGAGAAGAAATATGATTTGTTGTTTGAGTGATTCAACTCCATTTGGAGTGGAATCACACAACATTCCCAAGCGAACCAAAATCTGGTTCCATAATCAGTTCAACAATTTCTGATGCTGAGAAATCATCTTCAAAATCGAGTCCATCAAATTCATATTCCTCGAGCGATCCAAGAAAATCTTCTGGATGATGACCTGATTTTTCGAGTTGAAGCAGAATTGCAATCGCAAAATCATCGTCAAAATCGAGATTCATCATTTTTACAACATATTCACTCCAATCTTCTTCTTCCATTTTTTTTATTTTTTTTCTCCAAATAAAATGGAATTGGGAGAATTGAAGACCGAAGAAATCAAAACCGAAGAACCGAAATTGAAAACAAAAATGCACCCATTTGTTGAAATTAGTCTCCGGCTCCATGAGAGGCCAATCACGGTTCAAATCATGAAATGCATTTTCATACAAGATCAAAATAAATGTATTTTTACCTGAAATGTTGTGTGGTGTCATTCTTGTAGCTGAAAACGGCGAATTTTAGCGATTTGAAGGGTTTTGCATCGGACGTTTACCTGAGCGTATAGTAGAGAGACAAGGGAGGAAAGCTCGATTTTGGACCTCTCCAGCGCCGAGCCGATTTTCACCAAAAAATTCCCATCGCACGGCTTCCAAACCCCGCACCAGGCAAGCTGAAATCCAGAGGTTTCCTCTCGTACTATTACATTTAAAATCCGTCCAAAACTCGAAGCGCTAGACCCCAAATAATATCGAGAAATCCAGCATTCGAAGCTCGAAAACACCGCGGCTGGTAAAATGTGTGCGGCGTCCAACAGTCACGCCGTTTGCTCCTTTCTGATTGGATGATAACAAACAATGCCCTTTCATAAATTCGACTTGCGGGAGGGGAAGCAGGGGCGAATAAGCAGCGACGAACTTTCTACTAACCAGACTAGAGTGAAGCGAATGGCGTCTTGCTGGGCTCATTCCATCACGCGCCGTTCGCTTCACCCCGGGATAGCAAGTGTAAAGTTCGTTGCTGATTATTTGCCCCTGCTTCCCCTCCCGCAGGACGAATAATACAATAATAATAATACTTAATATTAAAGCCAGTCCTTAACTTATGTTCTTTTACCATTTAAAGTGGATTTCACCAAACAGAACAACTTATCAAGAAAAAAGAAATGTCTTAAAGTTCTCGCGTTGGACCTATTTCGGGTTCATGATATGCTAGTCCAGTTAGTGGGCTATATGAAGGAGGTCAGCGTCAGTAAATGTTCCAATGTTACGTTTGCGGCTATCATTTCGACTGACAAATTCGCTAGCCACATCAATTAACAAGTCGCCAGTGTCGGTTCTTGTCTTGTGCGTATTTAAGATCCACTTATGTCCAGAAATGCACGTAACTCGGACCTTGGGCACTTCATATTACACACAATTATTTGTAATTTCCATATGACTTCATGTTTGACAGAATTGCTTGTTAAGATTGCAACATTGTTTAATCTCTGTTGGGTCATCTTTGCTCGCATTCCGTTTGCAACGCCAATTGCCCATCCACGGATGGAAACGAAACTTCGGTCGCTAACTTCTGATCGTCTAAACTCAATTGTCAAAGAACATACTGATATAAAAAATAACGCGAACGCTTAGAGACATGTTGAATTTGATCGAAATGGATGCGATTACAAAACACGTGATACTACAGAAACATGGGACAACAGAAAATTCGCATAATGCTTAATGGGTACAGTAGTCATTAATCATTATGCGAATTTTCTGTTGTCCCATTTTATCAGTGTTATGAAACAATAGTTGCGTTATACATGTAACTGTTTACTTAAGACAGTTGTGTCATAGTCGGCATTGTTGTGGTCATTGTAAATGTTGTTGAGCGAACCCAAAAAACACTTTGGGTTTGCTTTTAACACAAAGATTAGAAGTACTTTTCGAAATGCAAAAAAGAAAAAATTCCCGGCAAAATTATTGGTGGGGCTATAGCCCACCCAGCCCCACAGCTCCGCGGTCGCCCTTAAGATTTCGGTCTCAACCGCTGCCATGAAAATGTTGGCAAAAGCCACTGAATTTTTGTTTTCATAGGGGTGCCATGTGCAAAATGCGGTAAAATGTTAGTCATTTGACTATACTTTGATTTAGAAAGTGTATATAAGGTGCCAAACAAATTTCAATGCATTGGCATGGAAAGACCTTGGTTGGATATTTTTTTCTTGCTCGAGATCGGTGTAGGAATTTTTCCCCCGAGGTATTTCCTTGCAAGATATTTTTTTCCCTCAAAATGAGTCTGCAGGATGTATTTTTCTGAAATCACCTAGCCCCTCCCCCCCCCTCCCTCCCCTCAAAAGTCAAATGGTCGGCCCCTTACGAAAGACATCAGAGCTGTCAAAGCCAGGCAGACACTGAAAATCAATTCTCACTATCTTTTGCCGTTTCTCGCGTGGGATGATTTTCACGCGTGCTCGCGTTTCGCTCGTTCTACTATCCCTGAGGGAAAAGGAGGGACTACTTGAAGTCTACTAAGTCTCAAGCTGTTGCAGTGCTATATTTTTCTGACTTTTCTGTCTTTTCGCGACAAAATTATCAACAAAAACAAAGGATATTTATTTAACAAATAAATGATTTTATGCACTGTAGCAGTGAATCTGTTCTGCGGCTTCCGGTCAGGTGGTCGTAAGGAGATACCCTTACTAGTCACACTATATCAAGGCGCGGATGGTTCATTTGGTCCTCTTTGGCATAGAACATCCAACTGAGTACTGTGCTACGTCCATCATTCAAGGGAATCTCTCTATTCCCAGCAAACAGAGCGCAACCAAGGCAACAATACTAGCAGTTTAATAAAATTAATTACTAAGGCAATGGGGCATAAAGAAACTTTAGATAACTTAGACGTTCGCGTGATCGCTAAGAGAAAATAAAAAAATCATCAAATGATAACATGACATGACAGTTCAAAGCCATCCATTTAATAAATTCCCTTCAAAAACCGCGACAAAACTATCAACAAAAACAAACATTGTATACGAATAGAACTGTAGAGAGAATTGCAGCAAACAAGACTGAAATAGTTTGACTAAATCTGCAAAATCACGAGGTTCCTTGCATACTATTGCATATTAAAAATCAAAGCGCAATTTTTATCACCGTCAATACATTCTACGATGTACCTATATCTATTAATGGCAACAAAAGGCAAAGTCCACACTGCCTTTTCGTTCGCGTGATCGGTAATTTAAGATCAAAAGTTCATCAAATGATAACATACCAGATACCATGAGAACTGAAAGCCATTCATTACTAATTACTGCTTTCCTCATATCTTGCCATGAGAACTCAAAGCCATTCATTTCATAAATTGAACTTACTTATTACTGCTTCCCTAAAGATTCGCGACAAAATTATCAACAAAAGCAAAGAAACTTTTGATAACTCAGACGTCAGATGTGGGTGGGCTGAAATATCTGTTTTCCGCTTAGTTGTCAATGCTTGTTAAAGGAAATATTTCACGCAGTTGTATGTTGTTATTGATATCGATGTGAAATGTTTTGGAATGAAGTGAAGCGGACATTGATTTTTCTTTTGGGAGAGTTGAAAAAGAAATGGCTGCATAAGTTAATGTTATACATGAATGGGTTATTTGCGAATATATAGTAGTTCTGTCTTTTTTTATTCGAAAGTCGAGAATTTTCTATTTCCGGTATCATGTGTAACTATTAGGGATTAAATGGGTCTGCTATAAACCTCAAAATATAGTGTTGACAGTGTCTTCTTAACGACCCTCGGGGTCACGACCGCAGTAAAATTTCGTAAAATATTCTATTAAGATCCAAGTCTTATGCGATAGTCATATATTGGAATAGTGGGATCTTGCAATTGTTTTTTAATAGCTCCTCAGAGTTTATTCCGCGTGTAAGTGTAATGTGTTTCTCGGAGCTAGGCAGTATCTCCATTGTCAGAAGTATAGTATCATTACATCCGGTTTGAAATATTTGAATCTCCAGCATGATAGCTGTACACTCTTTATCAAGTTTCTCGGAAAGTGACATCATGAAACTTAGCGCCCCAATTTCTCAAATTATAAAATTTGTACTAAAGTAATCAAACATGCGGGATTCCTGACCGCAGTATTTTTCAAAACCTTTTTCTGATCCGAGATACAGGCAAGGTTGTCCGTTGTTGCATTATTATGCAGTATTACTTTATTTTGTATTAAATTTTCCACCGCAGAAATATACTCGCGCAGAAACAATTACTTGTTTTAATGATGTTTTTCGGCTTAACAAGAACTTTTTAACAGTGAATATATTGCTATCATAACTCCGAGGCGACCGGCACAACAGTCATCTGTATTCCCGATTCAACTCCACACACGTCCTCAAAAGAACCAGTGACTGTTATCATAATACTGATACATTTTTGCAACAACGTACAATAATTCTCGTTGTTTATGTTCATATTGGCGCCAGAACAGCAACCATATAACTAGGAGAACTATACAAACCTCCGGTCAGGAAGTAAAATTGTTTAATACCGATGCCTTGGATTTTATTTATACTTGACCAGAAATCCGCAAACATTTCCTCCCAGCAGAAATTTTAGCTGTCCCGACGCGCAAAAATTTCCTCCCGCAAAACAAATTCAGTCGGACAATCCGCAAAATTTCCTTGTGCACGGTAGCTAAACCAATAAAACTATGACGTCTTTCCCATACTATTGCATACAAACGCAAAGTTCATGCTATTTTGCTCTGCCATATCGCTCATATTAAAACACAAACTTTCCCGTCCAATTTAACTTTCTTAAAACGTCTCCATTCGAAAAAAATAGACCGTGAAATTCTCAAACTGCGTTTCCCAAGAAAACGCATTTGACCTATTTTTACAATTCTAAAGCAGCTTGAATGGCTTTACGACAAATGATTGAAAATTTTAAATATTGATACGTAACGTGAGCTATCGAAACTAAGCACTTTAAAATCTTTGCGGTGACGTAATGTGAAATATGACAAGTTCATGACAAGTTCTGACATCCCAATACCCTAGGGAAATTAACAATAAGACCGGGGGTGTTCCTCAAATATTTTAGTGACGGTATGTGACGCCCTTCTTGAAATCCTAACCGCTTTAACCAACCATATCCTCAATGCCCTAATATAGCTTCTATAAAGAAGAAAGAAGAAACCCCCGGACAAAAGTCCACAAAAATTTGTTAACAACTTTTGCCCCTTTTTTCGTAGTAATTCCGAAATCTCGCTTAATGCGCATGCGCATTAACGAGATAAAAACTGTTTAAGTTTTTTTTTAATATAAATGACGAATATGTTTGATATTTTTTCCCAAGAATCAACTGATAATTTTTCCCAAGAATCAATATCTTCCTTTCTTTTTTGCTTTTGTCCAGATCTGGCTAAAATATGTAAAGCAATGCTATAGAAGTAAGTAAAATGCCTAATTTCAACTACTAATCAGCTTAAAATGGGATTAAGGCCACTAGTCATCAGTTGCATTATGGGAAATTAAAATTGTAGCACTAGGCATTATGGGCCACAGTTAACATGGCAACTTAAAATTGGGTCTATTGAGTGATTATGTTAATGTAACATCTTATCTACATACATTTCTTTGTAAACATCGAGTTTAAGGCAGATTTTTACAAAAAATTCGCAAGTTCGCAGGTTAACTTGACATCGATAAACAGGTTTATTGCTTTTAAACCAATTATCAAAATTTTCAAGCCATCTTTGTGTACTTCAGAATTCCGTGGAAATAGTTTAGCAAATCTACAACAAGAACGCGGGCTACTTACAGTGTTCGCAGTTTAGTGGTATTGCTGAAAACTTCTGCAGGCAGGTGTTGTATTTTGTTATTTGACAGATCCCTAAAATCGATCGTAAACAAGATCGTTGTTTATAAGCGCAATATTAAGTGTATTTAAAAATCGTTGAAGTTATCAGTAGGTTTGTAATTAAACAATTTGGATAAGCCTTGTCGTTAAGGTTGTCTTATAGAGTATTGCCTTTTCGCATTATTGTGAGTTTTAGGCTTCCTTTATCAAACATTTTTGTAGCCCTGTTTTTTTTTCCGGTCTTACAGCTTGTCGTCGGAGACAAGGGTTAGCAGACATAACTTCTTACACCGATAGACATTGTATCGTTATCGAATATGTAAGATTACCGTACACTCACAAAATAGTCACTTTTCTCCCCACATTGAATTCGCAGTCACGAAATGACCTACAGAAATACCTTCTTGTATTCCCTCATGCTATATTCTGAGGTGTAACGAGATGCCTCGCGCGTGACCAAACAGACAGTTACTTAATGCCCCTGATATATGATCTGCTTTCAATCTTAAGCAATAAACACATTATTGTCTAGTGCGTATTTAGTGATCGTCTTGGAAAAACCGAATCATTCACAACACACGTCACTGTTATGGTGTCATTACTTCAAGTCTATTCTTACATTATTTTAGGTTTAGCATTTAGAAGAAGAATATATTTTGCTCTAGAATGTATATTTTTTTTCATAAAATTAAACGCTAAAAGATTTTTAAAAACATTTTAAAACTTTAAAAAACCGACGACGTTTCGACACTACACGTAATTATAAAGTCAAAAGAGGTAAAATTGAAACATGAATATATATTTGAGGTAAAACAATACAGAAATATTTCTGCATTGTTAGTGTGTCACTAGATCTTGTGATTACTGTACCGAGGAATGGAATAGAGCTCTCATGTTTAAGTTCTATGGCGAAAGACAAGCTAGGATGGTCGTCGTTGAGCACTTGGAGAAAAGCTGTCGCTGATTCTTTGTTGGGCATTGTGGCGAGAGTGTCATCAACATATCTTCGATAGAAGGACGGGATCATGTTCCTTTGTTCCAGTTGGTTCTCTATATGGCACATGAGAACATTATCCAATATTGGGCCAAGTTGCAAGCCCATGGCTACACCGTCTGTTTTCTCGTACAATTCACCGTAGTAGTAGCGATTTCTAATAGCTCCTTCAGTTGATGCTTTTGGAGTTGCCTATTGTGTGTCTTATTGAACCAGTCATCTTCGAAAGCTTTGTCAACGAGAATGTCTCTAGTTTCCTTCAAAGGAACATTGGTAAATAATGCGGACACATCATAGGAGACGAGGATGCCACAAATATCGTGGATACAATACTTGTTGGTGGATAGTGGCTTTAACTTCTCCTCTAGCCATTTCGCCAGTGGATAATTGTACGTGCTAGAAGCGGACAGAATATAGGTCTCATGCATAGCTTTGCTTTGTGCGTTTTGGGGAGGCCATACACTGAGGTGCGCAAGTCTGGAGCCGTTAGGGTAAAGGTGGTCGGCTGTAGCTTTGGGTAGAACCTGGTGTACTTTCTCGCTGTTTTTTCTTCCTCTATTTTTCTTCCTCTAAAAGAGGATAGAAATGTTTCGGAGGTCTCCCTCTACTCGTAGAGTAGTTAATCACGGCCTCACATAATAGACGAAGATGCTTGTCTTTGTCCATCACGACAACACCAGAGCCTTTATCCGGTTTGAAAATGATAATATCATCTCTTCTTTTAAGGTTGTTGAGGGCTCTTTGCAGCGCTTTTGGAGGGTTAGGGCCTTTCCTTGCGATATAGTTGAGTGCGATTGAGCGCAGGGTGGCAGCTGCCAGATCTTTTTTCTTGGAGTCTTTAATGAGAGGATCTAATCGCCAAAACGCTTTTCCGAAGCTGGCTTGGATATCGTTGCTGATGCAGTGCTGAGTAAGGGAGAATGTGAGACCTCTGCACAGGATAAGTTTCCCAAAGAATGATAAATGACATAACGAAATATTGTTGATGTGTTCATCTATATCAATGTCCTTGGATATTAAAAAAAGGCTTAGTCAACACGATGGTTGATCGTCCATACCGCCTATATATCCTCAAACAAAGAAGCTTTTTCGACAGAATCGGTGCGAATTACGCACCATGTTTTCAAAACTGCGCTATCCGAGAACATTGGTTGACTCTACAATACAAAGATTCAGCCAGGAACCTGATAGAGAGCCACGAGCGATTCCACCAGATCCACCTGTTTACATAACATTGCCGTTTAAAGATCAACGATCAGTCAATCGCGTTCGCAAAGAAATCCATTCTCTGGTATCCATGATTGATGTTAACGTAAAATCCGTCTTAACAAGCAGAAAATTTTCGCAAATTCTGAGCGTAAAAGAAAACAAGCCCCCGATCGTAAACACGCAATGCGTTGTGTATTTATTTGAATGTAATTTGTGTGATGCAAATTATGTCGGGTGTACTGCCCGACACTTTCATCAACGCATTTGGGAGCATCGCTATTCTGCCGTCGGGAAACATGTTGAAACGAAACATGGATTGCATGGAAAAGCACCGATTGAAGCAAGTTCGATTGCCTAATTTATGAAATGTTGTTTATAAAGGACATCAAGCTTAACACCCAAACTGACTCGATTCGCGCAAAACTGTTTATTTGACACTTCTTTTTACTTTTTAATTAGAATTGCACAAGTAGTTTTATATTTTACCTATTATAATACCCATAGGACCACTAAATATTTCTCTATTGTTTTACCTCATACCTTTTTTGACTTGATAATGACGTGAAGTAGCGTCGAAACATCGTCGGTTTTTTAAAGTTTTAAAACGTTGTTTTAAATCTTTTGGCGTTTAATTTTATGATAAAATCGTTTTCTAAATCTCTCCTTTTACATAGGATATATTTTGCTCTAATACCAACATGTATAGATCTCTTAACCCTCGGACGTACAAGGGGGGAGGGGGAGAGTTTCTCCGATATTTTCATGACCATTTAAAATTAGCACATGCCGTCTTTAGTAGCTGTTCGTTTGTCCTTGAGATACGTTTTGGTGAAGTTTGGCGACAACCAGTTGCTATGGTAGCGAGATATGACGTCATAAGTAGCACGAAGTCAAGCCATTTTTTAATAAAAATGCGTGTTTTCACCTTTTTTCGGTGAAAAAAAAAAACGTATAAAATGCTACCAAAAGCATCAAAATGTTCAATTGTATCGTAAAAATTAATTCTCCTTGGCCATCGTAGCTTAATAAGAAATAGCACACAAACTGCAGTGACAAACATGACAATAAAACGCATGTTGGAAAACAGAATATTAACTTGACGTTTCGTATGTTACAACATACATCCTCAGAAGTGACCGTTTAGAATACAAGTAACAACTAAATTTAAATGAATAATAAGTAACTAATTAACAACAACAATAACATAAGATGAGAAAAATTTGCATATAAAAGATGCAAACTAATAAAGAATTAGCTTTTCGCTGCTTACATTATCGTGAAGGGTTGGTCTGAGTACCTTTTGCATGTTATTTTGCAACTCTAGCAAAAAGTATTTGCAATTTCAGCATTTTTCTGATAAATTTGAATGTTTTAATAGTAAAATCCAAGATGGCGGCTAACTTGGTGGTAATTTTGGATGACGTCACGGACCCCAGCAGCGCCACAACCCATAATATTTACCTCATCTGGTAGAGCACATCAAAAGCTATCTATCACATGTAAAATATTTCCGAAATATTGCAACATCGCAAAAACCCAAGGAGGGTTGCAACAACCCCCCCCCCCCCCCCGTTTGTACCACGGCGGGGGTATAAGTTTGCGTGTAAGTCCGATGGTTAAGTAATAATACCTAATATTAATACTCATAAAACTTGCCAAACAAACTTACGGGATTCTAGTTTACAAAAAACTCTCTACATTATTAAACATTTTTCATGTTACTTTTTATTAGCATTTATAATTAGTGTTATATATTTAATTTTTAATTTAATTCTACACCTCAGTTATTTCGTGACTGACGATGGCAGTTGAAACTGCCAAAAGATATCTTTGAATTTGATATCTTTGAATTTAAACAAGTGAACAAGTAAACAAGAATTCTTACTTATTTCTTGCTATTAAGACCTTTTGGCAATCCATAACAACATTTACTGTTCAACAGGACAGGTATTCATTGGATAAAATTTCTATGATTTTTTAAAATTATATTTTGGCTAGCCTATGCGTGGCAAAGTCAGTAGTCAAGCTAAAAGACGATAAACATAATTACTTTCATTGAAAGTCAAACCTAACATAACTTTGTTTCATATTTATTATTCCAGATAGAACACTTTATGTTTGTTGGCTGCTTGTCTAGTAGAGGGGTGGCACTTACAGTATAGTAGTATTCTCCGGCAATAGTCCTGGAACAGTTGTCAGCTGCATCCCTGCACACGAGACATCTATAAAGGATCTACCCCATGTGGATAGGGTACAATTACATGGCTTAAGACATGCTGTTAAAAAAAGCCCGAGATAAAACAAAATGATCAATGCTGTACAGAACAATTTGAAAGTACCGTATACACACTATCTTGTTTTCTCATATTCTTACCCTCTTTATTAAAGTGGCTACCAAAAAGACACATATTTATGATACAGTCGAACCTCCACTAACGGACACTTCCCGTAGGCGGACATGTCTCATAAGCAGTCACTTGGTCATGGTCCTAGCCACATACAACCACTACATTTTTTAAATCCCATAAATGTACATCTCTCTTTATCAGCAGACACTTTTATTCGGTCGTAATGGTGTCCGCTTACGAGAGATTCGACTGTAAATGTGTCCATGCATTTCTAGAACTTAATTTTTCACGAGCATTTCGAAGAAAAGTTACGAGCTTTTAAGAAAAAAAAGATTAATAAAAACGAATTATAACAATTGCTAGTATTAATGTAATCTCTGTACTCTGTTCCTCGAAATCGATTAGGGCTAACCCGCCATTTAAATCGCCCTAACAGAGATTCTGATCGATTAGATTATGTTCTTCAAAGCACTAGTTAGTGCTAACCAAAGGATAAGGTACAGATTTAAATAACAAATCTTGATATTTCGATAAAAAAAATGATCAGGGAATCAGGTTTGTAAAAACAAACCAAAAATGGCGGATTTCAACTGTTCGGTCGCGTTTTAAAGGTTTGATGGTTTAGGAAAAAGAGGGGGAAAAGGTACTAGAAATGACTTTTCGGAATACTGTATTAAATACTACTAGGACTAATAAGAGAAAGAAAGAAAGAAAGAAAGAAAGATCGATTCCCAAAATTGTTGTTCATCTTTCTTTTGCGATCTTTTGCGATCTTTTGCGATGTGAAATGCGTCACTTTGCCGAAAATGTCTGTGAATAATGTCGTCCATTGATATGCCTTTTTATAACTCAAAGTGTAAGTAGCAAAAAAAGCAAAAGATCAATTCACGTTATGCTTTTGCTTTTAAACCAGGCGTCCAAAGGGAACCAACATAATACGGTCCGTATTGTTTACGGGAAGTGAAAATTATTCTTTAGAAATACGCTGTGCACGTTATACCCTTTATACACTTGGCACTGAAATAAAAAGTTTAACATCTCATTGTTTGAAGAAGGAGGAATTTTGAGTAACTTTCTATCTATTCCTAGCTAGCGTGTATAAGGAGTTACGCGTATACTGCGGATTCAAGTGAATACATTACATAGCAACACCAGAGACCTCTCTGTCTGGGGTAGAAGGGTATAACAAGTTAAACGTATACTACGGATAATAAGTCGGAGCATACACGCTGTAACCGTTAAAGTCGTAATACACCATACATTTAAAAAGAAATTACTTCACATGTGATTCACCACGAATATCTTAAGCTGCCATGCAGCCTTTCTGCATTGATTGGTGATGAGTTGTCTAAATAAGTTTCCTGCTGTTGGAAGAGTGTATAAGGAGTTAAGCGTATACTACGGATTCAAGTTCAAGTGAATACATTATATAGCAACACCAGATAACTTTCATTCTGGGGTAGAAGGGTATAACAAGTTTAACGTATACTACGGATTCAAGTGAATACATTGTATAGCAACACCACAAAACTTTCTGCCTGAGGTAGAAGGGTAAAACAAGTTTAACGTGTACTACGGATTCAGGTAAATTCATTATAGCAACACCACAGAACTTTCTGTCTGAGGTAGAAGGGTACTAACAAGTTTAACGTATACTGCGGATATCAAATGAATTAATTAATAATATATATATATATATATATATATATATTATATATAATATATATATATATATATATATATATATATATATATATATATATATATATATATATGTACTTACAAATTAGTGTGGGAAGGGAGATATGGACAACTAATTGCCTCATAATCTTTGGATCACCAACCTATTCTCGTTTGGAAAGCGATTCACAGCGATTTCTGAAATACAGTGTATATATACATAGACAGTTAAATTGAGAACAGAAATTACACAACAAAGATTATGAGTGAAAATGTGTCCCAGCCGGGAGTTGAACCCGGGTCTCCTGATAACCGGACAGCTGCCTTAACCACTAGGCCACTGGGAGAACCACACTAAGGCGATTGTAATTTGGCTTCATAGTGGAAAGCTTTTTGGAGACATTAACACATATTCTGCAATTAACATCGCTTCACTTTACCCAGTCGTTTAGCGATTCACAGTCCACTCCCCAAGGAAAGTAAATTACAAATTAGTGTGGGAAGGGATATATAATTCACAGCGATTTCTGAAATATATATACATAGACAGTTAAATTAATATATATAGATAGGCTGAGCCTAACAGCGTAGCACTTTGAACAAGCTTAACTAAGGTGAAACTTAACTAAGGTGAAAGGTCGGAAGCACAAGAATTAAAATTGACGACCGGGCTATTTTTCAGTTTTAGCAATTCTCAAAAACAGTAACTTAAGCTTAAGGCTTACCCTTGCACCAAAAGCCTGGTTAAACCAGGGTTAACCAGGGTCCAAGCTTGGTTGAATCAACCAGGGTTTCCTGGTTCTCAAACCAGGCTAACCAGGCTTGAACCCAATGTGCAAAAAGCCTGGTTAAACCGGGTATTCCTGGCAAGCCTGGTAAGCTTGGTTTATCTAAGAACCAGGTAAACCAGGCTTTAACCAGGCTCTAAAAAATTGGATGAACCAGGGTTTCCTGGTTCTCAAACCAGGCTAACCAGGCTTGAACCCAATGTGCAAAAAGCCTGGTTAACCTGGGAATTCCTGGCAAGCCTGGTTTATTTAAGAACCAGGTAAACCAGGCTTTAACCAGGCTCTAAAAAACTGGATGAACCAGGGTTTCCTGGTTCAAAAACCAGCCTAACCAGGCTTGAACCCAATGTGCAAAAAGCCTGGTTAACCTGGGTATTCCTGGCAAGCCTGGTTTTCCAAAGAACCAGGGAAATCAGGCTTTAACCAGGCTCAAAACAATTAGATCAATCAGGCTTTCCTGCTTCAAAAACCAGCCTAACCAGGCTTGAACCCAATGTGCAAAAAGCCTGGTTAACCTGGGTATTCCTGGCAAGCCTGGTTTTTTAAAGAACCACGTAAACCAGGCTTTAACCAGGCTCTAAAAAATTAGATGAACCACGGTTTCCTGGTTCAAAAACCAGCCTAACCAGGCTAGAATCCAATGTGCAGAAAGCCTGTATCAACCTGGGTTTTCCTTGTTCTTACTAAGCCTGTTTTTTTTAGAGTTAACCAGGGATACCAGGTTTTAACCCAGCTCTGAAAAGTCTACATGTAGTTACACCCTGGTTAGCATATTGAACATTAATTTTAGAATCCGCATGGTTACCGGGATTGTACAAAAAGCATGGTTCCAATTTAAATGCAAACAACCTCAATATTAATGAGCTTATTGCTGGTTTGTGACCGCAATGGGTCAGAGTCGGTTCAAGTCGGTTCAATTGGTACGAGACTGCTATTGGTCACAATCAGGCCATCGAGTACAACAAGTGCAGTTTGATAAAATGACTGAATTGTATTTGTCGACGCACATCGAAGCACAAGGCAGCAAAAAAAGTGCACACGCAGGGCATACAGCTGTAGCTGCATCGTATTAAATGTGCTGGGCATGCTGGATACTATTCTGATGATCCAAGGCGGCACAGATTTAGAACAAAATTAATTCCCTTTTTCTCAATTAATTTATTTTGTTTTGCTTGATACAGGCAAAGGTACATGTAGCCCCTCGATAAAAGGCAAAGGTAGCCCACAAACAAATGACACACTGGATACCTAACACCCGATTTAGAGAAAAATTTGGAAATATACATGAAACTGTCTACAATGTGCATTATGCATCTGGCAGCTGCAACTGTCTATTATAACAAATTACAGTTACAGTGTACATGTATGTCTTATCTGTGTCCATGTTCTCTTGATTGACCTGTTGTTTGACTTGCCTTGCACATCTACTGTACAGTATCTCTGAAAAATATGAACACTAGAATTAGGATAATTGGCCTACTACATGTATTACATGACAAAACACAATGCTCTAGCTACATGCACATGCAGCTAAAAAAAAGTGAAAAAGGTGCTAATCAATTTTTTTGGAAAGAACCCCTGCAAGTTACCAGAATTATAACAGTTACTATTTCTCAACTTTATCCCTATCCCAATATATCTGTACATGTAAAGTCCTGGGGTTAGGGGAATTCCACCAAGAACACTGTACTACAGTTCTGAGCCCTAGTCACATACTATGCTATCTGTCCTTAATTTGCCAGTTTTTTTTTTTTTGGTTTTGTTTTTAATACTTCTAAAATGTACCAGGAGTGTACATGTACAACAGGGGACATAATGTGGAACTGAACATCCCAAAAGAAACCAAAACCATACAATAACATGTACTTTTATTAACTCCTAAATAGGTATAACAAACATCTATATCCCATTCACTTTTATATGGAAGTCCCCCCAGGGTTAAAGAGAACCACATTAAATAATACAAACTATTATTAATAAATAAAATAAAGTTAACTTAAGTACATGTAGTTCCCCAGACAGAATGATAATGTTCTGTGTTGGTGCTCAAATGCTTTACAGCAATAATTAAACAATAATGTACGTCACAAGTGAAGGTAGCAAATGGGTGCCCCTAGGAGAACTAAAGGCTGGAACTACATTGTACACCAGGTCCCATGCTCCACAAAGAAAGAGAGCCACATCCCAGTCACGAGTCACCCCCCCCCCCCCCCCAAAAAAAAAAAAAAAAAGAAAAGAAAACAACAACAACAACAACAGCTTACAAACACTGAATGCCACAAAAATGATAACTAATGCCAACAAATAACCTGAAATTCTACCTACAATCTGCCATAGAAAAGCCACTATTGCAAGGGCAGGGGACAAGGCCAACAATGTTTGCTTCTCGTAGTTAACTACCGTGTACGAGGAAATTTTTGCGGGAGGAAAATTTTGTGGATTATTGCCGACTGAATTTGTTTTGCGGGAATAAATTTTTGCGGATCGAGACAGCTAAAATTTCTGCTGGGAGGAAATGTTTGCGGATTTCTGGTCAAGTAGAAATAAAATTCAAGGCAGTATCGGTATTAAATTGTAATTTTACTTCCTGACCGGAGGTTTCTATAGTTCCCATACATGTAGTTATGGTAGCTGTTCTAGTGCCAACATAAACATAAACAACGAGAAAACCTGAGTGAATTATTGTACGTTCTTGTAAAAACGTATTAGTCGATTATACTAACAGTCTCTGGTTCTTTTGAGGACGTGCCTGGAGTTGAATCAGGAATACAGATGACTATTGCGCCGGTCGCCTCAGAGTTATGAGAGCAATATGTTCACTGTTAATACAAGATTTACTAATTTTTCTGCGGGAGTAATTGCTGAGGAGGAAACTTTTGTGGGAGTTTTTTTTTTTTTTGCGGATCAAAGGAAATCTGCAAAATCCACAAAAATTAACTCCCACAAAATTAAACGGACAGTACTAAACCACGAAACACCGAAACAGCGAAACACCGAAACGAAACACCGAAACAGCGAAACAGCTATTTTTTTCCTTCTGGTTTTTCTGAAACAGTGTTTTTTCAAGTGATTGAAATTCGTATTTAATTTTTCGCAGCCGAGTGCTTCAGACTTTTGGAAGCGAGTTTTCACATTTCGCCAGCGAGTTTATTATTCCCGCTAGGGAGTTTTTCTGGATTCTCGCTAAAATTCATGCTATCGGTCCTATCGAGTTTTTAAATTTCTTACTGTTTTCTTTTTAATTCTCGCCAAGAAGCTTTTTTAATTGTATTGGGAGTTTTATTTTCCTCGCTTCTAGCACCGTTCTGGTATGTTGTGACTGCTCTAACTTGATTTTGCTGTGGTTCTCTACCTGATTTAGGAAGCTTTCAACTAAATACCGACGTCGCTTCTTCGCGATGTTCTACGGAGCGATTCGCTGTATGTCTTGTAGGAATAATTCACTGACCGGCGGCGCCAGGCGAACGCAGGTTAATTTTCATGTAGCCGGCCCATCTAAAAATTCAACTGAATCGTCCTTTATGTCTCATTGCAAGAATTAAAATTTATTTTTGGTGGACAATTTCGTTCTTTGTATCTTTCAAAATAGCTCTAGTTCCCAAGGGTTTAGAGTGATTTTACCTCATCTGTGAAATAGTTAGTAGAATAGTACGCACTATTAGACTATAATTCCATTGTTTCCTTTTGTTGAATTTGGACTATCACACACTAATTGTCAGATAGTGTTTCACAGATGAAGTGAAATCACTCTAAATACTATCTGATAGTTGAGCGTTAATTATGAAAACAATTTGTTCAGTCTCAACAAAAATAGCACGCTTCAGTATTAAAACATAATCGGCTTAGAAAATTTCGCTTTGTAATTTGTTATTACCACAGACAAATCTAATATTTTATGTGTTTTTTTTTATTCGCTTGAGAAAGAGAGAGCAATGAAAATTTATTGACTTCATTCAAAACATATCACGGCAGCTAGAAGTCTGCGCGTACGTGACCTAGCTTGACCTTGAGATCGCTTGCGGTTGTTATTATAAGTTCCTTTTGAGCATTGAAAGCACACTACTTCCGTAGAAGAGAGAAGAATAAGAGCTAATAAGACAACTTTTGGGTTGATTCCACAGCAATCAGTACCGGTGAAGAACCTTAGTCCATGCTCAACTGATTGCAACTTCTAGACATTGAGATACTGACATGTACTGAGGCGTATGATTACGGAATCGGGGAAATAACCGAAATGAAATCAAGACAAATATACTATTTATATGTGGGAAAAATCTGAGACCTTTCGGAGTACACAGCACGGCAGAATTGAAGGATTTTGCCTGATTCCACGGCGATAGCGTGAATTTGTTTGATATCAGCCCGATGTTTTTGCCTGCGTGACATATCTCGCGACATATCTCGCGACATAGCCCCTTTAAACAGTACTATAAACATGTATAAAGCTTTTCTTTTCGCTTTAACAAATGACCCTTGAATTTAGGTAAAACGAAAAAGGCCCAACAGTAGAAGTAAAACTTAGGCCTAGGGCAAACGTCGAACTTAACATGTGCCGAATCTAATTCAAATGAGCAAGAACAATAGATTTTGCTCATTTGCATTAGATTCGGCACATGTGAAGTTCGACGTTTGCCGTAGGCCTTAGTTTCGCCGGCTGCGATAAAAATGTACTTTACATCGCTTTATCTAGAATTCTAACCCGGGAATTCTAATGTCCAGTCGGTATGTGTAAGAGCGGATCAAATTTCGAGACTTTCAAGGTTTATTTACACATGCCGCGCATTCAAGTTCGATGAAACCGCGAGGCGCGATGAATGTATGTGCTATTTGCTTGAAAAAAGCATCGAATCCAACAGAACAGTTTTTTCATTAAGTTTACACCGACTCTTTTAACCGAGGACCTTTTCATCGGCAACCGCAGCGTACACTATCAACGATCGTGTATCATTGGTCACGAAGCGGACGATTATTACATCAGGGCCATTAGACTCATTAGGAAAGTAGAATATTCATGTCAAATTCCTACAGACTGTTAGTTGCTTTTCTGTGGCCATGAAACCCAAAAATGGAAACAAATCCAACATTTGGGCTTGACTCGAGGTTGACTCGTGACTCGAGGTTGACTCGGGCTCGCTGTCGGCTCGTGTAATTTCCAGCACAAGCGAGGGGAACCCGAGGAGAGATTTCACGAATTTGAAAAACTTCCAAGCGGCAATTAAAAAAGCTTCTTGTTGAGAATTAAAAAGAAAACAGTAAGAAATTTAAAAACTCGATAGGACCGATAGCATGAATTTTAGCGAGAATTCAGAAAAACTCCCTAAGCGGGAATAATAAACTCGCTGGTGAAATGTGAAAACTCGCTTCCAAAAGTCTGAAGCACTCGGTTGCGAACATTAAATACGAATAATTTATATACTTCAAATAATTTCAATCACTTGAAAAAACACTGTTTCAGAAAACCCGGAAGGAAAAAATAGCTGTTTCGCTGTTTCGTTTCGGTGTTTCGCTGTTTCGGTGTTTCGTGGTTTAGTACTGTCCAAATTAAACTCCTACACAGTATGTTAGATTGCATTTAACTGCATCAGGGTTCTCACTAAGTTTTAGAGTAGACGGTTGAGATATAATAGCAGGCCGCTTGGCAATTGAGTGCCGAAGGCCCGCCAATTTCTAGGGTGGCCTGGGGGCATGCCCCCAGGAAAATTCGAAAATCTAGAGGTTCAGAATTTCCATTTCATGCATTTTTGGCAAGACATTTTTCATAAAGTCCTCAACTGAGGGATTACCTTCAATGTGAAAACAAATTTACGAGAAACCTGTCTGTTCATTAGTTTTTCGTGCAACTTTCACTGTTCATTCAGGTTTGTTTAACACATATTAAGCCTTTTCGCTGAAAAGTAGGCGGCTCAAAATTCGAAGTAGCCGGTTTTTTAGCCGGTTGCCGGCACTTAATGAGAACTCTACTGCATACATGTATATGTTGTGGTTCAAATTTTTCTTTGGTTTAAAAATTTTCAAACTGGTTTAATTTTTATTTTCCTTTGTCTCAGATTCATCAACATAATCTCAGACAAAGGAAAATAAAAATTAAGCTAGCCTGAGAAAACAGATAAATGTTGAGCCACGTAGCACTGGTGATACAAACAAGGAATCAGAGAATTAACTCTGTGTGTAAATTATAGTGCTAAAGTAAACCCATAGATTTCCCTGTACTGAGCGTTAGCCCTAGTAAGGAAATGAGGGACCACACGAGGGAAAGGAAAAAATCTTTGACCTCGGTGGGATTCGAACCCACGACCTCCGGATTAGATCTTCCGTCGCTCTACCGCTTGAGCCACGAGGCCGTACGGGAGCAGATCGTGGGTAATAAGGTGGTAATTCGTGGCAATGAGAATGTGAAGGGTACAAATAAATGTTGATCCACGTAGCACTGGTGATACAAACAAGGAATTACCACCTTATTACCCACGATCTGCTCCCGTGCGGCCTCGTGGCTCAAGCGGTAGAGCGACGGAAGATCTAATCCGGAGGTCGTGGGTTCGAATCCCACCGAGGTCAAAGATTTTTTTCTTTCCCTCGTGTGGTCCCTCATTTCCTTACTAGGGCTAACGCTCAGTACAGGGAAATCTATGGGTCTATTTTAGCAATATAATTTACACACAGAGTTAATTCTCTGATTCGATTCCTTGTTTGTATCACCAGTGCTACGTGGCTCAACATTCATTTGTACCCTTCACATTCTCATTGCCACGAATTACCACCTTATTACCCACGATCTGCTCCCGTACGGCCTCGTGGCTTAAGCGGTAGAGCGACGGAAGATCTAATCCGGAGGTCGTGGGTTCGAATCCCACCGAGGTCAAAGATTTTTTTCTTTCCCTCGTGTGGTCCCTCATTTCCTTACTAGGGCTAACGCTCAGTACAGGGAAATCTATGGGTTTACTTTAGCACTATAATTTACACACAGAGTTAATTCTCTGATTCCTTGTTTGAGAAAACAAATGTCGTTCAGTGGCGCCAACGCTGGTTCCCCCGTGAAATGGACGTCTGAGAAATGAGTGTAAAAATTCTGTACTTCTGACTTAATGGCTACCCAGATCTCGGTAGTGCTTCTGATTGGTTGAAAAAAATTTCCTTCGCGGCACGCATGGATCATGCATCGAACTGATCCTGCCTACATGAAAATATAGAGTGAATTAAAAAATTTTCTATTGTAAATTTGATTTCATTACTCGTTTCAATAATCCGCTCCGGTGTTGACGTCGCAAAATGACGTCTGTTTTTTTCAGGCTAAAATTGAACCGGTTTGAAAATTTTCAAAGCAAAGAAAAATTACAACCACAACATATTTATATAAAAAAATGCCAACAAAAGTAAAAGGGGAATCCTACAAATACAAGACTTTTTAATCATCTCAGTGTTTACAAACAGTCCCACAATGCAATTCAAAAAGGGTCTTGACCTGACCTCCCGCACAACCTCAAATTGGCCAATACATGTAGATGCTAAAAGCACTGCCAGCAATATATGTAGCCCTTTGTTTCCATTACATGAGCAATTTAAATGTACGAGAAAATGAGCAATTACATATACATGTAGCTTACCTGAGCAAGAATGAAGTACAATT
The DNA here is from genome assembly GCA_022457155.1 of Cladopsammia gracilis. Taxonomy (NCBI): domain Eukaryota; kingdom Metazoa; phylum Cnidaria; class Anthozoa; order Scleractinia; family Dendrophylliidae; genus Cladopsammia; species Cladopsammia gracilis. The sequence continues at coordinate 223,079 of JAJGOT010000540.1, forward strand.
CAATTGGATAGCACACAGTGTACATCAAGGTGGTTTCTTTAGACTTTGAGAACTGGTAATAACACTAAATGGAAGACTGTTAGAAAAAAATCATTAACATGATTTCAACAGAAAATAAACAATTCTATTATTTTAGGAATCAAACTTTCTCGCCACAAAATGGATTATCGTGGCCCCAGAAATTCTAGAACGCCCGCAATGAGTCACGGTAAGTGCAGATGGGCCTTTAATTAAAATAATTATCCAAAACTACACAAGAACGCAACTTGAGAAAAAGTCAATCACAGATTGATATCAACATAAATTCCCATCGAAAAATGTAATCTGTTCAGTTTACCTTTGAGTCCCTCGCTTGCTTGTTAATTCTCTAAATCTCCGCTGCTTTGGTTCTGAAATCCGTAATAAAAACAAACATATCTCCCCCCATTGAAAAACATATGAAGTTCCTCGAAGCAAGATTTTATCCCAGAAAGCCTTTCTTTTTCTATTAAAGCATCTTCTGAGTATCCCTTAATTAGTGTCCCTGTCTTGAGTAGCAAACCGCGAAAAAATGCAGGGAAATAACGACTTTACTTCTCCGCTAAACACTGACCAGCGAAAGATGCAAACTTTTTAAAACACGTTTACCGAGCTGACGGCTGTGTAGCCGCGCGAAAAACAAAGCCTCAAAGATCCCGGATGTTGATGACGTCGTACGCGCATGTTTTGCGAAGTCATACGCGCCCGCGAGCTAGTCCAAAGTGTACGGCGGGCGTATGGCGGCGGCGGACACACAAAGCGCCCGCGAAACATTCCGCTATCCATGACCATGAAAAATGACGGGCATGGGTTCTATGAGTATGAGGCAGCGCAGCCGGGCCTTCGGCCTGGCGAGTGCTCCGCTAAGAACAGAAATTTCACAACAAAGATTATGAGTGAAAATGTGTCCCAGCCGGGAGTTGAACTCGGGTCTCCTAATAACCGGACAGATGCCTTAACCACTCAACACATTTTCACTCATAATCTTTATTGTGAAATTTCTGTTCTCAATTTAACTGTCTATGTATATATATTTCAGAAATCGCTGTGAATCGCCTTCCAAACGAGAATAGGTTGGTGATCCAAAGATTATGAGGTAATTAGTTGTCCATATCTCCCTTCCCACACTAATTTGTAATTTAATTTCCTTAGGGAGTAGACTGTGAATCGCTAAACAACTGGGTAAAGTGAAGCGATCCTAATTGCAGAATATGTGTTAATGTCTCCAAAGAGTTTTCCACTATGAAGCCAAATTACAATCGTCTGGGTGTGGTTGTCCCAGTGGTTAAGGCATCTGTCCGGTTATCAGAAGACCAGAGTTCAACTCACGGCTGGGACACATTTTCACTCATAATTTTTGTTGTGAAATTTCTGTTCTCAATTCTCTATTTTCGAATTGCCCATTATACACTTTGTTTGCCCCCAAATTTTGCATAAACTATTGTTTTGAAATGCTCTTGGGAATATGCAGTCCTCCCAAGAGCATTTAAAGGCCCATGTTCACCCAATCTGCTTTGCGCGCTCGGGGTGATTTTCGCACAAACGGAAATTCGAAAAATCGACGTGCCAGCCAATCATAACGCTGCATTGAACAATTGAACCGTTTCAAAACAAAAACACAAGCGCGCAATGCAGATTGGGTGAACATGGGCCTTTAAAAACAATAGTTTATTCAAAATGTGGGGGGCAAACAAAGTGCATTATGGGCAATTCGATATATATATATATATATATATATATATATATATATATATATATATATATAGAAAACCGAAAATGTGAGGGTTAAGAGTCCAACTCCAATGTAGCTTTGCTGGTTTATTCGCTCGACGTTTCGACCATAACGGTCTTCATCAGGAGCATCTGAGGTATATACTAACTGTTACAACATTCGAAATTTAAAAAGCTTAACGGAAGGAACACACGTGACATGCTGACGTAATAATCAGATATGGAGCTATAAAGCTAAACTAAACTAAGCAAAACAGTATATCACGTGAATTTAACTAGGCTATTAATAGTAGGCTTGAATTTAGAAATCCAATAGCTTTCTCTTGCTCTTCTAATGTCTTGATTAGGATTTCTAACTTTTTCAATGACTGTTAATTTTAAATGTTTAACCCCACAGTTTTTGAAGTGTCTGACAGTGGGAATGTTCTTATGACCTGCGTTTATGTCGCTGCGGTGTTGGTTTGTACGGCGATGGACAGGGTTTTTTGTTTCCCCTATATACTGATCGTCGCATTTTGTGCATTGAATCAAGTATATAACGTTGCTAGTTCGACAGGTGCTGTGTTGCGTAAGAGTGAAGGTTTCTCCTGTAGTTGTGCTTTTAACTGTTTCTGTGAATTTACCATATGTTTTGCAACATGCACATCTATTGTCTACTTTACAAGGCCAAAATCCTGGATTAGTATGTTCGGCGGATGTATGTTGCTTGTGTTTATGTGAAGAGTGTATCCTAAGGTTTCTGTTGGTTTGAAAGGAGCGGCCACATATTCTGCATGAGGTTTCTGATGTGTTTGGCGTGTCACTGCTAATGGCGGAATGGCTTGCTTGTTCAGAAACACTAGGGTCGCATGGTGGTAATCTTTTGTTCGTTAGCATCTCTGACAGGTTTCTTCCTCTACGGTAAGCAACGAGGGGGCGGTCCTTAAAGATGATTTTGCATTTAGATGAGGTGTGTAGTATTTGCTGGTGTTGGTTGAGAATATTATGCAGGTTCGGCATTGCTGGATTGTAGGTTACTATAAGGGGTACACGGTCAGTGACAGGATTCTGCTTGGTTCTTAGAGCCTCTTCTCTAGTTGTTCTTCTCGCTCTCATAATGCACTCCTTGATGAGTTTGTTTTTGTAACCTCGATCAATAAGTACATTATGTAGTTCTCGAGCTCTCTTCTCAAAGAATTTGTTGTTAGAACATATGCGGCGTAGTCTCAGTGCCAGGCTGTAGGGGATGGACATTTTAGTGTGACGTGGATGGCAACTGGTCCAGTTTAGATATTGATGAGTGTCAGTAGGCTTGGTGTATAGGTCAGTGCTAATCTTGCCGTTGTTGTTGATTACTTGGACGTCAAGGAAAGGGATGCTTGTGGTTGATGAGGTTTGTTCAAATTTAATATGTGGATCAAAAGTGTTACATTGGTTAAGGAAATGTGTTAGTTCTTCCTCACCATGTGTCCATATGAAAAATATATCATCAATGAATCTGAACCAGGGTAAAGGGGGATTAGCGCTTTGTTTCAGCAAGTGGTCCTCAAGACGACCCATGTAAAGGTTGGCATAACTTGGTGCCATCTTGGTTCCCATTGCTGTCCCTGTTTGCTGGACGAAATGCTTGCCTTGGAATGTGAGGTTGTTGCAGGTGAGAACTAGAGTGATAAACTGTAAGATTGTTTCTCTTTTGTCGTCTGTGAAGTTATTTTGGCGCATGAAGTAATCGCAAGCTTCTATACCACCATCATGTGGGATGTTAGTGTATAGGGATTTGACATCCCAAGTTACTAATAGTGTTCCTGTAGGTAGTGTATGAGTGGTGTTTAATTCGATTAGTTTGTTGAGAAAGTCGTTGCTGTCTTTAAGATGGGAAGACAGATTCTCGACAAGCGGTTGGAGCTGGTCATCAACCCATTTAGAGATGTTAGCTGTGGCAGAATTTATGGTGTTGCAGATAGGTCTAGCTGGCGGTGGGCGTTGCGGTTTGTGGATTTTAGGAACAAAGTAAATATTGCCTGGTCGAGCGTTTTCCATTATTAAGTAATCCGCCGTGTCGTTGTTGATTACCCCTTTCGAATGGGCCTCTTGTACAGCATGTTTTACTCTAATTGCGAAATCAGATGTTGGGTCAGCAGGTATGTGAAGGTACACTTTCTTGCCATTTTCGTCAGTGCCATTAAGTTGTTTATACGCTTCAGTTAGATAATCCTTCCTATTTTGCACTACCACTGCTGCTCCTTTGTCAGCTTGGAAAATGGCGATGGTTTTGTCACGCTTGAGTGTTTTGATAGCTTCACGTTCCAGCCTGGTGATGTTAGAGCGCTGCTTGTTGTTAGGAGTTTGCTTCAAGATGGCACGTTCCACTGCATTAATGTAACAGTCTAGGGTTTGATCTCTGCCAGGGCTCGGGGTCCATTTTGATGGTTTTTTGTATGTAGGGCTGTCATTCTCTTTTGTTGTTGTTTCGCCGTCATTCCAAAAGTATTCTTTCAAGCGCATACGACGGCCCCATCGTTTAATATCGGTTATAAGTTCAGTTTTTTTCACACTATTAGATTTTTTCCTGGTTTCGTTCTACACTCTACCGTGGTAAATCGCAAAGTCGGTCCATCAGCGTGCGTCCCTTTCTTCACATCAACACCACCCGGAATCACTACGGTTCTATCCTACTCGTTCTCCTAATAGCTAGCGGTGACATAGAACTGAACCCTGGCCCTACGACTAATTTTCCAGCAGGGATTTCCACCGACTGTACCAAAACTATTTGGCAACTCCAAAAGTTACACCACAAGTTAATTTCGAGCGAACTACATCAACACTTTCTCTCGTTGTACAAAAACCACAATATTACTCCACCGGGCCTAAAAATACGATTAGAACCACAAGTCGGTAATTCAAACATTCTACATAAATGGATTGATATTTTAAAGAAATCTTCAAACCAATTGCTAGACCTTTTGATTGAATCACATGAAATGAAATGCGTGACATTGACAAAACAGATTACAAATCAACAATCTATTCTTAGTAATAATCTGTCATCCCTACAACTCGAAGAAATTAAACACTGGCTAGAAATGCAAAATGAAAATACCCGGGACCGCCTGTCTTACAGGAAACAACAGAAACTTGACAAACACCTTGGCATTCAAGAACACAACGCTGATGAAACAACACCTCCGTTGTCCCCTACGACTATATGGAATGATTATGAAACCGCGGTAAACTCACCTCAACCAAAGTCTACAAGTCTCTCACGCGATCACCAGAAATCCCAAAACCCACACCCCAATCTTAGGCAATCGTCCACACGCGTACACAGACATCATAAACCTAACAGAAGGCGAAACTCCTCCAGTCCTAGCAACAGGCATCCAACATCAGCCTCTCCTCAAATGAACAACACTGTACATGCGACCTCGGCTATAATTCGTGACAGCATGAATACAAGTTTAAATACCTCAGTAATCTCATCAGCTCATCCCAAACCTGTCAATGCAGCTCACGCCTCCAAACGAAAACACCGCAGGCATTACCATCGTGGCAGACGTAACACAACACCACGCGCCAATAATAACTTTAAAACTGTAATTAACCTCTCAGACCGTGTATTATCAGAACCCGAAATCAGTATACTAAGTGAAGGTCTTAAGTTTGTGCCTACCCCAAATAGTGTGAATAAAACTGAACTTATAACCGATATTAAACGATGGGGCCGTCGTATGCGCTTGAAAGAATACTTTTGGAATGACGGCGAAACAACAACAAAAGAGAATGACAGCCCTACATACAAAAAACCATCAAAATGGACCCCGAGCCCTGGCAGAGATCAAACCCTAGACTGTTACATTAATGCAGTGGAACGTGCCATCTTGAAGCAAACTCCTAACAACAAGCAGCGCTCTAACATCACCAGGCTGGAACGTGAAGCTATTAAAACACTCAAGCGTGACAAAACCATCGCCATTTTCCAAGCTGACAAAGGAGCAGCAGTGGTAGTGCAAAATAGGAAGGATTATCTAACTGAAGCGTATAAACAACTTAATGGCACTGACGAAAATGGCAAGAAAGTGTACCTTCACATACCTGCTGACCCAACATCTGATTTCGCAATTAGAGTAAAACATGCTGTACAAGAGGCCCATTCGAAAGGGGCAATCAACAACGACACGGCGGATTACTTAATAATGGAAAACGCTCGACCAGGCAATATTTACTTTGTTCCTAAAATCCACAAACCGCAACGCCCACCGCCAGCTAGACCTATCTGCAACACCATAAATTCTGCCACAGCTAACATCTCTAAATGGGTTGATGACCAGCTCCTACCGCTTGTCGAGAATCTGCCCTCCCATCTTAAAGACAGCAACGACTTTCTCAACAAACTAATCGAATTAAACACCACTCATACACTACTGACCTACAGGAACACTATTAGTAACTTGGGATGTCAAATCCCTATACACTAACATCCCACATGATGGTGGTATAGAAGCTTGCGATTACTTCATGCGCCAAAATAACTTCACAGACGACAAAAGAGAAACAATCTTACAGTTTATCACTCTAGTTCTCACCTGCAACAACCTCACATTCCAAGGCAAGCATTTCGTCCAGCAAACAGGGACAGCAATGGGAACCAAGATGGCACCAAGTTATGCCAACCTTTACCTGGGTCGTCTTGAGGACCACTTGCTGAAACAAAGCGCTAATCCCCCTTTACTCTGGTTCAGATTCATTGATGATATATTTTTCATATGGACCCATGGTGAGGAAGAACTAACACATTTCCTTAACCAATGTAACACTTTTGATCCACATATTAAATTTGAACAAACCTCATCAACCACAAGCATCCCTTTCCTTGACGTCCAAGTAATCAACAACAACGGCAAGATTAGCACTGACCTATACACCAAGCCTACTGACACTCATCAATATCAAACTGGACCAGTTGCCATCCACGTCAAACTAAAATGTCCATCCCCTACAGCCTGGCACTGAGACTACGCCGCATATGTTCTAACAACAAATTCTTTGAGAAGAGAGCTCGAGAACTACATAATGTACTTATTGATCGAGGTTACAAAAACAAACTCATCAATGAGTGCATTATGAGAGCGAGAAGAACAACTAGAGAAGAGGCTCTCAGAACCAAGCAGAATCCTGTCACTGACCGTGTACCCCTTATAGTAACCTACAATCCAGCAATGCCGAACCTGCATAATATTCTCAACCAACACCAGCAAATACTACACACCTCATCTAAATGCAAAATCATCTTGAAGGACCGCCCCCTCGTTGCTTACCGTAGAGGAAGAAACCTGTCAGAGATGCTAACGAACAAAAGATTACCACCATGCGACCCTAGTGTTTCTGAACAAGCAAGCCATTCCGCCATTAGCAGTGACACGCCAAACACATCAGAAACCTCATGCAGAATATGTGGCCGCTCCTTTCAAACCAACAGAAACCTTAGGATACACTCTTCACATAAACACAAGCAACATACATCCGCCGAACATACTAATCCAGGATTTTGGCCTTGTAAAGTAGACAATAGATGTGCATGTTGCAAAACATATGGTAGATTCACAGAAACAGTTAAAAGCACAACTACAGGAGAAACCTTCACTCTTACGCAACACAGCACCTGTCAAACTAGCAACGTTATATACTTGATTCAATGCACAAAATGCGACGATCAGTATATAGGGGAAACAAAAAACCCTGTCCATCGCCGTACAAACCAACACCGCAGCGACATAAACGCAGGTCATAAGAACATTCCCACTGTCAGACACTTCAAAAACTGTGGGGTTAAACATTTAAAATTAACAGTCATTGAAAAAGTTAGAAATCCTAATCAAGACATTAGAAGAGCAAGAGAAAGCTATTGGATTTCTAAATTCAAGCCTACTATTAATAGCCTAGTTAAATTCACGTGATATACTGTTTTGCTTAGTTTAGTTTAGCTTTATAGCTCCATATCTGATTATTACGTCAGCATGTCACGTGTGTTCCTTCCGTTAAGCTTTTTAAATTTCGAATGTTGTAACAGTTAGTATATACCTCAGATGCTCCTGATGAAGACCGTTATGGTCGAAACGTCGAGCGAATAAACCAGCAAAGCTACATTGGAGTTGGACTCTTGACCCTCACATTTTCGGTTTTATTTACGATTATTTCAAGTGTCCACGATCGCTTTAGTGATCCTCCAGCAAGCATTTTACGTTGGTTAAGGATCTGCATTGTTTGCGAGACCCCTCACAAGTTCTTTGTTATATATATGTATATATATATATATATATATATATATATATATATATATATATATATATATATATATATATATATAGAATGAGTTGAAATTATCAAGCTTCCAACTCCATGTCTTGACTTGACTGTACTTTATTGACCCTACGTTTCGGCCATCACGACCTTCTTCAGGGGAGTTACAAGTGTGTTAAGGCTTGCGTAAACCGTTGGCTATTCAAAACTATAACGTGACATGTATGACGTCTATGATTGGCAGATAAACTAACAAAGTTATGCGCGCGCTAGAAAGTGCGCGCACTAATGTGGGTTAAATAAGCGTGCACTGAAACGCGCGCGTCTTAATGTGGCGTAGTAGGAGAAAAATATAATAGTGTAAAATATAGATAGATTACCAATCATAGTAACTATGAAATGTATACCTAATATAAAAAGTATAAGTGTATCATAATGCGGCACCTAAATGCAGTATGGCTCCGAGAGAAGGAAAGGATAATAAGTGAGTTCAGTCAAAAATAATAAGCTTGTGTAGACAGCAAATAAATTCAATAAAATGAAGGTGTAAATGAAATAAAATGAAATGAAATGAAACCAGAAACTAGATCAAGTTATTGATTATTATATTAGGTATACATTTCATAGTTACTATGATTGGTAATCTATCTATATTTTACACTATTATATTTTTCTCCTACTACGCCACATTAAGACGCGCGCGTTTCAGTGCACGCTTATTTAACCCACATTAGTGCGCGCACTTTCTAGCGCGCGCATAACTTTGTTAGTTTATCTACCAATCATAGACGCCATACATGTCACGTTATAGTTTTGAATAGCCAACGGTTTACGCAAGCCTTAACACACTTGTAACTCCCCTGAAGAAGGTCGTGATGGCCGAAACGTAGGGTCAATAAAGCACAGTCAAGTCAAGACATGGAGTTGGAAGCTTGATAATTACAACTCATTCTACATTAACCTTTTCAAGCTACAAGATCGCACTTTACTAGAGTGATCCTCTGTCTTCGACAAGGCATACAGCATTGTTTGAGAGACCTGTCACAACACTATATATATATATATATATATATATATATATATATATATATATATATATATATATATATATTATAAATTAGTGTGGGAAGGGAAGCCACAAATGCGTTGTATGTGTTTGTGTAAGTGTGGTTGTCTCAGTGGCCTAGTGGTTAAGGCATCTGTCCGGTTATCAGGAGACCCGGGTTCAACTCCCGGCTGAGGCACTTTTTCACTCATATTCTTTGTTGTGAAAATTTCTGTTCTCACTTTAACTGTCTATATATATATATATATATATATATATATATAGAATGAGTTGTAATTATCAAGCTTCCAACTCCATGTCTTGACTTGATTTTGCTTTATTGGCCCTACGTTTCGGCCATCACGGCCTTCTTCAGGGGAGTTACAAGTGTATTAAGGCTTGCGTAAACCGTTGGCTATTCAAAACAAGTTTTGAATAGCCAACGGTTTACGCAAGCCTTAATACACTTGTAACTCCCCTGAAGAAGGCCGTGATGGCCGAAACGTAGGGCCAATAAAGCAAAATCAAGTCAAGACATGGAGTTGGAAGCTTGATAATTACAACTCATTCTACATTAACCTTTTCAAGCTACAAGATCGCACTTTACTAGAGTGATCCTCTGTCTTCGACAAGGCATACAGCATTGTTTGAGAGACCTGTCACGACACTATATATATATATATATATATATATATATATATATATATATATATATATATATATATATATATATATATATATATAGACAGCCGACGGCCGAAACGTAGAGCAAATACAGCTAAAGACCTATATGAAGTTGGTTTCTTGACCTTTACAATTAGTTTATTTCAACATTATTCAAGTTTCCACGATCGCTTCCAGTGATCCTTCATTTTAGGACTTTGTGGTTGGCATTGTTTGTTGACTTCTCTACAATTCAAGTATATATATATATATATATATATATATATATATATATATATATATATATATATACTTGAATATATATATATATATATATATATATATAACTGAATATATATATATAATATATATATATATATATATATATATATATATATATATAATATATATATATATATATATATATATATATAATATATATATATATATATATATATATATATTTATATATATAGACGGTTTTGAAGGTGCTGCCTGAGCCAACGAAAGATGTCATACCAAAAGGATCACAATAATGGATTCACAGTCCGGATTCGGTAGATATGATAAAAACTAGTTAAAAAGACCGAAAATGGACAACTTTTGGTATAAAAAATATAAAAAATTAGTTTAAAAACGTTTCGGTCTCTCGACCTTCATCAGTTATACAGACACGTTACACATGAGACTTAAATACGGTTACAACAATGACTTAATGTTAAACTACTGATAAATTACGTAACAAAAATAAAAGCAAAAATTACAACAATCATACAATAATAGAAGTGATAACGAGACTAAACCAAAATTTGTCCTTGTCTGCAAGAGCACTGAAGGAACAAACCGGAAGTAAGAGCTCAATTGGTCACGTGATAGGTTGCCATGGAAACATCAACGTCAAAACGGACTGTCTTAACAAGTCAAATGCCGTTGCCATGTCTCATACTTATGACACGTTTCCTTTTGAAGATAGACCACCCCCCTTACTCTTTTGATAAAATAGGGGAAGAGCCAGTCCTTAATATACCTGAGCCTGAAGGCTGGATTTTTTTTTCTGGTAAAGCTTATCGCGCTTGGTCCTGCGAAGGGCGTCGAGACGGTGGAAGGAAGGCAAGTCGACGAGTTAGGAAAGCACATACTAGGAGGCATGTCGCTGCAGTAGGTTTTGCCGTACCAGAAAAGGGGGTGAAGAAATAAAAAAATATCCACACCGTCTCTTATTATTGCCAGCACGAACTCTCTTTTATCGTAGCCAATAGATAATACATTCCATTGGTCTAGACACGAGGTCAGGTTGCCAGCCACAAACGAGGCTGGGTGTCGAAACCGAAGCATGTCCGGGAATGCGAAAGCTCGGCCTTCAGCAACGATTTCTAACGACGGGAGAGGCCCGGCCCAGCTAGTGGGGTTAGCTTCCCGCACCATAAAACAGATTTTGGACGCAGCTTAAGGTGGGAATGGCAGAATCTTGAAAACTCCTACGAAAAGATAGGGAAAATCCGTATGACGATTGAAAGAAACTAGTTGTATAACAGAACGGATAAAAAACAAAAGGGAAAAAAACCCGCTAGCCGAACCGGCGCAACTGAGATTACCCTTCTGGTCGCGGTCAGGTTAGCGGAGAGGGCGTAAGGTAAGCGATGACATAACAGAGAAAAAACTGATGGTATGGCCATCCGGAAATATATGTAAAACGAGCGGCACTGAAAAATCCGAAATAAACAAAACAGGTGGGAAATCTGAATAAATGGGATTTTATATTTTGTAATCGTATACATATAACACAATCACTATATCCATAACACTGAAGAACACTTTTTATTCAACCAAAAAAGGGAACATTACATTTTTCATTCCTCGCGGTTCTTACGAACATTTTGCCATTTCCAACCAGAGCCGGTGAAATAATTCCCGCTAAATAAGAAATATAAAACAACAGCAACTCAACTCAACCGCTCAACACGCAACTGTTTTGCTGTATGTGCTTGTTAACGGTTATGTAATTTTAAGTTCGAAATCGATCTTCGCTTTTCCCGTTATTTTCTGAGTCTTCTATAGAGTACAAGCAGTAAGAAATCAGTGTTTCATTTCATTTAATATTTAAGACCAAAATGAAACTCAAATCGTATCGGACCACAAACCTGGAGCGAACGTGTAAGTCAAAGCTGACACACGGCAAGGCCAAATAATAAACGCTTAACACGCAAGGCAACGTAAAGCTACTGACCGACACACGGCGTCTGAGAATTTTCGCTTGACACACAAGCGACCGACTTAACTGAAGCCGAGACACGGCGTCTATAAAATAGTTAACGCTTGACACACAAGCGAACGCATACAACTGACACACGGCGTATGAGAATTTACGCTTGACACGCAAGCGACTGTTTTAGCTAAAGTCGACACACTGCGTCTACGAAATAATCTATACGCTTGACACACAAGCGACTGTTTAAGCCGACGCCGACACGGGGCGTTTACCAAATAATTTACACTTGATACACAAGCGACTGTTTTGCTAAAGCCGACACACGGCGTCTACCAAATAATTTACGCTTGACACACAAGCAACCGTTTTAGCTACAGCCGACACACGGCGTCAGCCAAATAATTTACGCTTGACACACAAGCGACTGTTTCGCTAAAGCCGACACACGGCGTCTATCAAATAATTTACGTTTGACACACAAGCGACTGTTTAAGCTAAAGCCGACACACGGCGTCTACCAAACAATTTACGCTTGACACACAAGCGACTGTTTTGCTAAAGCCGACACACGGCGTCTATAAAATAATTTACGCTTGACACACAAGCGACTGTTTTAGCTAAAGCCGACACACGGCGTCTGCCAAATAATTTACGCTTGACACACAAGCGACTGTTTTAGCTAAAGCCGACACACGGCGTCTACCAAATAATTTACGCTTGACACACAAGCGACTGTTTTAGCTAAAGCCGACACACGGCGTCTGCCAAATAATCCACGCTTGACACACAAGCGACCGTTCTAGCTAAAGCCAACACACGGCGTCTGCCAAATAATTTACGCTTGACACACAAGCAACCGTTTAGCGAAAGCCGACACACGGCGTTTACCAAACAATAAACGCTTGACACACAAGCGACCGTTTTAGCTAAAGCCGACACAGGGCGTCCACCAAGTAATTTACGCTTGACACACAAGCAATCGTTAAAACGCTTGAAACACAAGCACACGCACCGATGAAGCCGACACACGGCGCTAGAAATTTGAGCTAGACATACGGGCGAAAATAGCAAAAGAACCGACACTAGGCGTATATAATTTATGCTAGACACCGACGTGCGAAGGTGTAACCAAATAACCGACGCTAAATAAGCAAAGCTAGACGCATGAACCGAGTGTGAATCGAGCGAAAGAGAAAACACTTTGCAAATACCTCGTTTAACTGTACTTGCTGATTCGCTTCGCCCCTTCCGCGGGCTGTGGCATTGCGGCTGGCGGAGCTGGGTTAACAGCAGGAACTGGTGGTGGTGGAGCGATATTAGCCAAGGCTCGTAACTGATTAGCAGCCGGTTCTTGAGGCACAGCCATGATGTCATCCAATCTGCGTTGGCTTGAGAAAGTAAGCTCACAAACACGAAACACGCGGTTGGGCTTCGGCGACGCGACGTTAAGAAAACCGAAAATTCCTTAAACCTTACCGGCTTGGATATCTCTTTCGAAATGCCACGAATCTAAGCAGCGGGATCTTTAAATCAAGAGATATTGCACGTGGGAACTAAGCATCATATAACGTAGCTAGCCATTCACGAGCCGGGTTACGTAATCCACGCCCGTCGGAATTCTGCGGCATATTTATGGGTGAAAATAGTTGGTGAATTTTGACCCGGCCAAAGACTTAGCAAAAATGTGTTTTGAATGCAAGATGCTATGTGTTCCCTTCTCAAACGCGAGTCTACATCCGGGAACTCGAATAAAATTACTGTGAAGACAGATGTTTGTGGATGTTTATTTGCCAAGAGCGTGAGTTTTATCGAGTTATTTGATGATATTTTGCTTGTGAGAAACGTGGAAAGGCTGTGGCTAGTTTCCCGGAAGTTTTTTACAACGCAAAAGAATTTTATTGTGTGATTTCCGGCTTGCTCAAGTTGGTGTTGACAATTGATTGCGTATCAGCTTACAGGTATGTCGATCGAGCTGCTTAGTACATTCTGTGCAAGGCATAAAACAGCTTCTTCTGTGTTTAGTTAAAGCAATAGTGCCTTAGGTAACCTTTTCTGGGTTCAAGGAAGGCGAATTCTAGATCTATCTTCGGCGAACATTTTGCTATGAACCGTATCGTTTGATATGCTAAAAGGTCATTATTTGTATGCTTTCCAAACTGTTTATTTCATTGCAAAGCGTTGTCACTTTTGCCGAGAGCAACTTGTCGTGAGTTGCCAACAATTAAGATGTCATTTCAAGCCCTAACTAGAAACTTTTAAATGTTTTTCATTTGCCTAAGTGTCAAATTGTTAAAAGGCACTTGAAATTTCTAGAGACATGTTTTAACAAATCCAGTTAGATATATAATATATAATATATTATTATTATTATTATTATTATTATTATTAATATTATTATTTATTTCATTTTATTTTATTTTATTTTATTTTATTTTATTTTAAAATAAAATAAAATAAAATAAAATAAAATAAATAAATAAATAAATAAATAATATATATTAATTAATTCATTTGATATCCGTAGTATACGTTAAACTTGTTATACCCTTCTACCTTAGATAGAAAGTTCTCTGGTGTTGCTATAATGAATTCACCTGAATCCGTAGTATACGTTAAACTTGTTATACCCTTCTACCTTAGACAGAAAGTTCTCTGGTGTTGCTATAATGAATTCACCTGAATCCGTAGTATACTTGTTATACTACGTACGTTAAACTTGTTATACCCTTATACCCCAGACAGAAACTTCTCTGGTGTTGCTATATAATGTATTCACTTGAATCCGTAGTATATGCTTAACTCCTTATACACAGCAGGCATGGCAGCTCAAGGTATTCATGGATGCATCACGTGTGAAGTAATTTCTTTTTAAATGTAGAGTGTATTACGACTTTAACGGTTACAGGGTGTATACTCCGACTTATTCCGTGATAAAAACAGCTTCATATTATCAAGTGCATTGAAAGATTACATAACAGCTACGTATTTGTTTATTGTCTTAAGTGATAATGCATTGGCAAATGCCATACTTTTCTTGTTTATCCTTGATGAAGACGAATGTCAGGGTCAAATGACAAAATAAATTAGTTTACAGAGCTGAATTCTCATTGGTGGTTTATTTCCCAAATGTCATTGTATCATTCTCTAAGAAGTGACCTGGCCCAATCAAATACGAGTTTCTATTCCCTTCAGATACTTTTATGATCAGTGATTGGTCGATGTTTCAGATGCTTTTATTGGAGCAGTATACTAAAACAGAGAAATAAAACCACTTTAGCCCACAACCAAACTGAGTAAGCCGTGCTCACAGCTCAAAAGTAAACTTATTCGTGACAAAGCAGAATGCAACATCATCGCAAGAGTGGAAAAACAGTGCTCCGTTGTCGGCTTTAAATGTATTTGGCGCGTACAAGACGAAGAAATTGACACAGCGTGGAACTGGGTCTGCGGAAAACGAGACGAGTGTGATTTGAAATTGTCAAAAGTCAAGGAAGTCTGCTTTTTCTTTTTCGCAATAGGTACGTCAAAATTAGACACAAAAAGGCGGAAAACGCCACAAAGTTCAAGAGACAGCGATGAGTCGAACGACGAGTCGTCAATTAATACTTCCCAACTATCATTGCCAGGAAAGCAGGTATTTCCGGCCGTCTCATATTGGGTTGCGTGTCAGACGCAAAACGGGTCAGCTATAAATCCGCTGAAAATACAAAGTGCACTCGGAAGTTAAGGACTTGAATTGTACGTATCCAGAGCGTCGAGGAAAAAGGGCAGCCATGACTTGACTACTCTATGTCGCGAAAAACATTGCTCAATTACTTTAGTGCTAGTCAGACACAGAAATGAAACCGTAAAAGGAAACGAAATCTCTTAAGCAAGTCATTTAAGTGTGATGTATCGAGCCTTATAACCGTGGCAGTTTGTTGCACAATAACTGTATGTGTACAGAAATGTTAGCTAAGTTACAAGCGACATTAAAATGTACTGTTTGCAATGATGGATATTTGATGTTGATTTTTAATCTGAATACGACCCTTTACTACTCTAAGTCTTGTGCGTTACAAACACTTCCACTCGAAAGAAACTTTAGTTCAGTCCTCCTTTTTGTTATCCCCTTTCTTGGAAAATCGTCCTCTTCTGCTGTGAATTTCAATACCCGACGAACTTTTCTACAGACGCGCAAATGCTCCGTGGGTGGGACTTTCTTTTCCGGGAGCAAGCTTTTCTCCTGTTCGGTTTCAACTGAACGTGAAGCTGAACTTGAACTTGAACATGAACTTGAAGCGCGAAGCCTCGAGTTAACGTCCTCTTCCACCTCCGATCCTTTGGTATCTTGTAACTTTTGTAGACACTGGTGGGCTTTCACAGCAACTTCGCGCGATCTCTGCTTTTGATAGTGAACCTTGGCAACAGCAGAGCTGTGTTTTTGGTCTTCTGACAAAATTCTTTGCTCTTTGCTAGTGAGCAGGTTAAGGCTTTGCGTTTCGACAATTTGACGATAACGTGTGGGATGAATGTATTTTCCAATTGCGTCAAAGACCAATTTTGCTCATGACGTCGCTCAATTTGCTGTGTTGGCCTCCATTTCTCGTGAAAACAAAGTCGCACTGTGGTTTTAGCATGGGCCTTACGAAAGTGATGTACCCATCGAGTACTTGCATGCTTGTATCGGTCAGAATCAACGAGTCAAATCCATACTTGCTGGCAGTCTTGAACTTTTTTCTGATCGATGAATCCCCCATTTTCCTTCGCTACACTTACCATGTCAACTGTCACATGCCGATAAGTCATAGGGCGTGATCCTTTCACCTTGATGAAAAGATACATGGCTACAAATGTCGTGGCAAATGTGAAGTCCGAAGGGTTGACTTGGCCCGGACTGCTTTTGCACATCTTAACGGTGTTTTCATAGCGGGGCAAATGCAAAGTTACAACTTGTAATAATTCCTCCATCGTTGCCCAGTGCCCATGTCTAGATCTTGTGTCCACTGCAATCTCACTATCTTTGCCACTGTCTTGCGCGCTCTTTTCATGTACAACTCTGTCGCGGATAACTTTCGAAGAACTGCATCTTATGCGAAATTAATTTTTCTGAAGTCGATTAATTCCGAAAGAGCATCTATGTAGCCCATTCGTCCACCATGGCCGAGCTTGCATTCATCTTGCAGATAGTCAATGAACTTGAACAACAGATTTGGTGAACACAGGCTGAAGTCCATCACCTCGAAGTCAACTCATCCTCGTCTTCGCAGCAAAACTTGAGAAATTTAAGATGAAGAATCTGTAACAATCACCTTAGCCTTACCGGAAATGGAAATCGAATTTCCGGAAACTCCCTGATATGGAAGGCCTGTTTGAACTTATCATAAAAATATAAGTTTCAGTTCGCTGCGGTTAATATATTTGTCAAACCGCGGCTTAACCTCACATATGGCCTCACTGCGGTCGTTTACTGCCCCTCAAAAACCTCACTATTTTGTTTGTTGATTTGAACCAGGACAAGAGAAAGATATTCAAATGTAGAGATTGTATACTGAATTTTTTTGCGATGTGAACTGATTCCCATTACTTTACGTTAAGCACTGAATATTTGAGAGATTTTTGAATCTTTATGAATGAAACACCGTTATTTGAAAGCGAAATTTTACTAAAATTCAGATCATATTTTCGCACTCTGTTACGTTGCTTTGATCCCGGAGGTCACTACTCAGTAAAAGAACTATTCTTCTTCTCTACAAATATGCAATAAAAATCTTGGGCAACTAAAACCATCAATTTTTCGAAGCCAGAATTCCGAGGGTCGTTTTATGAATTTGCGCCATTTTGAATTGAGTCCACGCAAATCTCGCTCTTACCTTAACAGAGCAGTTGGTTCGGTGCGCACAGGATGCCCATCATGATAAGTTTACCTACATGTACTACTCGGTGGCCCTACAAGAAATTCGTCGTCTGCGCTTGGAAAAACCTAAAGCCCAGTTTAAGCCTATTCAGCCAGGGCTTTTATGAGTTCTTGAGCCTGGGGGGGGGGTTACTTTGCTACCGTAACTCCAAGAACATTAAGGCTATGATAATGAAACCTAGAGGGTACATAGTACGTCCAAAACTGTCTCCTTTGCGGTCCGCACAATGGAACGATGACTTCATATGACGTAGTTAATAGGTAATTAGTTATACGGCCGCCATCTTGGATTTCTGAAATTTTATAAAACCTCTTAAAAACCGTCCAAATTGACTCAAAATTAATCAAACCCAATAAATAAACGCTAAATGACGTAAAAAATATAAAAGTTATACCAATAAACATTGTTTTTCTTCATTCAAAGGTACAAATATGCAAATTTCAAAAAACATGGCTGTCATAATCTTGTTGCCATGGAAACATCAAATCACGTGATCAATAAATTGTCATATGAAATTGTTGCCAGATAAATTTTAGGAAAAGTCACAAAGTTTGATGGCGTTTGAATACATATTAAAGAAGTTATGAATGTTGAAAGTTAGCGCGGGCACCCCCCCCCAGGCTGAATAGGGTTAGTAATGGTAAAAACGGCAAACTGATCCTTACGGCAAGAAGAAAATATAGAGACAGAAGTGAAATAAAAAAACAATAAACAGTTGAATATATTTGCCCGATATTTCGGTTTGCAAAACAAACCTTCTACGGGGACTAGAAAACAAAAATGAATACAGAAATAAAATGACCGTTACATATAAATCATTTGAAATATGACATACAACAGAATAACAGAAAGTGATTGGTAACAAATAAGCTAAATGTCACTAATTAAGTTCATCACGTCTATTTATACCATGAGGATGAAGTGTCATCGCTTTATCTATAAGATGGGCCTCGCGTGCCTTTCTGACTGAGTCGCGGTTGTTGTGGATGAGTTCCAAGGGAATGAGGAGGATGTCGTTGATAGAATGGCCAGGTTGGTTAAAATGTATTGAAACAGGAGTAGGATTGATAAGATGGTGGTGATTGAGGATGGAGCGGCGATGTTCCCCAAAGCGTTCATTCAGTTAGCGTTTGGTTTCCCCGATGTACTGTTTAGCGCATTTTTTACATTCAATTAAGTAGATTAAGTTTTTAGATTTACAATTTAAAGTGTCCTTGATATGTCGTTCTTCCTTTGTTGCAGAGAAAGTGTATTTATTTTGACCTTCTTGTAAGAATGGGCAGGTGAGGCAGCGTGGATGTTTACATTTATAAATGCCAGAGGGTGTTTTTTCTTGAAGTTTGGTGCGGTCACGCAATTTGGTTCTTACTAATAGATCACGTAGGTTAGGGCTTCGTTTGTAAGCTAAGACGGGTGGACAGGAAAATGTTTGCTTGCAACGAGCGGAGGATTGTAGAATGTTTATATGCTTTCGTACAATTGAAGAAGCGTTAGGAAGAGCTGGATTAAAGGTGATGACAAATGGAGTTCGATCCGAGTTATTCTGTGGTCGTGGTTTAAGAGTTTCGTGACGTGGGATGGTGCTTACGCGATTTATTTCTTTTTTAAGAAAACGGTGACTCACTGTAGCCTCGTAGTACTAAATAGTTGATAAGTTCTTGGCAGCGTTTATTGAAGAAAATGTCAGTGGAACAGATGCGACGTAGGCGTAGGGCAAGGCTGAATGGAATAGTGCGTTTGGTGTGAGTAGGGAGGCAGGAAGTCTTGAGAAGATATTGATGCTTGTCTGTGGGTTTCGTGTGAAGATCTGTCTGAATTAGGTTGTTGCTGAGGTGTACTTTAACGTCTAGGAAAGGAAGTGCCTGGTTAGAAGAATTAGAATATTCGTGGGTGAACTTGATTGTAGGATGGATAGAATTTATGTAGTTTATGAAGGTTTTGAGATTATCTTCTCCTTCTGTCCACACCATAAAAATATCATCGATATAATATCACCTTCTCTGCAACAAAGGAAGAACGACATATCAAGGACACTTTAAATTGTAAATCTAAAAACTTAATCTACTTAATTTAATCAACTTCCTCATGTTGAGGTATGATCAAAATTATTTCACTAAACGGGAACAATAACAATAGCCTGGTGTGGCTGTGTTTGGGGTCAGCCCCAACCTTAGTAAATAAAACAGGAACAATAACAAACAACTTTGTGTGGCTGAAAATGGGGAAGTGGGAGACAAAGTACTCCAGAGAAACTTTTAAAATCGACAGCCCCGTGAACTCCTGGATTTTTGAGAAAAACCAACCCCCAGGGCGGTGCACACGAAGGTATGGAGGAGTCGAGCTTCCTCCCAGGGCCGACTGTGACCATTCCTGGGTAGAGAGGAGAAAGTAATTTGTCCTCCTCTCCGATTGGAGGGAGTTGGTCCTCCACTAACCTAGATAAGAGGTGCACAGGCCGATATGGAGTGGAGGGAGTTGGGCCTCCACTCTGGGTCGGCTGTGACCAATAATTATTGCGGGCTTCCCTAGGGCCCCTAGAAAACTAGATGTATATCCCAGGAGTACAAAATGCCGAGTCTATGGGGGCAAAAGTGTGACGATAGGAGCACTTTATCCCCACAAAATGCGAAGCATTCCCCCATTGACGAGCCACGGTAAAATAGGAAAAAACTTAAATATGTGTTATAAGTGGTCAATGAGGGTCTGGGGAACCTGTGCTAGAACCGAGGGTGGGGTTTTTATGTACCTTTCGAAACAGTCCGAGGACCATCGCCCTAAAACTTTAATGAGCCAAGGAGGTAAATTGGCTGAAGCAGCTGTGGTAGCCGCACCTATGCGAAAACTGTGGCCTGCAAATTCACTTGAATCAAGCCCTCCCTTAGAAAGTAGATCTCTAGTCTCACTTGTGAATTTTCCCCGAGTGAGGAAGGAACCAGATTGAAAGGTAAACAGGGGCCCGGAGTCAGGGAAGGGGGTACGGGACTCTATGTAGGCTAGCATGGCAGAAATGGGGCACAAATTAGAGTTTGCCCTCCCAATAACAACAGTTTGCCCTTTCCTAAAGGGGTCGGTTTTAGAGACCTTTAGTCGAACCAGCATATATATGGGGAAAGATTGAGGCATAAACACTAAGTCTGATATTGAAAGGTGGCATTCAGGATTAAAGTTGGAATTGCAGGTAAGTTCCCCAATACGAAGGAAACCAAAAAAGGCAAGTGTCATAGCTGCCCAAACCATTATGGAGTCTTTGTTGGTCGTGAATTTAACATTAAGGAGGTGATAAAATAAGTTTAAAATGTGCAATGTTATGGGTCTCCGGGTTCTGGAGTTGACTCCTTGAGAACGCTTTATCCCACGGAGGATGAGCTGCAAGCGAAGGAAGGCTGACAGGTCGAGTGCATAACCATGGCTCGAATGATAGTGCTTTATGGCAGATAAATAGTTTTTGATGGTGCTGTGCTGCACTGAGCGTGCCATGTGCACTGAAAAATCAATCAAAATATCCTCGGGTATGGGAAATGTGGGTGTTAGTCCCTTTTGTGAGCAGAAGGAGTAAAACTGGCGCATGCCAGAATTGTATGTTTTCTTACTATTCTGTGCGAGGGCCATCCCCAGGTAAAATTGGGCTTCTCCACTTAAAGACGGAGTAGGCAGGCTGGGATGGGGTCTGGAGAGGCACTGAAGTGGGGAGCTAGCTGACGAAAGCGCTCCATCTGAAACCGAGAAAGAGAGTCTGCAATATTATTATGTTTCCCAGGGACATGCACTGCTTGAAAGTAAAAGTTGTGTCTCAATGTACAGAGGGTAAAGTCCCTAACCAAGTCCATAACCCTAGGAACTTTAGCCCTCCGAGAGTTAATAACCTCTACCACTCCTAAGTTGTCACAGTGAAACTTGATTCGCCTGGATGTCCACTGGTGCCCCCACAAATGGCAAGCAACTACAATGGCAAATAATTCTTGCCAGAGAATGCTCATTCCAGGAGTTCCCAAGTGTTGATGGGGTGACCACTTTCCCTGGAACCATCTAGTTTGAAAATATCCCCCATAACCAATAGAGCCTGAGGCATCTGTAAATAGAGAAATGGTCTCCGAGGTGTCCCACAGGGAAGATAAGAACAGCCCTATACCATTCCACTGCTCAATGAACAAGCTCCACATATCCAGGTCTTTGTAAAAACCAGATGTGAGCTTAATGTGGTGATGGGGTTTTTTGATGCCTCTCGTGAGGGCAACCATTCGCTGTAGGAAGGGGCGTCCCGGGGGAATCACCTTACATGCAAAATTTAAAGTACCAATCAGAGATTGAAGCTCCTGCAGGGTTGTCGATCGCTTGGATCGAAACTCGCAGAGGGCGGTTTTGATCCGCTCAATCTTGTCTTCTGGCAGCCTGGCTTCCATTTGATGTGTATCTAAAATTATTCCCATGAACTGGAGAACTTTGCAGGGGCCCTCCGTTTTGGCTGCTGAGATAGGGATGTTAAGGGTCTTGAAGGACAAGATCATGCTAGAGAGACTTGCCCGACAGAGCGAATCGGCAGGTGCAGTGGGAGCTGGATGTTCAACTAAAAGGAAGTCATCCAAGATGTGGCAGACAAAGGATATGGCACAGTTGTTTTGCAATATCCACTCGATGGCATCGGAGAGCTGGTTGAAGATAAATGGTGCTGAACGAAGCCCGAAAGGGAGCACCTTGTCAAAATAATAATGCCCGTTCCAACACATGCCCAAAAGTTCCCAATCTTCGGGGTGGACAGGAAAAAGTCGAAAAGCTGATTCTATGTCAGTTTTGGCCATAAAACAATCTGCCCCAAACCTCTGGATAGCCCTAATTGCATTATCAATGGTGATGTATTGAAGGGAAAAGTTATCCTTGTCGATAAAATGGTTTATGCTTGAGGTCCCTGATTTGGGGAAGGACAAATGAAAAATGGTTCTGAATTTGTCTGAATGTTTTTTGGGGACAAGGCCAATAGGGGAGACCTGGAAATTCTTAAACGGGGGGGAATGGAAGGGGCCCACGGTACGCCCTTTGTTCACTTCCTCAGCTAGATTTGAAGTGACGACCTCAGGGTTCAGGGAAGCAGTAGGCAAATTCTTAGAAAAAAGAAAATGTCTAGGACCGGAGTAGCCAATCCTAGCCCCCTCCCTCAGTTCTAAGCACAGTTTATCAACAAATTCCCTATTGGGGTGGTTACTGAGAGCATGCTGTAAGTTTAAAACATTGACAGGGGTAACAATGCCCCCATAACTATTTGCCACGGTGGCGGTGCCCAGAGCCATGTTGCTCGCTGTGGGGTTTCCCTGCCCTTGGGGATGGCTGCTTATCGGGTTCGAAACTGTCGGGGCACCGTATCCCGGGGTGATCCCGTCCACAACCCTGCTTGTTGCACTTGTGTGCATAGGGGCAGGGGGTCCTTGCACAGGGGAAACCCTTGTTGAAATTGTGGCAAGTACGGTATTCGTTCCCTATAACTGTACTCGGCGTGGATGAGGGTCCAGATTGGAAAAAAACAATATCTTCCTTCATAAGTGAAGGCGCTACGGTAAAGGTTTTAAGCCATAGTTGGCTATCTATAACCGACCAGTTAAGGGACTTCTTGATGGCAGCCTTTTGACGAAACTTGACATCGTAAACGCACCAACCCAGACCCCGGTGATATTTTGCTGCGTAGCGAATCAAGGAAAGGTATTCCAGTAATTCTGCAGCACGATTTGGGTACTTGCTGATGATAATGCTCATATAGGAAGTGAAGGCTGAGGTCCACTCCTCTATACTAGTAATTGTGGTGGCCTTTGCCTTATTTACTTTAATTACTGAGTTTTCTAAAGTCAGTGTGAGAGGTTCATCATGGAGGGGTTGGATCACGTTAAAGTTTTTGGGCAGTAACTTGGAAAGCTCCATAAACTCACCGCTCAGGGCTTCTTTCACGAGCTTCGCTGGCAGCTCGTGGATAGAGTCCGACGTCTGTTGAGATGTTCTCGAGGTTGCTGGTGTCTGGGAGCTGTGGGCGCTCTCAACCACGAGGGAGTTGTGTGTCGCTGGAGTAGAAGGAGGCAAGGTGACCGCATTCGGCGTCGGATCTTCGGGGGAAGCGGCTTGAGATGACGAAGGGTTGTTTGAGTTGACGAAAGCGTTGACCGCGGCTTGTGCGGCGGCGGCAGCTGTTTGTTCTATCGTTTCATTAATGGTCGCTTGAACAAGTGATTTGACTTGGGTGAGTTGACCCTCTGATAGCAGTCTTTCGTCCGATTCGTTTTTGTTCACAAGATCTTGTACCTGCTGTTGCAGTCGGCGAAATTCTTGCTGAAGCGCAGCTGTGGTTGGAATTGTTTCGCCATCTTGGTCGGCGCACGTGGCAATTTCAATAACTCCATTGTTTTCGCCCTCGGTGTTGTGGTCTGTAGGATTTCCCCGGGCTTCTTTCAGCCGATCTATTAGTGTTGAGCGGGTTCCAGTGGCCGGGAGCTTCAGCTGGTTGCAGAGATTCCGAAGGTCCCTCACATACAGGCGGTTGAGGTCGAGATCTGCTGGAATAGCGACTGGTTCGCCGCCATCACCATCACCGGCCGCTACGCTTCGTGTCCGACGCGAGGGCGGCATAATTTGAGACTTTCCCCTTTCTGTTCTTCTCCTGCAGTCAGCTGTCAAAGAACGTTTATGAGCTTGTTGTCTGGAGCTGAATGAACTTTTGCCGTGGTCAAAGAAAAATTTGTTAGGAAAATTTACGAGATCTGTCGTTTGCTCGTGAAGAACAGACTGCACGTAGCACATGAAATGCGAGCTTAGAGGCCTGACAGAGTTCAATGTGATTGGTAATTCAAGAATGACAAGCTCATGGGGTTCGGGTCACGCAAGAATGCACGTGAGAATCACTGGACAGAGTACAAAGCTCAAGCAAGAGTTGTTGATTAACTAAAATTTATTTCCGGTGATCAATAAATTGTGATTGAATGTTAAAAAGTGCGCTAAACAGTACATCGGGGAAACCAAACGCTAACTGAATGAACGCTTTGGGGAACATCGCCGCTCCATCCTCAATCACCACCATCTTATTAATCCTACTCCTGTTTCAATACATTTTAACCAACCTGGCCATTCTATCAACGACATCCTCCTCATTCCCTTGGAACTCATCCACAGCAACCGCGACTCAGTCAGAAAGGCACGCGAGGCCCATCTTATAGATAAAGCGATGACACTTCATCCTCATGGTATAAATAGACGTGATGAACTTAATTAGTGACATTTAGCTTATTTGTTACCAATCACTTTCTGTTATTCTGTTGTATGTCATATTTCAAATGATTTATATGTAACGGTCATTTTATTTCTGTATTCATTTTTGTTTTCTAGCCCCCGTAGAAGGTTTGTTTTGCAAACCGAAATATCGGGCAAATATATTCAACTGTTTATTGTTTTTTTATTTCACTTGTCTCTATCTTTTCTTCTTGCCGTAAGGATCAGTTTGCCGTTTTTACCATTACTATTTCAAGATTTTTACTGATCCAGGTCTACGATAGATCCGGTACTCTGTCTTCATTGGTTTGTCGTTGTGGTTTTACCGTTATTACAGTTTTTGAATAGGGTTAAGCTTGTTTCTTGGCCCTCTTTTCGGATCGCGACTACGGCAAAGTGTTAGAGTCCCTGGCGAAAGTTGACAAATGCTTAAGAGATCGAGCCCCGCCCTCGGAGCCGTAGTGGGTCAGGCCCTGCCCCGCCAACATGCTACAGGTGTGGCCGTCCAGGCCATTACGCCAACCGTTGTCGAGTGCACCCTTACATTAGGCGCGGTCCATCATCTTCTGGCTCCGGTCCAAGGCCGTTGTTGCGTTAACCCTTTGCATATGTAATTTTTTTCCTACGTAATAATAAATTCGTTCTATTTACTCCCTCATGGTCTTCTTTCCTTTGTTATGTTTATATCTTTACTTTGCGTGCGCAACCCCTTCGTACTTAAATTTACAATTAAAATTACCCTCGTCCTTTACCTTTTTCCTAAACTCATTTCTCCATTTCCACTTCGTCTCGTCAGTTCCCTTCCTGGGAAATAGATACAGATTTTCGCCATCTGATAGTGCCCCTTAACAAAGTTCAGTGGGTAGCATGGGATTCTACCCCCATCTTCGAAAGATTCTAGCTTCCACTATGACATTGCCACAAAGGAGGCCCTCGCCTTGGCCAATGTTCTCGACTCCTTTGCCTTCTCGATCTCTAATTCTGGGTCGATGTTTATGTCGATAGTATGGCACTTGTTTCAGCTTGGAATTAACAAGGTTCTACATCACGTCCTTTATTTAACGCACTCAAATGTATCTCCCCCCCCCCAAGTGTTATCCTCCAACGTTTTCATTAGTCTTCATCGTGTCCCCTCTTCGCAAAATCCAGCCTATTCACCTTCACGCCACCTATCCGACATGGATGCCTCCCTATCGCCGCTTATATGGCGACTTTTCGGGGGTGAGACTGGTCATTCGGCAGACTTGTTAGCCCTTACCTCCAATGTCCAGCGAGAAATTTCTGGCGAACCGCTGCCTTTCGTTTCTCCTCATCCTACTCCTGGATGCGATGGTGTTAATGTTTTTACCCAGGATCCTAACCCTAACCCTAACCCTAACCCTAACCCACTCCCCGAGTTGTTCCGAAATCCCTATGCCATCCCTCCTATTGTTCTTATTGGACAACTCCTTCGCTTTCTTTCGTCTATACCCCTCCCCTGCACCTTGATCATCCCTGATGCTTATCCCAGGAGGTTTTGGTGGCCTTTGGTTCAAGCATCGGGTTCCCAATCCTTTCTTTTGGCTTCCAAAGGCGACACTGGAATCCTATTCATGCCTACTTCAAAGGGTTTTTCCCCTCAACCGTCTTTACCTTGGGACCTATGGGCCTTTAGAATTTAGATTTTAATCGTCAATTTCACTTGCTATGTAATTACTTATTTTACATTTCCCGCCAGTTAGTATTGTACACATCAGCCTAAATTAGTTTTTTCTTTGTATGCTTTATTTTGCACCTTAACAAAATACGCTCTTTGCTTTTTCGCAGCAGCTCCTACAAGTGGCTCGTGTTTATGTCCCCGCTGTTCGTTGTCCTTTTTGTCAGCACCCTAATGATTTCAACTTTCGTTATTGCCAGATGTGTGCTTATCGGCGCACGGTCGTCAATCCTCTCCCTTTCAATCAGCCCAAGTCGACATTAAACAAATTGACGCACGCCTTAATTTCCTCACCTGTGCTTCGTTGTCTACGCCTTATGAAAAACAAAAACAGTCGCTCAAGCAGGAGCTCCAATCTTTACAAAGCGCTCTTCCGGGCAGGAAAACAATCTTCCCTGCCTTGCCTCGGGATATGTGTCGTTTCCTTGTGCGGAAGGATAAAGCTGGGAAAACGCAACTTCACTGCAATGGCTGTTCGTATTTAAGCAAGCATGGAGTTTACCCCTGCGACTGCCCCGTTAGATTAGCTTACAGCACGGTCGACTCTTATATAGACAAGGTGCGTGCCATTTTTCATGGTGATGGACGCCAGGGTGAGTGGGAAAGCTCCCTTCAGCTTGGAAACCCCACCTCTGCATTACAAGTTAAGTCCCACCTCAAGACATTTACCTCAGAGCAATTGCAGGCTAGAATAACAGTCAGGCAAGCAGTTCCCCTATTTCTCCCTAAGTTGCATACTTTGGCACGACTTCTAAATCGCAAAATGAGTACTGGTATTTCCGCACAAGACCTCTACATCATTGTGAGGGATCAAGCGTTTTTGAAAACAATCTTTTTCAGTGGCGTTCGTGGCTCAGACCTTGGGAATGTTAAAACTCTAGAGATCCTGCGTTTCCCTTCAGATGATGGGTTCCTCTTCAACCATATTTGGGGAAAAACGCTTCGAGATGGCTCCTCTAATCTGTTTGGTATCCGCAGGCATCCGAATCCCGCTATTTGCCCAGTCGCCGCCATTGAAACTTACGTCGCTCTCTCTTCTGAATTGGCAATTGACCTCTCTAAGGGATACCTGTTTAGACCTACCTCCCCCCAGGAAGATGTCCTGGACAAACCCTTTTCTAGTTTTACTGCACAACAAAGATTCAAGTTATATCTCAAAGAGTCAAACATTGACGAAGGAGAGACATTGCACAGTTTGTGCTCTGGTTGCGCGATCACCCTGGCTTTATCCGAAGCTCCGCTAGCGGACGTTATGTCCCATGTCGGCTGGAAAGACGGCCAAACCTGCACTTTATTATATGAAGCTCGCAAAAGTTATTCCCCAGGGAACGTCTTCTCGGTTGCTTTCATCCGAAAATGTTGAGCCTTTCTCCTCGTGTACTTCTCTTGACTCCCTTAAGAGCTTTGTTTGCGTTTTCCCTCTATCCTCTCAGGCGTAAAGCGTTCTTGTTCCCCTCTTTCACGGGTTTGAGTTTGGGTGTTGGATGTTATTTTGGGTCTGAGTCTGGGATTGAGTACGGGTCGTCTGTCGGTTTAGTGCCTGTGATCTTAGTACCCCGCTGCTAAGACTATAGGACGCCAGGTCTCCCATTCTCATTATATAAGTACAAGTGAGACCGGTGAAAATAGTTTACTATTTTGCACGTTGCTTAGAGGTTACATACATTGGGTTTTACCTCACACCACCGTCATTTGGTATAACAAGTTGATCACATTTTTAATTAAGCCTGCCCTACAGGAAAGGTGGAATAATAGCTGACTGCGAAATGGTGTAATATAATATATAGAAAACGTTTTCCCCCCACATGGTTGCGCACGCAGTACAGCGTATATCTGACAATTCAGAAAGGTTCGTTGCCGTTTTCCTACAGTAAAAATGCTTAAATTAATAATCTGTGTGTCCTCACCAATGATTACTTGGAACACTTTCTCATCAGTCCCATTCTTGCTAGACGCCCGGCATGTGTAGTTTCCCTCCTCTGTTACCCGGATGCTTGCTGTGTTTGTTGCATATACCAGGATTCTTGAGTTTCTTATTATCGCTATGTTTATGGGAGGAGTTCCAGTGGCTGAACACGACAGTACCGCTGGTCTAACCAGCAGGCGTACAACCTGGCCTGGTATCACTACCTTGGGTGAAACTAAAAAGATAACGATATAGATCACTTTAAATTTCAGATATAATGACTAGTGTGAAAAGCAAATGAAAGAGGGAATGGATAAGTAAGTGCTCTTGGCAGTTTTGAAGCAGCTTATCAATTCCAAAGAAACGACAGAAAAAAGATAAAAGCCTCATTTCATTGCTAACGCTATACATAAAATCGACAGAACTGAACATCCAGTTATACATGTACATTACATGACCGTATATGCTAACATGATTTCGTCGAATCTAATTAAAGCACCCGATTAGTTTTCGTAACCTTTTCTTTTTCTTTATAACAGCAAAAGTTTTTTTCCATACAACATTCTCGAACTGGAATTTTTCCACGCCCATTTTATGTTATAAATTCGCGGATAATAATGACATGGTCCATGAAACGAGGTCGTGTGAACGCTAGGCTTTGTTGTAAGCAAATCAACGTTTTGCTGTCTTTGGTGAATTTGTCTTACCCAGTACAGCAGGAAAATGTATCCGAAATCCTCCTTTTTCAATGCCACCGTCAGAGTGGAATATAATCACTGCATAGCCTCCAGTTACATCAACTGTCTTTCCAGTATTCTCACCGCAGTATTTACCAAATGACTCTTTCTTCTCATTAGTAATCTCCAAGAAATCGTACCTTCAAAAATAAATGTTTTTGCTATTACTTATTAAGAGTAACAAGAAACAAAACTTCATAGCGCTGTTATGAAATTCGCCAGAGGCGATCCATCATTGTTACACAAGCATCCCACGCCATCCACGATACGAGAGGTTGGTGGATGGTTAAGCGGTGCTACGCTTATAACTCACCGTCGAGTATTGGATACTTTAGGAAATTCTGTCGAGATGATTTTAACTTAGGAAATTTCGCTGTTTTTTAGCTCTTCAGGCAGTAATTCAGAAAAATTAACATTATTATTTTATTAAGTTTAAGTCATGCACTGCCTTTATAAACGCCACAGTACGTGGGAGACAACATAAAACTAAAACTTGTTTTTCATGATCCGCTGTATTACTTCCTGAAACACGACAACACTTAAAATCACTAACCATTAATACTGTTGTGTGGTAAGCAGTGATAATTAGTCTCCAAAGTCAAATTACCCAGAAACATGCTTTAACAAATATAATATTATCTAACAACAAGCGGTGTTGCGCTTACAACTCAGTGTCGAACATTGAGTGTTATAGGGAATTCTGTGGGACTTTTTTTGGAAATGTCTCGGTTTTTCAGCTAATAAATCAGTAAATCAGAAAAATACTGACCCACTTGAAACTATTATTTTTCTACGTTTGCTGTTGTGTGGTAAGCTGTGATCATTAGTCTTCAAAGACAAATTATCCAGAAACACGCTTTAATAACTTTAAATAACAAAAACAAACCCATTTGTAATTGATCAGAAATTGAAGAGCTTAAAACTCATTACTGTAACAACTTGCCAACCCAAAATGTCGTTTAAATGTTGATGACCAATAAATCGTTCAAGGTGCTGTTGAAGCATCATTTTATACAAGAACCATTTCATGCATTTATCACCTTAGTTTGAGCAACATTTTTATTTTTAAGGGTCACTTGCAGGCAAACCGTGTATACGTAATTGTAAAATCATTATCGGGTAAAAGGCGTAAACCATAAACGATAAGACGCATTTTTCCTTAAATCTGGGCAGTAAGCGTGGCATCTCATAAAGAGTACATATTTAAACAACACAGCAAGGTTTCAACGCCTTGAGATATCGTAAACGTCAAAACAATATTTAAAACTTTTTGAAACTGAAAACTAGGTTCCTTTAATAGTAAAAAATGGAAAATTTTAAAACAAACTCAACTCCCTTGCATCGTATATACTAAGGTAGCAAATATTATTGGGAAAGCTTTTCCTTCACTTACTCGCACTTGGCGTTATCCTGCAAGTCAAAGTCTGTAAAGTTAATCACCATCGTCATGCCGTCTGGGATGGGAACCCAGTAACTACAGTGCATATTCTTCAGGTAGTTGTTTGGATATCCAGGACTTATCAGTGAATTGTTCACTACTGAGCCACATGCTATAAATAGCAATAATATATATTAATCAAAATATGAAATTTATTCCCCAGAGAAATGGAACATGCTGCGGCGGTTGGACTTTGTCCGGGGATCATTTTACATCCATCCGGGACTTAGTTATTAGCAAACTTAAGTGAGTGTAAGCCTGGTTACCGGCCTCGCTGTCTCTAGTTTTGTTGCAGGGAAACTTTTTCCCACCCTGATTCCCTTTCTGTGTCATCATTTTTTTGTTGTGGAGATTAGCAGTCGATAACGGTAGGCAGGTTTGCCCTGACCTTTACTGGAAATAGATTGTTATTTTCAGGTTTATTACCTGAAAGTGATATGAATGTTTAAGAATATATAAACGGCCACGCAAGTGGCCAAAATATGGCAAACTTTCAGTGTCGCTTTGATTCTTTATCCAGCAAACAGATCTAGCTAGAGGTCAGCTTTGGCAATGTACATTATGAGTTAGAATTCTTATTTCGATAGGCGAGCGCGATTCATAAATAACCGTTACCTATTTTTATATCGCAACCACATAATCACACATACTTAACACTTCAATAAAAAGTTCGTCACAGAAGATTATTGTATCGATATTAAAATACGTTCTCCTCATTAGTGCCTAAAGAAATACTACGTAGACCGTCGCAATGAAAATGACAATATTTTTTTCGGCGTGGTAATACGCTTAGCAATGCAGCCACGCCTGCTATTTTCCAGGTCTTACCACTAGTGTGTGTTATAAAATAATAAAATTATAAAAGTTGTTGAATATAAAACTAATAAAGAAATTACCATTTTAACCACGCCTGAAAATCTACGACTATAAAAATTACTCCCATTAAAATTGTTGCTATAAAAGTTACGTTCGCATACTGCAACTGTACAATTGAGACCTAACATGCATAACCCCGCAGCTCAAACTAGTAAGATACAGATCCTTAATTTTTGCATTTAAAAGTCACAGCTTTGCTACTGCAAATATCCATGAACTTATAACGAACAATGAACTTATATGTTAGAATTTGCACAGAAATCGTAATACCTTGTATGTTGTTGCCGCAGTACCGTAAATTGCAAGTAGGTGGTTTAGTCAACTCATACACATAGAAAGCACCGCAGTTGCGAACACGGATCATAGAAGACCATTGACAGTTGTTATTGACCCAATGGAAACAAACTTTGCGTTGGACAGCCCCTTGATCCACTGTTGGATGCACTCCAGTCATGTAACCTGGCGCAACCGTACCACAGTGAAACAATGGTACAAGTGTATCAGCCATCAGATCACCAGCGGCTCCTGTGAACCGATACCAACCTTTTGCCAGAGACCTGTCGCATTTAACACTTCCCTTGTAGCCTTGTGCGCGGTCAGCCTCACTCAGAGTTCTGTATCTTCGACATTCTAGGAGGCACACAGTCAAGAGTCAGTCAAGGGTCAGTCAAGGGCAGTTATGTTTAAATTTGTCAATTTAAACAATATTTTAACCGATTTTATTTTAACTAACTTTTTTATTGAAACAATTTGTAATTGCATTTCTGGGCTAATTAACAACGCTCGCTCTATTTCTCTTTTTTTCAATTATGGGGGTCTTACAGTAATCTAGAGGAAAAAATATGATTCTAATGGACATGTTTTGGTATTCATTTATTTTATTATAGTAAATCGCATAACTACATACAAGCATACACGCATATACTTTATTTTTACTCGGATTTTAGAGTTACATAACTAAAACATTATTTTACATTATGTTAATCAATTATCTTTACATCCGTTTATCGAGATCAGGTTAAATCTTCTTAACCCTATTCGGCCTGGGGGGGGGGGGGGGCACAAAGTGCCCGCGCTAACTTTGAACGTTCATAACTTCTTTAATATGTATTCAAACGCCATCAAACTTTGTGACTTTTCCTAAAATTTATCTGGCAACAATTTTGTATGACAATTTTTTGATCACGTGACTTGATGTTTCCATGGCAACAAGATTTTGACAGCCATGTTTTTTGAAATTTGCATATTTGTACCTTTGAATGAAGAAAAACAATGTTTATTGGTATAACTTTTATATTTTTACGTCATTTAGTGTTTATTTATTGGTTTTGATTCATTTTGAGTCAATTTGGACGGTTTTTAAGAGGTTTTAAAAAAATTCAGAAATCCAAGATGGCGGATCCAAGATGGCGGCCGTATAACTAATTACCTAATAACTACGTCATATGACGTCATCATTCCATTGTGCGGACCGCAAAGGAGACAGTTTCGGACGTACTATGTACCCTCTAAGTTTCATTGTCGTAGCCTTAATGTTCTTGAAGTTACGTAGGGGGGGCACAATGTGCCCCCCCCCCCCCCAGGCTCAGGAACTCAAAAAAAGCCCAGGCCGAATAGGGTTAAAACAGAATCAGTCGTTGCCTGATTTATTCTCTTAGGGGATCATAATTCTTATTTCAATGACAATAAGGCAAACACCCCCCCCCCCCCACCCCCCTCCAGTAGAAAACACACAAATACACACAGGTAAACATTCCACAATAAAGAAGTGAACTTGGGTTTCGTCGTCCAAAATATCAACTCGATTACCTGTCATCTTTTTTTTTTCGTAAACAGGGACAAAAAGCGTCTAAAGAATCCCAGTAACGACGAGATTCCTCATTTTTAACTCGTGAATACGCGAAGTGTAAAACGAGTTCTAGCGGTGGGTTGGTGATCACTCGATCGGCTGTTAACGTATATTATTATTATTCCGCTGACCAGTGCATTAGGCTTCAAGCTCTGAAATTTGGATTTGTTCATGTGCTTATATTGTTACACATGTATGTTTCTAGTGTAAACCAGACTTTGGAATAAAACAGCCACTTATTTATTTAGCAAACTTATCATCAAAGGAAACCCTCTCGGTTGGGACCGTGAAGGCGCAAGAAATTATGCACAGTAGTGATGCGCAATACAAAACTAAGAAATCGGCTTAACTAAGGAAAATTAACCACAGTGTGTGCTTACCTTGACTCGCGAAGGCGGTGTTCTTTTCTTCCCACGCAAACAGAAGTAGAAATAAACATACTCCAATGCTAAGGAACTGCTTTCTGACCATAATCACACTTATGTTTGACTCTTTCTATGGATTCGCCATTAATTCCTGAGGATAAGGAAAATGACAGCTCTGAACTTCGATTTTTTTAATTACCTAAGACTATACCATGTAATTAGAGAGAAAACCGCAACTTACTCGCTGTGTTTTGCTTTTTTATTTAAGTGTTTGCTTTTTTTAAGGACCTATACGTCTTAATCATTTTCGCGCGCCCGATATTACGGTATTTCTGTCACAATTAATTTATTAGTTTTTTTATGTTTCATATATATTTAACCATGGAGATACCACACTAAAGAAAATTGAATTGTTTTTTTATGTTTATTATTTATGTATGAAATAACTGTTTTAATTATAGTGAAACGTGTGGAAGAGTACGATCGGTGGGATCATTTCGAAAATGCAATATATTTGATAATCCAACATTTCAGACGATTAAATTAAAACAGAAATTTACCATACGGAAAGGGACAGCAGTAAGACTTACCAACCGAAACGATGAACGTACGCGTCTACATGGCTTTTATGGATGGCGATGCCACACCTCTCAGTTTCCTAAGAAAATTAATGATGTAGTTTTTACAAAATTATGGCATTTAGAGTTTTCACTGGTAATCACTAAAACATAACAAAAAGTCTGAACACATTGACAACGAGCGCTAGCCGTTCATATATTTAAATATAGATGTACTCATCGCTTTGACCAAACAGTTCATTTGCTGTTCAATGTCTGTGTGTGTACAAGTTTCTATAATAATGAAAAGTGATATAAATCTTCGTATTATGAATATACATTTGGAATAAAAAAATAGGCTATTAACATTTTCTGTAAAATGGAACAGACCGAAAGTATTAGGAACAAAATCCCTTTTCTTCGAAAAAGGTCGCTCAAGTATGATTTCCATGAATTTTTTAATAGTGATTATTTGCCTCCCGAAATTTTTAGCTGGACCTTCTCAGCACCAACAATAGCATTTTTCATCCTCTCAAAAACGTCAGGCGTAAATTTTATTCGGTCGGAAAGCATCAGTTTATATATCCGGTATGAGGACATTAAACTTTTCTTCTAATGGAAACCCGAAAAGATAAGGATGGTTTCAGCATCCCGAACAGCTATTTGGCGAAACAATTCGTTGGATATCCCTAACAAATGAATATATTAGCATGTAATCTGTGTAATAAAACATAAAACGTGAACATAAGATTACACCGGAAATTTAACACAGACAGAAGAGTATTTGTTTAGTGAATCAAGAATTGTAGTTAGCATTTTTCTTCTTCTCTTCTATTTGTTTTCAGTACAATATTCAACTTTGATGTCCGAAACTCCTTTGACTAAAATTCATCAAGTTCATGCATGGCCATGGAAGGTTTGAGATCCTCCAGGACCTGACGAAGAATGCAAAGTGTGATGATATTTTTGTACATTCTCAAATGCACTGGATATAGATGTGTTCTTGGACTTCTTGAAACGAAATATGAGGCATTTTAAACTCATCATTTGTTTTCGAAACATTTGATTATAAAATATAACTGTAATGTGGAAACATTTTTCGCTTTTTTTTTTCTCAGAGAATCCATGATATAAAGCTTACAAAAATATTTTTTTCATCATTGTAGCATTATACGCTACGAATTAAATATTTTGGTCAGAAAAATACCTATGTTCAGAATGGAAAAAATTGAAAAGCCAGTCAGATCTGATCAATTGAAATATATCACAGCGGATAAAAGAAGTGGACCAATCGAGATAAGCAGCGTCGGATATCTACTCTTAAGCAAAATACAGTATCTATGCGATGGATATCTGAGCAAAGAATATTCTATTTTTAAATTTCATCGAGTCGGACACTAAACATGCAAATTTTAGATATCTTGCAAAGAAAGCGGAAATGATAACAAAATAGTTTTACTTTACATCGTGATCAGTAATTGAGCCGGTATTTTGTATACCATGTTACCCTTTTATCTTTCTTTATCACGAGAATTAAATAAACTACTATATATGAGAAAACAATTTTAGAATAAAGTTTAGTAATTTATCTCAGTGATATGTGTTATATTCATTTTAATCGATCTGTTTAAACTTCAACTCGTTTTCGCTTGAAATCCTTATTATAACTGCATCATTCGGTGTTAAAAAGATCCATCTTTATTCCTTTTTTGAAGGCAGTCGTCACGTCCATACAAATGGTTATTTTTCAGTTCTCGATGAAAGAATGCGAGGGAGGCTAATACTTGCTTATTGCTAGTTTCCTCTTTTATAAGTGTTAAAGTGACAGAATTGTTCAACTAAATTAGGGCAAATATTACGCATTATAAACTGTAATCAATAACTCACCTTTATAGATGATCGATTCGCTCTGTTAAAGTGATATAGAATGCTCGATTTTCTCTGTTGATGAATATCACCAGCATGAACAACGCCGAACACACACACAAGAAGTAAAGCCTTGCACAGCTGTTGTTTTTAATAACTTAAGAAAACGGGACACCAAAAAGATCATTAATACATCTCACGCAATGTTCAGTCAACTTTAAAACAAACGCTTTCTATGTTCACTTGTTGAATATTGCACTGTTTTATATAATTCAGAAATGAAAAAAAGAAACAGGATTTTACTTTTTACATCTCTAGAAAAAAGCAGCTGCTACCAAGTTGGTATATTTTATCCTCATTCAACGACAGTTCGTATCCTTCTACATTTATATGGCATATGAATGAAGAAAACGTTTGTTATTTATGAAGAACATTTTAGTCACAAGTTTGTTTTATCATGTAATGCACCAACAGACATCATATTCATAACTGTGTCTTGCTTATAGTATGAAGATTGAAGAGTTAACTCCTCCAATGGATTTTCATAATTTTGTCTCTCGTGCATATCATATTTGTTAAATCAACACCTTTTTTTCATTACACAAAGAAAAAGACAAACAATGAAAGACTTACGACTGACATTATGTTAACTGGTTTTCGTGACTATGTAATTTTTGGGGGTGATTAAATAGGTATAAACATGTTGTTTTTTTTTTGTTAAAAATGACTGTTAAGGTCGGCACACAGAGAGACTGGTTGTAGCTACTGGTTTGGTGTTGTATTGGGTTTTCCTTTTATTTTGGTCACAGCAACTAGTCTCGCGAGTAGTACACACGAAGTCACTGGATGCAAGGTATCAGGTTACCCCAAAACACGACTTTGCTTTCGCGCCCTTTTTAAAAACAAAACTAAACACTGTCTAGAACATAGCGAGTGTTTTCCAAAAGTACATCCTTCACAAAATCGAGTTCCGCTCCAGCCGGAAATGTTCCAAAGAAGGAGGTGGACATTGCGACAAGTACCTAACTCCCTTGTCTAAAAAAAAAACGTGTCTCCGATTTTTATCTTTTGATTTCGTTCAAACGTTATGAGCAGTTAAATGCAGAGGAATGGATGTCTTTCGAAATCGAAAATTTAACAGCGTGCAGAAAACAAACCAGACAAGTTATCAAAATTCCCCGACACGTTTTTATTAGTCAAAGGTGTTAGGTACTCGGCGCGATGTTCATTTGCCTGCATGTGCTCTTTAGATCATTTCCGGCTGCAGATAGCGGAACTCAATTTTGTGAAAGATGTACTTTTGGAAATCACTTGCTATATTTTAAACGCATACATCGTTTTTCGTCTTCCAAAAATGTTCTCGTAATCTTTCCTTATTAAGCTTTCAGAAAATATTACTTTGTTGGGGTTTATTGAGGCGTAAAAAGGTATGAAAGCAAAGTGGTGTTTTAGGGTAACCTGATACATTAATTCTTTAATTTGGTCACAGCGACTTCATGTACATGTAGTGCACGAGCAGTACCACGAGGAGATTTCCGCGAGCGACCAGTCGCTTCAGTTTCAAGATTGAATCTGCCACAACTACTATTTTTTGCTGAAATTAAGTAGTTCCCGGGGAAGGGGTGGGGTTGCGGGGGGAGGGGAAAGGGCGAAGGGGGCAATCCCAAATGAAAGATACGGGGATGCTCGTCGGAAATTTGAAATTAAACCCCTAAAGGAAACCAATCTGGGCGTGGCTCAAGCTTTAGTTGACCCCTGAAAGATACCATTCTAAAAAGGACTGACAAACAAGAGTTGCAGTGACTTTAATGACGATAAGGACTTTGTTATCGAATGCTTTTATCTATTCATAGAATGATATAAAATCATGGTCATAAAACTTCGCGTGCTGCCTTAAACGATACCTTGATGACTAAAACTACCGGCGTTCCTTCCTGAACACCCTAAGTGATACCGAAATACGTAATTTACACCCATATACAAGATGACGAGCATTCCAACCACCTATCATATGGGAGATGGGAGTCCACCCCCCCCCCCCCCCTCCCCTTCATTCCCCTCCCCCCGGGTGCACACGCAGGTCGGCGCAATTTGTCGTTTCGCGTACGCCAACCGTTAATGTAGAGATTTTCGCGTATATCTCTCCTCCGGACGGCTGGGATACAACTTTTACCGTCTGCCGTTTGCTGCTTTTACGTGAAAGTGAGCAGCTTTCCGTTTGTAATGAACATGCGAATTATTTTTTAAATTTCTAGTGCATTTGTTTGACGATTCGAGGAAAAGTAAAGATAATCAACTGTAACCCCGCATTTGCCGCTTGCCGTAGAACGCGGTGCTTGATCTCTCTAATTTTAACATTACAACGCGGCTTTTGAAATGTAATTCCTCTTGTGAGATGTCGTAGTTTGTTTTATTGCACCTTTGAAAAATTGTTTATACATCAAGGCGAAACAAATGTTCCATTATTCATTATTTTTACCTACAGCATTAATATTTCGTATGTTATCTTGGTTTTCATCGCAAGAGAAAAACAGCTTGTGGCGTTGTTAAATATCTTATTTTGAAAACTACTCTTCTTTTCTTTACCGGATATTGCTATATTTGATCACTTTTTTTACAATAGACCTTATAAATTGTTTTATTTGTAAAATGTTCTTAAAGTAGCAGAGCGAAAAACAATTTAATATTTTCGTAATTTTCAGCGTGTTTTTTTTTTTATATTCAGAACGGCCTGCATCTCTATTATTAGCTCTTGCTTTGAGAATTTGACTCGGGAATGTCGGCATATTGTTCTTTTATTAATGAACATCATTCCGTATTGGATCTGAAAAAAAAGCTATCTTTCCCATGAAATCGGCAAACATTGTTTTTAAAACAGTTTTCTTAAAAATTTTGTAGTCTTCATAGGTTATGTCCTAATAGCACCATTCTGCTTGACAGAGTATTGACGGTGAAATGAGAAAATGAATGTTGATCACTATAAGTTATAAGTGGTTTTGAGGGTAATATTTTTTTCAGGTAAATTTAAGTTTTCACTAGCTGAATTTTTTTTCAGAAGCCGATTACTCCTGTCTAGGTTTAAAGTCTGTTCCGAAAATATGGCTGACACTTACAGTAATATCTTTGGCTAGATTGCCTAGACCAGGTTGAAATTTTCCCTGAATGTAAATCTTGACGTCTTCTTCTTCCTTAATGTATAAATTTGGTCACGTGACATGTCACATGATCAAAATTTTAAAATTAAGGAAATCGGCGATATGTCAACGAATTTTCTTTGTTTAGTTAAATAAATTAGCTTTTCCGATGGATGTTTAACATATTTAACCTTCTTCGTTTGGAATGACTGTCCTTGAGCTGAAATTACAGCTATAGTAAATCAAAGGTTCAATTTTG
This sequence comes from Cladopsammia gracilis, assembly GCA_022457155.1. Classification (NCBI taxonomy): domain Eukaryota; kingdom Metazoa; phylum Cnidaria; class Anthozoa; order Scleractinia; family Dendrophylliidae; genus Cladopsammia; species Cladopsammia gracilis. Next base: position 262,840 of record JAJGOT010000540.1, read on the forward strand.
GACTTAAAAATGACCTTTGTCCTCACAAAAATGTTTTAGAGAACAATGGACGATCATTCCAAACGTGAAGGGCTGGAAATATTTAATCCGCATCAGAAAAGCGTTTTTTATTTTCTGTTTTCTCTTAAACCTGTCACCAATTCGTCAAAATTTTGCTATTTTAAGAAAAATGGCCAAGTGATATGTCACGTGACTTAATGGGAAAGCTTAAATAAACCTGTGGAGCTGGCGCTTAAAGGCGCTGTTACACTAGGCAATGATTCGTGCAACTTGTCTCGCAACACTTAAAAACCTTGCGTTGCGGTGTTGCGAGACAAGTTGCACGAGGGGTGTTACACTACGCTTTGTTTCTCGCAACTTGTCTCGCAACAACTGGTACTTCAGATATCAAACCGGCGATAAATTGATCCCTCATATAAAGCTCGTCCGCGAAAGCTTCGTATTCGCACTGTGCTGCTTGATTGCGTCTCCCAAGAAGCGATGAATTCGTTTTCGTTCTGTAGCAAGCGAAGAAACTTTTGTCGTTCCCCCGACACTCCGATGCTAACATCGTAATATTCTCTCAAAGCGGCAACAACCATGTGAGGTTTGATCCGCTTCGGCTAGAACCAGACTGTATTGGTAAACCGCTCTTGCCGAAGGAGATAACGATGCCTGGAGACACGCTATTGGTTTCTCTGGCTTGGGCCACTTCTGTGCTTTAGTTTCTTTCGATGGGTCGAACCAATTTTGCATGATACAATAATCCGTCAAATCTTCGACGTAAACTTCCATGTTGTGTTTATCATCTCCTGTCGTTTTAAACTCCGGAAACGGGTTGTTCAAAGCCTTAGTCGCTAGTAAATAGTACCGAGTCGTTGAATCGCTAAACGACCGCTAAACCGTTGGCCTGATGTGTGAATGAACCGCTGCCACCATGTTGCTTGTTGCGTAGCATGTTCAAAACTGAATGTTATTTAGTTGCTACAAGTTAAACACACACTATCCTACGGTGGCTTCAAAGGGACATACATTTCTCCCACTTTTTTGGCTTGCAACTTACTTGCGACTTACTTACGACTTACTTGCGACTTACTTGCGACTTACTTGGAGACAACATGGCGTCGTGCGAATCAAAGGTTAGCTGTCTACGGCGTCTTCAAAGTTAACTTTCGCCTGATAATGTACTGTCCTATGATTTGTAGCTATGAAGTTTATCACTTTCTTCGTATGTTTTAGTTGTTATTTGTACTGTCTCAACAGTAGTACTTCCAAATTACTCCCCTGCAATAAGGAACAATGTGCTTATGCGAGGAGATAATACAAAACTATTTTAACCTTGGACTTACAGCATTGGAAATTGCATTATTTCTTATTTAAGTGTGCACGGCATACGCATCTCGCTAAGGTATTTGAAGAGAATATTAAGGCGGTTGGAATGTACAAGACGTCGTCATGCGAGTGATCTTCAGAGAAGAAGTGAAAGCCTTCATGGATATAGGGCAATGCATCGGATATTTAACAATCAGCATGGTCTTGTTACTACGCGGGAAGTCGTTCGCCATGTTTTGATGATCTTCGATCCTGAAGGAGTGGAGTATAGATCACGACATAGATTACGAAGAAGATTGTACCGATGTAAAGGTCCTAACTATTTATGGCATGTGACGGGTACGACAAACTGAAGCCATATGGATTCAGCATTCATGGCGCAAATGATGGCTTCAGTCGATTGATAAGTCTCTGATGCATTGCCCTATATCCGAGAAGGCTTTCACTACTGACCTCTCAGTTCTTCCGATCTCGAATGCTTCTCATACCTCATTAAGATCACTCGGATGGCGACGTCTTGTACTTCCCAACCTTAGTATTCTCTTCAAATGCCTTAGCAAGATGCGCATGCCGTGCACACTTACAAGAAAAAATGCATTCTCCGATGTTGTAAGTCCAAGTCCTCAGGGTGGGTCAGTAATCGATATTTTTCCTTTAGCTGTGTAGCTGTTGCGAATTGTTTTTGCTAAAAAAGACAAAGCTTCAAGTCAGGCTTTAGCGGTTGCACGATATGGCTTATATGGCTTACGGGATGTTTTTGTTCAAAATCATCCAAACCCCCACTCCCACCCGCTCAGAAGTAAAGTAGTCCTTCCCTAAATATTGATCCAAGAAAAATTTTCACACGGAAGTTGAATTTCAAACTATTTTAGTTTTAGGTGTGGCGACCTAAGTCTCAATAATTTACAGGGTGTGATTAAGCTCGAATAAACCCGTTTCGTAACTTTCCAAAAATGTGCTTGCAAAGCCTCTCCGTTTTGCAATTCAACAACTGAGCTACATTCCGGTTTCAAAACAGTACATCTCTTAATAAAAAGCTCCTACATAAAACTAAAAGTCATCATTTTGTTTGCAAAATGCGCCACAATAAATAAACATAACCCGGAAGTACATTCAAATGAACGAGCCATCATCGGCGTATTCAGTCGGCAATTTACTTTTTAGCTGAATAGTATACATGTCTATGACATGTTAAATGAATACAAATGTGAAAGGAGGGGCCGACCAATCGTACAGCCATTGGAAATGGAAACCATTGGCACTAGAGGGAAAGGAAATGAAACACAAACAAAATTGGATACAGTTTAACCTCTCTTTACAGACACGGCCTCTCTATTACGGACAGTTTCCTATGTCCCGACAAAATTCTCACATATTTTCTTTTAAAAAACCTCTATGGAGCGTTTTCATCTGACGGTCACGGCGGCCATATTGGTGTTCCAAAACAAAGAAACGGCGGCCATATTGGTGTACCAAACCAATCCTCCGGGAATTGAATTTTATTTTTATGCAAACATTTTACTTGTGATGTAATATGATGGTAACCAGTTTTTTTGTTTCCATTTAATGTAAACCAGTTTTTGGAAAACTATATGTTTCCATAAAATAATTAAACTATTTGTTTCCATAAAATAATTAAACTATTTGTTAATAAAAACAAAGTGCGTTTATTCCATTGCGTGATTTCCTTTGCGTTTATTTCATTGCGTGATCCCACATAATAGAATCCTTTGCGTGACACAATTCTCGGAAAAACAGGGGAAGCCCCCTATGAAATGAGTCATCACTATAGCTATTGTTTCAGATCACGAGAGAAAATATTTTCAACATATTATGGAGTTTGATTTAACTTTACAAGATCGCTCAACTTTGCCAGGATTGTTCTAAACTCAATAAAACGCTGTTTATCTATCAGTGATATCAAAGGTGTGTGAAATATTATGCCTTCCACTCTTGTTTGTATTGGTTCAGTTTCCCACGCGTGGGAATATTTATTGTCTCATCACCTTTTATGACAGCTTCCATGATTAGCATTTGGATTAAAAATAACATCTTTGCAATGGAACAAAGATAGTTTCCCACGCGTGGGAATATTTATTGTCTCATCACCTTTTATGACAGCTTCCATGATCGACATTTGGATTAAAAATAACATCTTTGCAATGGAACAAAGATAGTTTCCCACGCGTGGGAATATTTATTGTCTCATCACCTTTTATGACAACCATCAAAGAGTTAGCATTTGGATTAAAACTAACATCTACGCAATGGAACAAAGATAGTTTCCCACGGGTGGGAATCTTTATTGTAAGGAAATAAGTCATCAGATTGTAAACAGGATGGAGTTATCGGTGTGTGACATTCTCGGGAAAAAACAGGGGAAGCCCCCTATGGAATGAGTCATCACTATAGCTATTGTTTCAGATCACGAGGTGGCCATATGATTTTTTAACCAATGATTAGCGTACCCATAAATTTAATTTATCAGAAAAATTATCAGAAGTGTACACGTTTGAAAAACTGTTGTATTTCAAATTTTATAATGTCCATATGCGTGACTTGTCACACCATTATCGTGAATATACCGCTTATCATCGAAGCAAGATAATGACACTTTATTAAGCTCATAGCTTCCAAGTTGATGGTTATTGCTTCGGATTGTTTTCATTGTATGATATATTTGCTTGTTATTAAATAGAACCTCTTTATAATTTTCATGTTTGATGTCATTTTTTATTATATTCTTTTTAATTCCTTTAGCTGTCTTCCCAACGTTATCATTGTCTTTTATGTAGCTATACATTTTTGATCTTAATCCAACGAATTCACATATAGGAACTCCTGCGGCTTCATCTTTGAATTTACCGATTACTTTTTTATTTGTCTTATCAAAATATTGTGAGCTTTCAGGGTAGTCGCTGTTATCAAATTTGTCTTTATCATTCCAAAAGTTTTTATATACATCTTCAGCTTCAATTCATAAATCAGAGAGTCTGTATCAGTGAATAATAACTTAGCTTTGTCTCCATACTTCTTTTTGATGTAGTTATAATGAAAATCATACATTAATGTCTTACTAAGATCTAGAATGCACATACCAACATAAGCCGGCCTGTTTAGGGTAAGTGTTTCTTTAATCTTATGCACAGCTACTAGATTTTCATTGAATATCTTACTGCTGACATATGTGGGTTTAGAAGTCATTTTTAATAGTTTCTTTTTATCAGTTACTAATCTGACATCTACTCGCTTTCTAATATTTTCCATCGTTTTTCCAAATACACTGTTGTTCATAAGCTTGAAGAAGTCTTTCTCAAAAGCATTTTTTGCATTTGTTCTCTTCTGTGTATTGAAATCGATATATTGTTTTAACCCTATTCGGCCTGGGGGGGGGGGGGGGGGGCACAAAGTGCCCGCGCTAACTTTGAACGTTCATAACTTCTTTAATATGTATTCAAATGCCATCAAACTTTGTGACTTTTCCTAAAATTTATCTGGCAACAATTTTGTATGAAAATTTTTTGATCACGTGACTTGATGTTTCCATAGCAATAAGGTTTTGACAGCCATGTTTTTTGAAATTTGCATATTTGTACCTTTGAATGAAGAAAAACAATGTTTATTGGTATAACTTTTATATTTTTACGTCATTTAGTACTTATTTATTGGTTTTGATTAATTTGGAGTCAATTTGGACGGTTTTTAAGAGGTTTTAAAAAATTTCAGAAATCCAAGATGGCGGATCCAAGATGGCGGCCGTATAACTAATTACCTAATAACTACGTCATATGACGTCATCGTTCCATTGTGCGGACCGCAAAGGAGACAGTTTCGAACGTACTATGTACCCTCCAGGTTTCATTGTCGTAGCCTTAATATTCTTGAAGTTACGAAGGGGGGGGCACAATGTGCCCCCCCCCAGGCTCAGGAACTCAAAAAAAGCCCAGGCCGAATAGGGTTAACCATGCGGACTGATCAAATTCTAATACTCGATGAACTTTAGTTATTTTTAAACCGAGATCAGTGTATAATTGTAGGTTTCTATAATGGAGCACATATTTTTCTTTGTTGCTTAATGTTGGTATCAATTTATGAACTAAACCAGTTGATATTTGATATTTAGCCGCTATTTTTTTGCAATATTCTGACAACATGTTTTCACCTTCTTTAACCTTTTCCGGTCCTAGTGGGTAGTCATTATGAAGGTCATGTAGTTCTTCAGGATATTCTAAATCAATTTCTAATATCAAACCTTTATTACTATCTTCTTTGTATTTAGCTAGGTCTAATTTGTTGATTTGTTTATCTGTTAACCATCTAAAACCACCAGTTGGTACATATTGACTCATTGCCCAACCATACAGATACATGATATACTTTGAGGGCGCCTTCTCATCGTATGTTTTCATGTATTTATTATTTGACTTTCCGTATCGATTGGCTATATATGATATACCACCACGCATACCCTTTTCAACAAATTGAAACATATCAACATCTGTCATAAGCTCTAATTTGATATCAGTCATTTTTAGCATAGCATCCCATGAAAGCCCTGGAGACGTGAAATAATGACAAGGATCAAGTTTATAGTATTGCAGACAGGTCTTTCGAACGTTTTCGAATACATCAGCTAACAGAAGGATGTCAGATTTAAGATATAAGTCATGGTACTCACCCATATTTTTAAGAGAGAATGTATTCCATACATTTTGAGCATGTTTATAATCTTCATCTGAGATATGCTCATCATTCAATATGCTGTAAAATTCTTCTTTTGGTGGCAGCTTTTCATTAAATTTATCAAAACTGTCCATGAAGTCGTATGGATAGACTCCTTTTTGTGACATTAAATCAAGTTTTTCACTTTTGAATTTTTGAGAGGTATGTTTCAACAATTTTTTTGGTAGATTGCTCACTAGGTTTTCCAAACTTGAGCTCATAAATTGGAAACTATCAATGAAGGTAAGATGATTACCAAACATGAAAGCCATATACTTCTCCATGTTGTTAGGTATGGCATTGATATTCATTTCACACTTTTCACCTTTCTTATTTGTATATGTATATTCCTTAACAATAGCACCAATCTCTTGCATTATAAAATGACTATCATATCCTCTTAAGTTGTGAAATATAACAGGTATTTTTATTTCTTCTGGTTTTATTTTGAGTTTCAGGTTACAATCTTGATGAGCAGAGCCTCTGTATTTACCTATAATATGGCAATGGTCTCGAACTCGAATGTCCTTATCAGTATATTTTTTATTACAAATATGACATTCTTTAGCTTTTTGAAATTCCTCTTCATCATCTTTTGTCATTTTTAATGGTTTGTTAAATTCCTTTTTCATAATATTTTTACAATACTTAACTTCTTCTAGCATCTTTTCCATAAATTTATAAACAGCCTTTTCACCCCTATAAAATTGAACCTTCTTAGTATACCGATCATTATAGCAACAAACTACTTTATAACCATAACCAGTCTGTATGTTTTTGGTATTCTTCAGTGTATGATTTATCATTATTAGGTTGGCAACCATGTATTTTTTCAGTAATAGCCTCAAAATCTGCATAAATAACAAATGGTACTGGTAGTTGTTTATGGAAATTATTGAATTTTAATATGTTGTCATTTTTGTCAGGCATTTTTATAGCTTGTGTGCCATTCACTTGTATACAGTTTTCTTTATGATCAGTTAATACTCTTTCAGAGCTGAAGCATTGAAGACAATACATGCAGAAATGTTTTTTTTTTGTGTTTTGTCTGATTGTACATTAACTTGTTAAAATCTTTGATCAATACATAGTGCTTTTTTTCATTTTCTGTTATCAGAAGCAGATTCATACGGTCTTCATATTTTTCTTTTGAGACATAAATTGGGTATGGCTGTCTATCTTCATAACCGAAAACATTGATGTTGATCTTATTTTGTTTTTCTATCTTGTTGTACTGTTTGGTGGTGACTGGGAATTCAATCCCCGAATAATTTAAATTTTTCAATGAATGGTTTGTCAACTTTTTTAATTCTCTGTGGGTATTTGTCTTGAGGATTCAAATGCCTAATGTGACACCACCTAAAGCATTCATCATCCTCATTTTTCATATTTATCAATCCCTTTGCACTGTTTCTGAGTTCTTGTGGTAGTTTAATGTATGAAGAGCCTCTCATTGGTTGATATTTTACTATGTTAATATAATGATTATCAACCGATTTAACAGTCCAACCAGACCCTTCAGATATCCATTGAGCTATCTGATTCAAGATTTGCTGTTTTGACAATTGTAGTGATTTAGTAATTTCTAGATTATTTATGATTGTTTGAGCTAAACTGTTGAAATATGCGGTCTTATACACTATTTCTCCGTCTGACATTTTTGTAAATGTTACCTTAAGCGTTTCAACAAATTTCAGTCCTTTCATCGATGTTAATATGTTTATGAGCTGGTATTCAATACCCTTTCTAGTGTTTTGTAGTTGAGCTAATGGGTCTTTATCGTTTTTAATTGTGATTTCATAGGATTTAGTATAACCTTTTAGAGCTTTGTCTGTTTGCTTTATGTTAGTTCTTGGAGCAGGAACTGGTTTTTCTGCAACTGACTTTTTAGTTCTAGGTGCTGGCACTGGTTTATCCCTGAATTCCAATGGTGGAAGAATTATATTGTTTTCATAATCTTGGACCATTTGATTTACACTCTTACGAGGTGCTGGCACTGGTTTGTAAGTTCTTGGTGTTGGAACTGGTTTGGTATCATCTACCACAATAATTTTAGGCTTCTTATTCTGTTGCTTTAAAAGCAGTTTGATTAGTTGAGACTTACTCAATTTCTTGAGATCACTTTTATTCATATTATTATATGAGATTATTTTTTCCATTCTATATATTATATAAGTGATATCTCTTTAAGCCATTTCATGAATCTAAACCCTTTTAAAGGAATATTATGTAATACTATATTATAATGAGTAAGATTGAAATCAACGAGTGCGTTTATTCTGTTCACCCAGTTTATGATTTATATGCCTCAGATGATAATGGAAATGTAATCAATATCACCAAGAAGGTACCTCACACAGGTAATCATCATAATAATGGATACCTTATGTGTTTAGTGAGAAAATATGGTGGTAAACAAAAATCATATTATGTCCATCGATTCGTTTGGGAATGTTTCAATGGTCTTATTCCTGTAGGAAAAGTGATTGATCATATTAATAATAATAAGGAAGACAATCGTTTATGTAATTTACAAATAATGACACAACAACATAATTGTAAAAAATCAGCTAAGAATCGAGATTATTCATTTGTTGCCAAAAATCATGAAAATAAAAAGTGTGTGAAAGCAACTAATATTGTCACAAAAGAAGTTTCATATTTTAATAGTATGTATGCTGTTCAACAACATCTCCAAATAAATGCTGGTATTGTTAAAATGACATGTGAAGGTATTAATAATTGTAAATCAGGTGTATCAAAATTAAATGGAAATTTTTATAAATTTGAGTATATCAAAAAAGAGGATATGCCTGATAACTACAAAACATCAGCTAACAAAAGACCAAAAAGAGTCTCAGATGAAGACAAAAAGAAACACCAAATGGAAGCTATGAAAAAAATGGCAAAACAAAGAATACAAATGTCCAAGATGTGACAAAACTTTTAAAAATAATTATAAGTATGTTCACAACAAAAAATGTAAATAAATAGCCAGAAACATTAATATTTTTGGCTACCAATGAATAGCGAATGCAAAGATATAAAAATCTTAGAAATTTCTAGGATACTTGTGAATAGTAACATCTCTTTAACCTATTTTTTAAGACAAAGTCTCATTAATCAAATTTGCATTGCTTGTTGTATTCACGTTTGAGATATTTGACATTATCCACTTTGGTTTGTTTCAACACATTACATTCATCATCGTATCTATTGTTTTCTATCTCATTGCAGATAATATTCAATAACTGTTTCAATGTTATATCTTCATCAATTTCATGTATTTTTTTATGATAAAGTTTCAATAATTTCTTTTTATATTGTAACAGATCCAATCTACGCTCATTATCATATATTTCATCATGAAGATTGCCTATTTCATCTCCACATTCCTGAATTTGAAAATTTATTTTTTTGATATATTTCTCAATGCCACTCATGATATATATAAACATTATATATTTTTGACATCTTTTAACGGTATCCAGCTGTTAAAATCATCACTATATCCTTTCCACTTCACCAAAGCTTGTTTTTTTCTTATAGTCTCTTTTGATAACCTTATCTATACGAAAAACATCTTGTTTAGCTTTCAATAACTCCTGTTGATAGAAAGATCCTTCTATTGATTCATCATTGAGATCTTATAATTTGTAAGTTATAGGATTAGTGTATTGTATCTTATCGACTGTAAAAACTTCTTCAGTCCAGTTTGGTGTATAACCCTTGTCGAACACATTCCGTTTATACTTTGAAATTCTAACCTTATCACCAACTTTAAATTTTGGTTTATATGATAATAGTTCCGTGTCATATAGATTGAAATAAACAGTTCCTTCATTCTTTTTCATAGATGCTTGAATAGGTTTCATTTTAATACTCGAATGCTTTGTACTGTTGTATTCATTTAATAGTTTTGGTAACATGTCTAAATATTGTGTTGTATTTTGAGCTGTAAATTGTTTCCACATTTTAGATTTTAATGTTCTGTTAAATCTCTCAATAATAACAGCTTTACCTTCATTGAAAGTAGAATACATCTCAATATTATTTTTCTTTAGCCAGTCTTTGAAAGTTTTATTATAGAATTCAGACCCTTGGTCTACCCAAATAAATTTAGGTTTCCGTTTGGATTTTTTAATAACATCATCAAATGATTCAGTAATTGTATTACCTGTTTTATTTTTAATAGGGATGCTCCAAGCAAATTTCGAAAACACATCAATGATGTTTAACAAATATCTATAGCCTTTATTCCATTTTGAAAACTTCTGCATTTCTACAAGGTCAGCGCTCCAAATATCATCTATTCCATTAACAATAACACGTCTCTTTTGAAATTTCCGTTTGATTGGTTTATGTAGTTCATTTGCAAGGAGTTCAGCCCAATCATTACTCAACTCCTTTGGACGTTTTTTGACTTCCTTTTAACACCTAATCGAAGTTTTTGTTTTACATCAATCGTGTTTCTAGCCAACCAATGCCCCCATTGTCTTTCATTATACGGTACGTTGTCTAAAGCTTGAACCATTTTTCGGTCTGCCTTATTTTAACATTTCCTATCATCCTTGCAGACTGAATAATCGACATCATGTTGCATTGCTATTTCATCAGTTCTTCCTGTAGGGTGGTCATATATTTCTAATATTTGGCCAGTTGTTGGGTCATATTTCACTTGACTCTTAAAATCATTATATGGGCCAGTATATTCATGACCGGGTAATGTCCAACCGCCTTTTGGTTTCGGAAGCTTCCCAATGGCCTTATTAATATCAATCCCACTACCTTTATGCAATGGATCTAGTTTCTTACTAATATCTGAAGTTAAACTATCTAAAGCTTGATCCAAATATTTATCAGCCATTCCTTTTAATTTTTGTTTAGTATAACCAGATTTGATTACTTTTGATGCTCCGATTCTGCCTAAATTATACAAACCTTTTAAAGCACTTTTAGCTGCAATTTCACCAAGACTGTGACTTCCTTCAATATCAAATAAGCCCGCCCCTTCAGACGGGCCATTTCATCATAGTTCGACCATTTTTAGTTTTCACATATCGTTCGCTTCCTGAAACACATTCAGTGACTTTCTTCTGTTTGACACAATATGATTTTACCATTATATATATAAGTTAGATATTTCTAAAATAATGTTGGAGGAATCTCTCATTCTTCATTGTATCATATATGTCAAATACTTGCAATAAATTATAATACGAATTCCCCTTATTCATTTCGTTCAGAAAGTATAAACAGAAGTAGCCACATGTAGACGTTTTTATGTTTTGGATTTGATTATTTTGATGTAACAGAGTTAAATTCTTTCTTTTTGCATGATTTACGATTTCTTGAAATGGAGGCATACCAAATGAATCGAAATAATTTATCACATTATCCTTGACATAAGTTGTAACCCAATGACTTCCTGCCATATAACTAGGTTCTAGATTGTAAATAAATAATGCTTGGCTATGATTATGTGGAACTCTTTCATCCCTTGACAGAACATCGCTGATTGGGATGTTTAAATATCTGCATTATTTTATTAGATCATGATTACTTAACGGGATGTCTTTGTGGAATTTCGGTTTTACAGTATTGCTCCTACAAGTGGGATGCCATTGAATGGGCTGTTTTTCCCTAATAGCAAGCCTTCGCCTCTTTTTGTTGTCTTTTTTTTGGTTGTTTTTTTAATCCCCATACCAATCGTATTATCAGGCCAACTCCCATAAAATGGAGGTGGTTGTCTGTATATGCCTAGTCTTGGAGCTCCTCTACCAGCTTTTTTCTTACTAGTTCCGATTCTAGGAGCACCACTACCAGTTTTACCAGTTAAAGCATTTAGAAGGAGTGGGACACCAATGCTTGCCAACAGAGTGCCTAAAAATCCTCCTGATTGTGTTTTTGTTGGTGTGATATGAACACCTGAACCTGATTGAAGGGCATTCAATATATCCTGTTTTTGTTTCGTCGATAAAAGATGCTTATATTCTATCAGCTTATTGATTTTTTCTTGTGGTATGAGAAAACCACGAGACTGTATGCCTTTTCCAGATATCGCTTTAACAACCTGACTAGCACCTTCTGAAGCCAAACCAGCAAGAGCTGAAAGACCAAGGGTTTTACCAATAGTTGGTAAAGCTGCAAGTCCAAGGGTTAGAATAGTAGTTAACAAACTTCCACCGACTTGTTTTCTAATATTTGTTTTCACAAGCTTAATGTCCATACCCTTACTCAATAGTCGATTTTTCTCCAACCTTTTTTTCACCATTGCCGGGACATGTAGAGTATCATTACCACGAAGAGAGTCCTTCGTAAGTCTTAGAACAATCGTCTCCCTTTTATGGAAAGCATTGCTAAGATTTTTCTTTTGATTGTCAGACAATTTCACATTAATCTCATAAAGTTGAGTCATTTGTTGTATATAATATATGTTATATAATTTTCTGGTTATAAAACATATATGAAATAATGATATTATTTGATTAGTAATTTATTACTTTTTACACTATAACCAATTCATTTCCCACTTTGTCAATGACAACTGTCTCTTCATATAGGACTATAGCATGTATGCTGAAATGACTATTTCCAGCACTATTGGCGTTCAGTTTATACCTGAAGATCAACTGCTTTGGGTCTCTTGTTACTTTCTCTGTTTGATATGATAGATCGAAATAGATTAGTGGATAGAGACCATTGTAATTCGATAGGTTAAGCTGTGTACCGCTGTTGTAATCATTCTTTCTCATACCATAGGACATTAAATCATTGAAGATCCTTACTTTTGATTCTGAATCGTATTCAGTCTCTGGGTAGAATACTCCATTGCCGTATTCCAATCTGCATGTTATAAGACTGCAAGCATTATCACCTGAATTTACTTTAAAAGTGTCAAACATGTACGGATTCGCTTCTGCATTGTTTGTTTTAGATCGTTGTAGATATACAAATATAGCCTTAACATTATCAATACTGGATGATATCTGGAAGAATCCACTGCTATGTGTTGGTGCGGACACCTCATACATTTCTCTCAGATATGTCCATTTATCATCTTTCAAAAAAGAACTAACAAACTTATCGTAGAGACTGTCTTTTGGTGTCAATTTTGGTACCCAAAGTAGTAATCTATCAATAACAACTCGTCCGTCATCTACTGCACCTGCCTTAAATATTAATTCATTGTCATTCTGTAACTGTATATTAAACTGAAGTTGCATTGGGACTAACATTCGACCCTCTAGCTCTTCGAAGAAACTGTAACGATTAAGAGGTATGACTACACTGACATCATGGTTACCTGTCGTTAAAAGACGTATTGACTCAAACCCAGTATTAGTATCGGCTGTAGTGACATCTGTGTCCAAATACCATAAAGAGTTTTTAGCAACACTTCTAGAGTAATCACCAGAATATTCCAGCAAATTCTTTACAAAAGTGACCTTGTGTAGATTATCAGTGTCGTACACAATCTTACCAGCGCTTTTTATCATGATGTGACTAATCAAACTATGGGCTCCATTAATAACTGTCACCCTATCATCAGCATAGGCTGTACCATCAGCCAATTTTTGTACCTGGAACTGGACCTCGAAATAAGCATTGTACCAATCGTAGAAACTCGATCGATCATTGATCGTGAAATTATACCCATTTTTCACTTGGTGTTGATTGTTAGCTGGGGCTCTGATTACATCATCAAGTTGGAATCGTACCAACTCATATCTTTGCAGATATTCACTTGATGTAAAAGACATTATATTATTATATTAGATAATTTTACAATTATATACCATAATTTTGTATGTATATAGATGTTTTCAATCATTTTATTGATTCTATACTACTCTTACTCTACGCCTTCTTTTCACACCAGATCCTGATATCAATCTATTGAGTATCATATCAGTACTTTCATCTTGCTGTTGCCGTTTAATGGGTGAGGATGGAACATTTGCCGTTTGTCTTGTAGCTCCTTTTCTCAAATTTGCCAATCTTTTCATGATCAAATCACCAGATTTTTCAACTGCTTTTTTGCCCAGTTTTTCTCCAGCGTGAGAAATTCCCGATTCTAACGCCTTCTTTGCTATTGGCTTAGCAAATTTCTTTAAAACAGCTGATGCCACACTCTTTAATGGTTTGAAAATATTATCAACGATAAGCCCAGACCCTTTGTGTTGATATACAAATTTACCAAGTTTTGGATGGTAAAATCTTTTGAATTCATACGGTTTCATTATACTATTATGTTATATTATTCTATACTTTTCAGAATTAGTGAGAAAGATGTATCTGCTCCATACAGGTTAACTAATCTTCTTTTTCCATCAGTAATGTATACCCTGATACTACTTATACTATTCTTATTGACTGGATTGTAGGTAACTCTCCGGGGTTCTAAGGTGAATGAATAACTAGGTTGGAGTACACTGGTTGAGAAGGAATAAATGATGTCTGTATCTTGACCGTCTACAAGTGAATCATTAATTAGGTCGCAATGAACATTGAGGACATCTGTATCTTGAGATAGATTTGGAACCCTTGGTCCAATGTTTGTCCCACTTGTTAATACTATTTTATCGAAACCGATTAGATTATTAAAATTGGAATGTGTCAAATCAAGCCGATAATTCTGAGCTAATGTAACCGTGACCCTAAATGTTCTATCATCGAATTCAAGAGTGATAGGATACGTATCACCAGTCTTTGTTATACTCTTGATATATGTATTGAAGTCTGTATAATTCCATACTCCGGCTGGAAAGGTGATGTTGTTAAATGTTAAACTACTATCGGAGCTATATTTGATTAATTGATTGTTGTATCCAGCATTAACATTAAACCATGTAAAACTCATATTGATAATTCTGTTAAGTCCGATCACATATTGAGAATTGCTATCCAATATTATAGGTCTAGTAAATTTTGTTGCAAAATCCTCAGGTTTATTATTCCCTTGATTTTTTACACTATAAGATGATAATACTATCTCTCGTTTCATTTATATAATAATGTTATATTAATTATATTTTGAAATATTGACTAAACAATTTATTATATTGCGGTCTATTGATTGTCGACATTTTCAATAATGTGTCCAATATAGTTACTCCCATATTTCGAATCTCAATGCTGGTATTCCCTGCCAATCTTTCACCAATAATCAATTCCAATTTTTTCAAAAGCTGCTTCACATCATTAAAAAACATAACATGTCCACCTCTCTGTTTTCTTCCTCGGCCTTTGATCCCGGAACCTTTTATTGTTTCCAGTTTAGTCTCATAATGTTTTATGTATTCATTTAAAGTAACTCTTGCGTTGTCTATTCTTTTGTTCCGCACTTGCCTTTCACCTGATGATATCTCCCCCTTATTGTATTGTTTTGTAACATTTGCTTTATAGCCACTTAATTGTTTCCTTTTTGTGTTGGCCACCTTTATTATCTTTTTAAGATAGGCCCTAGTTTTTTGGTTTGTCATTTCTGGTTGATTCAATCTCTTATCCACATTTTCATAATCCATAACACCCATATCATTTAAAATCTCATTACTTATATCTTCATCGTATAATCCATAGTCGATCTCTTCGTCGTCATCATATTCTGGTGGTAAATCATCAAGTTCCTGAGGGAAGTACTGAGGATCAACATAAATCTCCTTCTTTCCTTCCATAAGATCTTGTAAAGATTCTTCATATGTCGGAGGTTTTGGCACCAGTTGTTTATCTTGCTGTTGTGGTACATAATCACCAAAATCAATCAGACCTTCTACATCCATGTCTTCATATGGATCAACTTCAGGCATATAGTCAATACCAGGCTCACCTTTCTTAGGTGGTCGCTTTTTTCTCTGAGGCATCCTTAAATCTAAATTACTGTCAATAACATCATCTAATTTACTAGTCACTGGTTTAAATACCTTCGCCAATGACTCCTGACTGGTCTGCTGACTAATATCATGTTTTGTAATTGTATCATGAACATAATTGATCTTATCCCCTAATTCAGACTTCCCCTTTGCAAGTTCTTTCCACTTTAGTAAACTCATTTATTGTTATATTATTACATTACATAAAAATGAAAATCATATATAAAAAATAACGTTTTACACTGTGTTCTACATCGTGATCTACACCGTGTTATATTGAAATAATATACCCATATATTATATGATGAAAATACCAAATTACGACGTTAAAGACGATGTTGTCTCAAACTTTAGACAAATATATGATTTCATGCCTAATCAATGTTTTAGGATGCTGGTTTGTGGCCCATCTAGTTCGGGAAAAACAAATACACTGGTGCATATGATCCTCCATCTATTGTATTTTGATAAAATATACCTGTATGCGAAAAACGTAGAGCAGTCGAAGTACCAAAATCTTTTAGATATGTTCCAGCCAATAAGTGATGAAGTTGATTATGATGTTATTGAAGCAAGTAATGATGAGATTATTCCCGTTGAAAACCTTGACAGTGACTCACAGAAAATTGTCATTTTCGATGATTTCGTATGTGATAAAAACCAAAAACCATTAGTCGACTATTTTATACGAGGGAGACATAAAAATTGTAGTGTGATTTATCTGAGTCAAAGCTATTATAAGACACCAAAAGACAAGATTGAACTGTTCACATTTCTCTATTTACGAATTCCCAAGTGCTAATGAGAGGAGTCTAATTTGCCGTGAAAACAGTATTCCAAAAGAATTATACGAGAAAGCAACTAAAGAACCATATTGCTTCGTATATATTGATAAGCCACGGAAATTCACAACCAAGAATTTCAATGAAAAAATATAATATAACTCAATTATATATGAGTTACTCAAATGGAATTTTACCATCGTCAACATCAACGGCGACACCACAACGTGGATTACCTGGCGTAGGGTTCAAATTAACATGCAGAGGACGGTAATTATGATATTCAAAATAAGAAATTAGTGAATATAGGGACAGTCACTGCTTTGAATGACGCAGTTAATTTTCGATTTGTCAGAAACACATTTGTTAGTAAGCATTTGCCATTAGTTACAGCAAATCTTGATATGAAAAACAATAATATAAGAAATTTAAAAACACCAATTTCAGAAAAAGATGCTGCTAATAAAGAGTATGGAGACACGCATTATTTAAAGTTAGATGGAACAACTCATATGACTGCAGATTTGGATCTACGAGGGAATAAATTAATTCTACCTGGAGAAATTGATATGGATCGAAAACTGATCACAAATATGGATACGGATGAAAACAATGATCTTTCTGCGGTGAATATGGTAACTTTGAAAAATGCGATTCAAAAAATACAACCTAGTTCAAGTTTGAATATATCTAAAAATATTGACCTCCAAGAGAAATACAATGTCATCCAATCAAAACAACAAACATGGCATGATTTGGGAGCCAATTATAACAATCTGGTTTCTTATAATGACGTCAAGAATATCTTTCTCAGCCGCAAAGAGACGTTTCCAATGGAGACGGCTTTGGATATGGGAAATCACACCATTTTTAACGTGAAAGACCCCGAAGTTGCCGATCAAGGCGTAAACAAAAAATATGTGGACGACCAATCCGCGGAAAAGCTTTCGTTGGAAGGTGGAACAATGACCGGAAACCTGGATATGAACTCGCAACAAATTAACAATATTGCAGCGCCAACTCTGAAGCATCAACCCACGTCAAAATCTTATGTGGATAGCCAGATAGGAGATGTGGTAGTCCACACGATAGAATTAGAAGAGAAGCTTAAAAAATACGTAAATGAATCGCATATCACGTCAACCTCCCATCCGAAAGACGCATTCCGCTATCTGATGGAAAATGTGGATGAATCCAGCTCTGAACATAATATGACAGTAACGGCAATCAGTGATTTTCCAAATTCGCCACATCTTTTCAATAAGAAGGCTTATGACTTGCAAATCACAAAAGATCATTTCAATGAATACGATGGGAGACTTGGATTCAATATGTTCAAACTCCCAGACGGAGAATACACGATTTGCATTGAATTCTTCCCCGCGTCAATGGATGGTGTGAGTGTTAATGTCGTGAGCACAAGTCTGAATATTAATCAGCAATCAACAAAGAAGTTTTCGAATTATGCCAGATCCATCATCCACATGCATAAATGGGAGATCACTCCACCTGAATATATATTTCTAGATCTAAAATGGCGGGGAACTGCCGAGTCAGCTGCAGAAGGACCCGCAAAGTTGATCATATATGGTGTCAAAGGTTCTCAACCTGATGTTAAAAGCAGCGTCTTCGATGCACCTTTCATTTTTGAAAATCAAAAGATGGTCATGGAGGCTGATTTGGATATGAATGGTCATAGAATATTAAATCCTTCATTAACATCAAAAACATTCATTACGGCTTACTTCGAAAAATCACGGCATCCAAGTCGCTTATTTTTGAATTTTGCAAATCCATTTCAAATTATACCTTATGATTGTATTTTAAAAGGAATCAATTGTTACTTTGGCTCATTAACTAATTCTGATTTTCTTATTACTTTAAAAGTCAGAGTCAGTGGAACCAATATACAAAATCAAAGCTTTGACTCAACTGAAAATGAAAGGCGACAGGAATTTAACATAAATATGAACCTATCAAAACATGATATAATATGGATTGAAATTTACAAAAAAATACAACTGAACAGATCACGCATGATGACGTTGTATTTGCTATTGAATTCAATTAACCGTAGCGTTTGAAATTTAATTTCCCCAACTAAAATGGCCTTTGAAATCAAAATAAATTCTGAAAAACTGAAAGAAATTATACAAACAATGAAGAGATTGAAACTTTGTTCCTGCATAAAAAATGCAAAATCACCCACTTAATTACAAACCGCCGTGGCGGTTTGATTTCAATCATATTGATCTGGATGGTAGAAACCTAATTGGTTTACCCAAGCATATTCAAAAATTCATTCAGAGTTTTAATATATAATTATCTAATATATTGATATATATATATATATATATATATATATATATATATATATATATATATATATATATATATATATATATATATATATATATATATATATATAAATGGCAATTCTCACACAGTCAATTAATTTTTGTAATACATTTTTCACAACCCAAAAAAGCCTACATCCTAATACTAAATATGAAATATTAAAATCGGCTTTAATATATCAATTTTTGTATGTAAACTATTTAAATGAGCCAATATCAATGAACCAAATATTAGAAAAACACCCTGACATTGGATTAATAGGACCAGGTTCTTGCACTATAAACACCAAATACCAATTTTTAATTAAACATGCTATTTTTCATGATGCATTTGGAAGATTTTACAATGACTATGAAAAGGGGCCTGGATACACATATTGCTGCCTTTCATTGCCTAAGAAAATAAAAAGATCTCCAATAATGGGCCAAATAAGTGGTACATTATATTGTCTTCTTTCAAATCCTAAAATATAATCCAAATATATAATATAAATGACTAAAACAGATAAAACAGAAATATTCGATTTCAATCATATTGATAAAAACATAAGCCCAGAAAAATTATCTGAAATCAAAGCATTAAATTTTATCATGAACACTTTTGGTGTTATAAGAAGGCTTTCAAATATTTCAAGAGATTGAATTTAATTATTAATGTAACTTCAACAGGCTTAGTAGTTATTGGTACAGTAGCTGGTAGTATCACATTAAATCCAGCTATACTAGCTTCTATTTCTGGAGCTGGTTTAGTTCTAAAAACGGTAAGTGAAATTAATCATTATTCGAAGAAAATAGAAATGTCTAAATTTGCATACACAACATATGAAAAAGTATTAGTTGATTTACGGTCTTGTTTAAGAGGAAATCAATTTAACCACACTGTTTTCATCAATGAAATGAGACAGTTAGATGAAATAATCATCGATCTTTGTCCTCTTGCCGATAAATTTGAGAAACAGTATGATAAAAAATTCACTTCCGAGTAAACTTTACTAACAAACTTTATTCAATAACTCATTCATAGGGAAAACCCCCTTTGCATGAACAATCATTGATCTTTGTCCTCTTGCCGATAAATTTGAGAAACAGTATGATAAAAAATTCACTTCCGAGTAAACTTTTACGATAAACTTTACTAACAAACTTTGTTCAATAACTCATTCATAGGGAAAACCCCCTTTGTATGACGTATGACTAATTTTAGCAGCATCATCCTTTATTAATTCATATATGTTGTCCCACCAAGTCTCATAAAATTTTAATGTCTTCATTGACTTCGTTACTTTAATACTCTTGTATGGAAGCTCAAGCATCCTAAATAATTACTTGATAACAAATTTAATACTAATCATCCGTTTACGTTTATTGTTAACCTGCGATAATACTTCATTAATTATAGCGAATATTGTCAGGATTTTCTCTCTACTATCATTACTGATTTGTACATGATTCTGTTGTGCTATATCATTGACAACGTTTAAAATATGATATTTTCTTATATACACTCTCTTTCTCGATATATGGAGCTTGTAAATCATATCCATTAACAACACCACAATTTTTACAAACATTCATTCCATTGTCATTAAACATATCTTTTTTATCACAACATGATTCAACAACTTCCGTATTTCTAACAACATCTGCTAATCGTTGGTCACAAAAGGGACAGGTTAACTCTCCTGTATTCTTAAATTCGTCATGAATTCCCAAATTACAATTCATTCTATACTATTATATGAGATTATATTTTTTAAACAAAACCGCAGTTGTGACCATATTATCAAAAAACAAAAATAGCGAACATATAAAAATCGGCTAACGCGTTAGCGATATTTCAATAGAACAAAAAATAGACAGCAGGGAAAGTCCCATAACATCATCAACTTCCTGTTTACCAGTTGATAAAAAAAAACTGACTTACGCGCAAGCCGAAAAATATAAAGCATATCATCGGGGAACCCCCTATTGTAGGACATCATCGACTTCCTGTGTTTCCGAGAATTATGTCACGCAAAGGAAATCACGCAATAGAATAAACGCACCATTTGTTTTTTATAAAACATATAGTTTAATTATTTTATGGAAACATATAGTTTTCCAAAAACTGGTTTACATTAAATGGAAACAAAAAAACTGCTTACCATCATATGGAAAGTAGTATTAGAGTTGGGTTGGTATCAGATCAAAAAAATATTTTTTTGATCTGGTGCCCCCAACTCTTATACTACTAGTTTACACAGCAGCTAATCTCCCATCAAACTCCTTTCCATAAGTAAGTAAGTAAGTAAGTAGTAAGCAAAAAAGCTCTAAGTAGTAGTAAGCGTCGTATGCGTTCGTTCGCAATTTACACAGCAACTAACCTCCCATCAAACTCCTTTCCATTCAAACGGGACAAACTTCAAATAAATGTGGCTACTACACATATCTGAATTTCGTAACTGTTCATCAGTAGGATGCCTAAAATGTGTGCAATTCCACAATTGGTTTCGGCGCCATTAAATCCATGCCTAAGTGGTAAGTAAAAACCTCTAAGTTGTGGTAAGCGTCGCATGCGTTCGTACGCAGTTTACACAACAGCTAATCTGGCATCAAACTCCTTTCCATAAGTAAGTAAGTAAGTAAGTAAGTTAGTAAGTTAGTAGTAAGCAAAAAGCTCTAAGTAGTAGTAAGCGTTGCATGCGTTCGTACGCAGTTTACACAGCAGCTTATCTCGTATCAAATTCCTTTCCATCAAGGTTACACTGGGACTGGTAAGATGGCGGAGTAGACGTGCAGTTTAAAGCTCCGATATTGGTGGCTCGGAATTTTTTGTTTCTTTCAATGTCCGCTAAAAGAAAAACTCGATCGACATCTTCAAGTATGTCTGATACTTCACCTGAAGAGAAGAGAACCCGTGATGACACTGAAGAAGCGATGAAATCTAATGACACGGTATGGGAGGCACTCGAAATGGCGGACAATATGGGCGATAAGCTTGACCTGATACTACGCCGGTTGAATAAGTTAGACATCATCGAACAACGCCTAAATAATGTCTGGGCTTCTGTGGCTAATATCGAAGAAACTTTAAGTAAGCTGGACAAGGACGTAAAAAAATTTAGAAGAGAAAACAAATAAGATCGACCTTGTAGTGAAGGAGCTAGAAGACAGCTTATCCTATAGCGAGGAAGATATTATTGATCTTAAGCGAGATGTAGAGAAATGGAAAAAGGAAGTCCTCTACCTTGAGACATACAGCAGAAGAGAAAACCTCAAGTTTTTTGGCTTAGAGGAGAAAAATGATACAACCGATGAAACTAACAATCGATCTCAAGTAGAGGATACGAGAGAAGTTATCTGCAATTTTATGGAACAAGAACTTAAAATCGAAAACCCGCGGGACCGTATTGTTTTCCAAAGAATCCATCGTTTGGGAAAACCCAAAGAAAATGGCCCACGACCAATTATTGTAAGATTTCTGCGATCTACGGATAGGGAAGAAGTGATGAACCAAGCGCGTTTGAACCTAAAGGGAAAGGACTGCTTTGTATGTGATGACATTCCCAAGGAACTCTATGATTCGAGAAAGAAGCAACGAGATAAGTCCAAAGAGGCGTTGAAAAAAGGCCACAAAGCTTATTTTAGCAAGGCCCATCCTGATCAATTGTTTGTCAACGGGAAGTTTATTGCACCAGACGAACCACTATCTTAACATTCTGACTTTATGTCGATAAGTTACTCTAAAATTTTGCCGTTCATTTTTTCTATATTTAGTTTTACCTTTTTCGTTTCGCATAAATTATTCGTTTTTTCTTTTCGTTTTTCACATTAATGGACATTTTTATGTCATAATTGCCACATCGGAGGATTAATACAATACCTCAACGCACGCCTTCCTGCTTTCGGCGGTGAAAGAATGCCCATACAATTCGCTTTGGGGCTGTCGGTGAGTATAAGGCCTATAATGTTCTTTGTTTATGTGTGCTTTAATTACGTGCTTTTCCAGTTATCAAACTCCAAATACTTATTACATCTAACGGCCAGTGTATTGTCACTTGCAAATTAGTCATTATGTATTTAAATTGCGATGGGTGAAGTTAATTTTAAGTTAATATCGTTAAATGCTCGAGGGATTCGCGATTTTCACAAGCGCAAATCTATATTTACATGGATACAAAAACAAAGAGTTGACATAGCATTTATACAAGAAACATATAGCACGCCGGATATAACTAATGAATGGAAATATCAATGGCGCGGAGAAATGTTCTTTTCTCATGGAACAAAAGACACCAACGGCCGATATATTCTCATAGAAGCACTCATACAGGAATCACCTTTTTTACTTTTGAACCTGTATGCACCTACTAAAAGTAATGATCAATGCATTTTCTTTGAGGAAATCACTTTGGCTTTGCACGAAATAAATATTAATGCTGACCCAGACTCGCAAATTATAATTGGAGGGGATTTCAATGTACACTTAAATCCTGCTCTTGACAACTACGGAGGGAAAGCGGAAGCAAAAACATCAGCAAAAAAGATAAGAGATCTTATGCTAGCGTACGACTTGATTGATATATGGAGATTACGTAATCCGGACAAAAAAAACAGTTTACGTGGAGACAAAAGAATCCACTGGTGCAAAGGCGTTTGGACTATTGGCTTATAAGCAATTATATTCAAGAAGACATTGTCAAAGCTGAAATCATTCCTTCTATAAAATCGGACCACTTAGCAATCACTATCAGTATCAACAGTCTTGAAAATCTTCCTCGTGGCCCCTCATACTGGAAATTTAATTCAAGCCTTCTTGAAGACGAAGCTTATATACATGTTATAAATAATAAATACCCCCAATGGCTGACGGAATTTTCTGAGGTAAAAGATAAAAGAGTTTTATGGGATTTGATAAAATACAAGATCAGACAAATTACCATAGAATACAGTAAAAACAAAGCTAAGGAGCGAAATATTCGTCTTACTGAGTCGGAAGAAAAACTGAAATACTGGGAAGAGAAATGTAGCCTTGATCCATCTGAGGCACATATCGACCAGCTAGAGTGCGCCAAGTGTGAGTATGAATCGCTTTATGATTACATAGTTCAAGGAAAAATCATCCGTTCTAGAATTAACTGGTATGAAAAAGGTGAAAAAAACTCAAAATTTTTCCTGAATCTTGAAAACACTAGATCTACTAAAACTTCAGTCCGACGCCTATTAAATAATGAAGGCAAGTCAATCATAAAATCAAAAGCTATTCTTGACGAATTGAGAAACTATTATCAAAACCTTTATCGAAACCAAGATCCGACTGAAAGTGAGGCAAGTTCTAAGGATTTTATAGCCAACATGCCCATGCCGATATTAACCGACGACGATAAATCACTCTGTGAGGGAGAATTGTCTTGTGCAGAATGCCTCGCCTCCTTACAAAAAATGCCTAATGGTAAGTCACCTGGAAACGATGGTCTGACACCAGATTTTTACAAAACATTTTGGAATCTTGTGGGCCAGCAATTAACAGACTCCTTAAACCATTCATACACTCACGGGGAATTATCAAATACACAAAAACAAGCTATGATTAGGTTAATTGAGAAAAAAGGCAAGGATAGGCGTTACATTAAAAATTGGAGACCGATCTCACTATTAAATGTTGATGTTAAAATAGCCTCAAAAGCACTTGCCCTGCGTTTAGAAAAAGTATTGCCAAATATCATAAATGACGATCAATATGCCTATGTTAAAGGCAGAACTATTTTCGATGCTGTCCGCACTATTGAGGACATTATGGAATACACGAAAGTTAAACAATTACCTGGTTTAATGATTGCCCTAGATTTTGAAAAGGCGTTTGATTCCCTAAGTTGGAAGTTTCTGATTGACACCTTAATTTCTTTCAATTTTGGTGAGTCCTTCATCAAATGGGTCAAAGTATTATACTGTAATATTTCAAGCTGTATCCTTAATAATGGTTTTTCGACTCAATTATTTCAAGTTCAAAGAGGTATTAGACAAGGTGACCCGTTGTCACCTTACCTCTTCATCATCGCATTGGAAGTGCTGTTAATCAAAATCCGAACAGATAGTAACATAAAAGGTATTCAAATTGGCAATAAGGAAACGAAATTAACTGCGTTTGCCGACGACTTAACCACTTTTCTTAATAACACAGTCTCATTCAAACATCTTTCGAACACACTCCACCAATTTGGTATTTGCTCTGGTCTAAAACTGAACGAAGGAAAGACTGAAGCCTACTGGCTTGGTATCAGCCACAAAATCAATCAGCCCCTAAACATTGAGAAAGTTAACGAGCCAATTAAAATCCTTGGCATTTATTTCACTTACGATTGGCGCATAAAGCAGGAGTTAAATTTTGACGCAATCCTGAAATCACTTAAAAAAACTTTAAACTTTTGGCAGTGGAGAAATCTCACCTTGTTTGGAAAAATCCAAATTATCAAAACCTTTGCAATACCGAAGTTGATGTATCGCGCATCTCTTCTTCATTTGAATAAAGACCTCATTAAGCAAATTAACACTATTATCTATAATTTCGTTTGGAAAGGTAAAGACAAGATCAAACGTCTATCCTTGGTATCTGATTATAAGGATGGAGGATTACGAATGCCTCATATCGAATCATTGATAAACACGCAACGGATTCTTTGTCTTAAAAAATATGCAGAGGACTATTACAGCCCGTGGAAAATTATCCTTTCAAACTATCTGAGGGACTACGGTGGTAATTTCCTTTTACGCTGCAATTTCAACCCTGCGGACCTCCCAAGTGATCTCCCGAGATATTATCTGGAATGTTTCACACTATGGTCCAAATATATTGACAAGGAAATTTCCACACGCGAAAACGTCCACGAGCAAATTGTATGGAACAACCAATTTCTGCGCATTGATAACAAAACTACATTTAATAGAAAATTAATTGACATAGGTTTTGTTTATGCCGGTGATATTCTGTTACCCAACGGCAAGCTAAAGCCGTGGAATTTCTTTAAAGAAAAAGGGCTTAATTTAAACGAATTCATATTATTATTAGGAATATCAACCTCATTCCCAAACTCGTGGAAAAACATTCTTAACGCAAGCGTAGCTAACCCTGGAGACCAACAAAACCCCGACCTAACAAGTCTGGATCATATTTTAAAAATAAATAACGAATCTGTCAAGGTCAAAGAACTATCCACAAAGAAACTGTATTGGGGAATTATTGAGCAAATACGTCTCTGCCCATCTGCTCAAGAGAAATATGCTACATTAAATAATAACCGAAATCTTGATTGGAAACAGATTTATTTAATCCCACATCAGGTTACGCTAGATACAAAAACTAAAAACTTCCAATATAAAATACTAAATAGAATAGTATTTACAAATAAAATTATGTACAAGATGAAATTATGCGATACACCTATGTGTACCTTCTGTGAAAAGTCGGAAGAATCCCTCGAACATCTCTTTCTTCACTGCCACTTTAGCAAAGAATTCTGGTTGTCTGTTGTTCGTTGGCTAAATAGCATGAACATCATTGTGCGGATCTTGAACGACGAAGACATAATGTTAGGTCTTGTCGAGAAAAGAATGCATTGGTCATTATTAAACCACATCATTATTGTCGGGAAATTGATCATTTATCAGAGCCGTTTAATAAAAACAAAACCAAAATTGTGCAATGTTATAGCTAAACTAAAATACATAGAAAGTATAGAACGATCCATTTCGAAAAAGAATGGCAGACACAAGTTTCACGTTGAGAAGTGGCAACCCATAAATAACAACAATAATAATTAGTAAATTGTCTCAATCAATAACAAAACTGGTAGGACACAATTTATATAGCATATGATACTGGAAATTTTATGTATAGTGTGATGTAAGCACGTCGTAAGAAAGTAATGTTTAAGTCAAGTAATGTGTATGTAGTACAATGTAAAGTAACATACAGCATGGCTATGCAAAACTATAAAAAAAAATCAAGGTTACACAAAGCGACCTGCAGCACAACGAGAGAATTGCGAAACAAGGAAACTGGCAACGCAATTTTTCGATATGAGACAAGTTGCGAAGAAAGTGTGTTACACGCGCAATTTCATCCGCAACTTGTCACGCAACAGCTCTCGTCAGCGTTGCTTTGCAAGTTGCACGAAAACATTGCCTCGTAATTCTAATTATATACAAATAATATTTTATAGCGCAGAATATACGGCGAATGTTTTAAAGTGCAGAATCATAATGGTGCGAATGTTTCAAAGGTTCTTAACAATTAATACTTTAAGTCGTTTTCACGATTGATTTGCGAGTTTGATCATTCAGATTAAAGTTGTTGAGCAGTACGTCCTTTCAGTACTTTCCTATTTTAGTTGGTTAAAATGTTTATTTTTCATACAAATGAAAATTGAAAATTAATTTTTACTTCCTTGCGTTAAAAATATCCGCAGTTATATTGCAAATGAAAGTGTTAAACTCTTGGAGGAAGTCTGGTTTCAGGAACATCGTCTGGTTCCAGGTCTCCCAGAAGAATGTCAGTTATTTTTCGCCACAGACGACGTCCGATATGCTGAAAATGGCATACATAGTTAATCAAAGGGCTCTTAAAGCCATCTCGTTAATGCGTTAGAATGTGAGGTTAATAAAAAAATAATGTTGATAGTTAAAGGTATAAGGTGCTGGCGCTCTCATTGCGTCTAGGGGGGTGAGAAAAGTGTATGAGGCAGGTACTTGGGGTAGACTTATTGAATATTCTAAAGCTGGGTTAAAATGGTTTTAGTGACGAGCAGGATTTGTGTTAGGCTTGTCATCTTTTATAAGAAAAAAATCGGAAGAATAATCAGTTCTTTGTGAACTTCAGTGAGCTGAGTTTTATTCGTCATTTTATAGATTACTCGCTTTAATCTGTCTAATTACCGACACCTAAGGGGCAGAGTAAAGTGTCGGAGAGTGATTCTGTGCACTTGGTGCTTGGGTAAACGGTAGCGAAAAATGTAAAGAATAAACAGCAAAAACCATGAAGATAAATCAAATGGTAGAGTGATCGTTTTTTCCTTTGTCTTTGTTTGTCGTAAGTATCAGTCTTTTGTTTTATTTATTTTGACGTGCAAAATGGCGGGAAAATGGTGATCACGTGGTCATTTTTCGGTCACGTTTGCTATGGGCGCACTTATACTAATTGTTTTTTAATGGAATAGGTAGTAATTTTGACACAGCATATTGGTGATGGAATGGCCGAGAAATTAAGTGGAAATGTATTTACTGGTTACGAAAATAAACAATGCAATAGAGAATGGTAACAGTACAGATGCTGCCCAATAGTATGGTATTTTTCTATAGAAAGACGTAGATCGATAAAGGACATTGCCGAGTCGAATAGCGCGCTTGACGGTGCGCACCCCAAAATACCGCTCCTCCAAACGACGAACCTATTATCAGATAATTTATAGAATATTTGACATAACCCTTCACGTGATTAGTAATATCACTGTAAACTAATATGACTCTAAAGACTTTTTATATCATCACATACCATGAAAGTTCACCTTTTAAAGCCATTCATTTTTTTAATTAAATTTACAAGAACTGTTTATTAAAAGATTGATGGCAAATCTTAGTACAATATCTATTTAAGAATTCACTTTCAAAAAACACGCTTTTTGCAATTCTATATTACCTTAGCAGATTTCACTGCCTTTCTAAATTGTCGACTTGCCACAAGTCGACTGCTAAGCCCACGAGAGGGTGACAAACCTGCGAAAAGCGACCGATGAAGTGACCAGAGCCAGCGACGAAGTCGCGAGTCGACTTGTTTCGTCTGCACGAAATGCAATTTATTTGCAAATTGTTTACACGAAAATATGGGTGTGACGTAATAGTGCAAGCATCGGGCTGCTAAAATAAAGAGTTCTCAAATGACTAGATACAGTGCTGTAGTCTGAATGCAACAATGAATTCACAGCCCAGAAATCGTTCTCGTCGTTACCCCAAGAACGTGCCTGACAATTTTTTCTTTCAGATGAAAATAAAAAATTAACAGGCGTTTTGTTCTAAATGTTGTCGTTTCTTTGATCTTGAGAAAAAATCTCTAGCTGTGATACTGACAGGAAAAATTTATGCTTTCCAGAGCCGTTTAGAATAATTAGTTACGCCGTCGTTACGTTTCTTTGCTAGGTGTTGGCATTACAATGAAGCTTTTTTGGCTCAATTTGAAAGAGTTGCAAGATCACTGAGTGGAAGCCGCTTGTACGAATTATTCGGTGCTTAGGATCAGTTCATTTGCCAGTGCGTGATTTAAAATGAGCGCAAGTCTGCGGTTCGCATAACTAATTATAGTGTTAACAGTGCTTCTTCATCACGACCGCAATAAAAGATTCTAACATCCAAGTTGTACTCCCTTACATACACTATATAGGTACGTGCCGCTCGATAGGATAGGGTTTTTGAGGTGCTCATTCCTTAAATAGGGTATCCGTTTTGGTATTTTTTGTATTGTGATCCTTAGATATTCCTTATACAGGGTCACTAAATTGCAGTATCCACTTCAACGAGCAAAACAAAAAAGATATAGTCTGTTAAAACTGCACTACACACCTGAATTGGGCCTTAAAAAAAGTATCAAATCTCGATTTTCTACCGTTAAATAGGGTTAGGGTTTCAGAATCTTGGCAGCACACAGTTTCAAAGTCATTCATTTTATTAATTAAATTTACAAAAACTGTTTATTAAAAGTTTGATGGCAAATCTAAGTACAATATCTATTTAAGAATTCACTTTCAAAAAACACGCTTTTTGCAATTCTGTATTATCTTAGCTGATTTCACTGCCTTTTTATCTCGTTAATGCGCTTGCGCATTAAGCGAGATTTCGAAGTCGAGTACTAAAAAGGGACAAAAGTTGTTAACAAAATTTTGTGGACTTTTGTCCGGGGGGGTTTCTTGTTCCTTCTTTATAGAAGCTATATTAGGGCATTGAGGATATGGTTGGTTAAAGCGGTTAGGATTTCAAGAAGGGCGTCACATACTGCCACTAAAATGTTTGGGGAGCACCCCCGGACCTATTGTTAATTTCCCTAGGGTATTGGGATGTCAGAACTTGTGATGAACTTGTCATATCTCACATTACGTTACCGCAAAGGTATTAGTCATTCTTAAATTTCGATATCTCACGTTACCTATCAGTTTCAATCATTTGTCGCAAAGACATTATAGCTACTTTAAAAGGGTAAAAATAGGTTAAATGCGTTTTCTTGGGAAACGTAGTTTGAGAATTTCACGGTGTATTTTACTAATGGAGAGGTTATAAGAAAGTTAAATGGGACAGGAAAGTTTGTGTGTTAATATGAGCGGTATGGCAGAGCAAAATAGCATGAACTTTGCGTTTTTTTCTATTGAGTTGTGGTTACACACACCTTGGGTTTGGGGCCTTCCCAAGGGTTAATGGCTTGGGTTCGGTTTATCTCAGGTTTCATCTTACCCTTGGGGATGCGGTTACACAGTAAAAGACTCCCCAGGGTAAAATATAATAAGATATGAGTTCACTGACACTGCAGTTTACGCGCGAAAACGTACAGATCGACATGGATGACACGAATCGAGATCTTGTAAGTTTAATTTCAGTCATTCTCCTGCTTATCATTTGATAAATATAACAATCCGGCAATTTTTTTTTGCGAGAAGACACCGAAGAAGACGCCTTCAACTACGCTATCTTCAAGGTTTGTCGGCGTTTTATTTACATTTAGGAGCTCGCCACGAACTTGCTCGTGGCCAAGGAGGGCTTGGGTATTTCCACGACCACAGAATTGGTTTCAGCAACTTCTAAATAACAATGCACTCTATCACTGGTGGAAAGAAAATTTTAGAGTTACAAGTAAGCGTGCAATTAACCAAGCGTATAAGAGGTCAACTCAGCAGCAGGCGATTTCCTGTATTAGCTACGTTCTGCATTATGATTGGCCAAGCGGTTTGATTGTGCAATAGTATGGTAAACATGTCATAGTTGTGTTGATGTTTTGGCTTATAATGATGACGGTTGAATGGAATTGCGGCAAGCCTTCAATGGCTTAAATTTTTGCGTCTTTTGCGTACTGTTACATAATGAAACTGTAATAGCAATTATTAATTGTTTTAAAATAGCACAAAAGCGAAAGTACACGGGTCAGCCAATACTACAACACGTATGCTACCGGTGCCAAGTGCAGGTTCAATCAAATTAGTTGCAACCTGTAGGTAAACGAACTTAAAATATTCACCTTTATACGGACTTCTATTTTATGAAAGGGGTCAATCCGGCAATTTTTTTTTAGTCATATGGGAAGTTTAACTTAGTCAGAGGCTGTCCTATTCAGTACATTTGATAGCTGCGTGGAGCTAATTAACACCACTCTTATTACTAATCACGTTAAAAGTGACATCAAATATTCTAGATATGACTTGTTCTCAAAAGAACATGCTATTTTGCTCTGCCTTTTAAGTCGCTTAGCGAGTGACAACCGGAAATATCGTGAAAAGAAAAATTGGTAAGAATATTCTGCTCCCGGAGGGGGGGGGACTCCTATAAGTCGTCAAGCGGGGGCTCTCGTCAGGAAAAAAAGTGAAACCCTGAAAGATATCAAAGTGGCCGTTATCAACCAGAATTTTACTTCTAAAAGATACCATTTTTTTACCAAATATGCGATGGAACAATGCGATGCGGCTAGAGTGCTGGAAATAAATAGATCTGACTATACATGGGTCGAATTCCAGCTACCATCAGAAGGAACTCCGGAAGGCAATAGCGACTCGTCTTTCGCTATCAACACACTAAAAGATACCATTTCCTGGGAAAATGAGTTTTTTTTTAATCATATATTCTAAAAGATACCTAGATCCCCTAATTTTAACCCCTAAAAGATACGACGAGCACCTCCACCCAACCACATATGCGAGTCCTCCTCCGGGGTTCTGCTATACGTTGTCTACCCGGTATGATGAACATCGAGGAGCGATTTTTTATGTCGCTTAACGAATGTCAAAGTGAAATCTCGTGAAAAGAGTTAATTTTACGATTCGTTTAAAGTCAACTCGCTTAAAGTTAAACGAGTCAACTTTTCGCGCTCGACGAAGCTGAGAAATCTCACGCTGTATTTTTGTTCGCTTTTTGAGTTGTAATCTTTGTCTGCTTTTCCAATAGTTATTAAATATTTAGGTGTCATGATTATGCAATAGTATGCAAGAGAGGGTAGATTTTGCTTATTCAGCTAACTAAAAATGTTTCGGTTTGATTATGCAAGAGTATGGATTTCGGTTTTGTGCTATTTTAAAACAATTAATCATTGCTATTACAGTTTGATTATGCAACAGTACGCAAAATACGTAAAAATGTTCCTTATTTTGTTTATAAAAGTTATCAAGGAAGCATTTTAAACACGCAGAAGACGTAAAAATGTTCCTGATTTTGTTTATAAAAGTTATCAAGGAAGCATTTTAAGAAGCATTTTATAAGCGATTTCAGCAGAATTAAAGCAGAATTATACAATACATTCTGAACAGAAAAATAAATTCAACAATTTCCCATAAAATGTACTTCACAGATTTCTCGAATAACAACCATTTCATTATCTCAACTAGAAAATACAAAAACTTAACTTGTAATACTAATGACATGAGGTTAGGGTTAGGTAGGGTAGGCACGCAAATCTTCACTAAAAAAAAGACCGACAACCACACGTTAAATCGTTTGGCTCACGAAATCTCGCCGTGTCACTGAAAGCCTATCTGCACTCTATTTCCTATCCTTTTTTTTCCAAAATCAAAAACATGACGGTAAAATTAAATCAAATAAATTGCCACTTTTACATTCTATATAGTGAAACACTTAAAGAAAACAAACTGCTCGTAGTGTAAACGAACGTTTCTGTAACAGGCTATTCTCTTCTAAAAATCACATCTTTCTTAGTTCATCCACCACCCTTAACCCCCCCCCCCCCCCCCCCCCCCTCACTCAAAAAATATTAAGACTTTTAACAAGAATTAACTTCAAATACCAATAAAATAAAAACCAATTCATTTCTAAAATTTAAAATGATCCATTTAATCCCTAATAGTTAGGAAACAGATGACACCACAACGGCATTAGATCATTCCTTCAACAACCATACACAACTACCTAATTACTCCATTTAACAGAAAGACAGACAAATAAAGGTGTCTGTCTGTCTGTCTGTCTGTCTGCTAATCTAAACCGGAAAAGGTAGATATTTCGGCCCACCCACAATTAAACAAGTTTCAACAAAAATATTACAGATCATACAACATTTAATAACCAATCTTAAACAATTTGTCAATATTGCTAACCTTTACATTCAAACGCTATTTCGGACAACCCATCTCTTCAAATTGTAAATCATCTTCATTTTCTTTCAACTTACCAATTAAACGTTATGCTTATAAAAACACAGACCTACCCATTGTTTTATCAAACATATGCTGCTTCTCAAACATTTAAAACAATGTCTCTGAAATAGACATACAGTATTCTCACGAATAACCAGCATCACAGCTACCCTTGGCTACAAGTATAAACGCAATAAAACTTCATCATACTTCGAACATAAATTTGCCTTTCGCGCTCCGTCATAGTCCATCATTTCACGTGAAAGCCGACGAGAGACAGCGGCGACCACAGGACCATACTGCCGACACTTAAAGATAACGTCTATTGACAGTTGAAAACCAAATTTTTGAAACTCCTTTTAACTCCTATTTCAGTCGCACACTACAATTGTAGAATTTCTAACCATCACAAAACCAAAATTACTAAAAATAATACCCTATTTAACGACTGACCATGACCTCAAAACCCTTAACATATCGACCCGAACATCACTATATACTGTACAAAACGAACTCCGCTCTCCCAAAGGAATGTAACTGCAACGCTCCGGTGACCAAAACTTACGACATTCTATTCTAAATCACGTAAACCATTCTACATAAGACATTGTAAGAACGCGTTTCGATTTTTTCAACAATTTCAAGTAAAATTGGATCGCTTGAAATCCATTTTGTTGCTAGACCTCTAGCTCTGAGGTCGTTGGTGCGCGTAGAAATTCGTAGCGAACAGCACATATAGAACACTGTACAACATTCCGCCATCACCGAAAACAATTAGGGATCGCGGCACATTGTTTCCATGTAAGTATAATTACTTGATAACTACGGTATTGCTAGTTGTAATAGAATAAACTGTGCGTTTGTTGTAAAGTCAAATGGCTAGCCTGCACAACAGACTTTATTTTTTAATGCGTTTCAGAGCAGCGCTTAACGAGTGGCCACCGCAAAGCGGAAGGGCATCTAAGGAAAGTGGTTTTAATGATAAGATTTGACAGTGATTTGCGTTTAAAAACACAGGTGCTGTAGTGATATGATGAGTAATAATATGCGATGAATTTGACTTTCCACTGTTCGTCCTTTCGTGTGAATAAAATTATTAGTTGTTAGATAGGTAGATAATTTTTGTCGCAATGATAAGTCTTCAATTCTCTTTAAACTCTATATAATATTGGTTAGTTAGATACTTAAGGATTAGAAAACAGGTGTCGTGTGCGTCGTGCCTTCCACGAGCCATTGTAGTCCAAGTGTATCTGCTGCCTACTGCCTAGGGAGCGAGGGGGGGGGGGGGGGAGAGAGTAGTGAGTGATGTAAGAAAGATCTGATTTTTAGAACACAATCAATAGCCTGTTACAGAGATGTTCGTTTAGACTACGAGCAGTTTGTTTTCTTTCAATGGTAAACTACATAGAGTGTAAAAGTGGCAATTTATTTGATTTAATTTTGTGCTCATATTATTGGAGGGAGACATTACGGCGCTCTGAATCGCCGCAACACCGGCAAAATAAATTACGGAACACCGCATCGCCCCAAGAAAAGTCGACGAAACACCGTCACCGCAATATATCTTTTTGTCAAGTTACCATGAAAAAGGCTTAGGATTGGCGACCAGCAGAGTATTGAAGATTAACTAGACAGTATTGTACTGTTTTTTGTTACAAATTTAACATAATGGTACCTGCTTTTCAAAATTAAGTGCGAAGTAAATAACATATAGAGGCTAAATTTAGAGTCAAACAGGAAACGGCGACACCGCAGATAATTTTGTTGCACCGAACACCGCAGACTGTAGAGTGTAAACATCGCACACCGTAAAGTTTGAGATCACCGCAACACCGCAAGCTGGGATTTTATTCACCGCAACACCGCATAAAAAAAATGAGCAACACCGTAACACCGCAAATCTCCAATGCCCACATCTTATTGATTAAAAAAAAAAGAAGAAAATAGCGTGCAGATAGACTCTGGCGGCGTTGTATAAGTGACGTTATTAAGAGCAGTGTAACGATATTGTTTGCATAAAGAAAAACCGCCAGTTCTGTAAGATTTATTTAGCACTTGGAAATTGTAACGATATTCTATGGTGATTTGATAAATAATAAATCGGGTATTTGTGTTTAAATGAAGATGAATTGGTATTTAAAGAGATTACTGGACGTTCCGTGTGTGTTTATTGATTTAAAATAGTTACATCTTATCAACTTAGAGGCGGTCCGTCTTTATTCAAAAGCTGTTAATTCGATTTCTAGAGTTGTTACTTTAGAGAGTAATATTTGGAAAACGCGTTTAGTATTTTGTATTGTGTAAGATATGTCGAGTATAGAAAAATTGTATTTTCATTTCATAAGTTTTTGGCGAGTTTAATACAGTGGCTCTTTTGTGGTTAGTAATCGGAGATAGGAAGTGTTTATGGCGTGCTAATTAGAGTTAAAAGCATGTAATGCATATTTGCGATTTTACACTTTGATGACTTGTCAACAATTTTCTGTCAAAATTGTTCGGCAAAGTGATGTCGGTTGACGTCGCTTTGCGTCGTTTTATACGACTCTATACCCATCACAGCAAGAAAACAACCAAGGGACACTGACAAATGAAATGCGCGAAAAAGGAGTCCATATAGTGAACCAGTTAAACAACAAACCTGGAAGACATCACCCGGAACCATTCTGATCTAAGAAACGCAAAAACCACACTCCCCACGAAAACACTCCCCCCCCTCTCCCCCACCGCCCAGAACGCAATAAAC
Source organism: Cladopsammia gracilis (assembly GCA_022457155.1). Taxonomy (NCBI): domain Eukaryota; kingdom Metazoa; phylum Cnidaria; class Anthozoa; order Scleractinia; family Dendrophylliidae; genus Cladopsammia; species Cladopsammia gracilis. The sequence goes on from JAJGOT010000540.1 coordinate 298,996, forward strand.
GATCTCAGTTTCACTTTTCACAGCATTAAACTAAATCGCAGCGCCACGTGCATTTTTAAAACAATGTAAGCTGTCAAATTTTATCGTTAAAAACGCTCCGCAACGGCTCAGATGACATATCTGATCAGATCTGATCCACAACTCAAATGAAATAGCTGTTCTATATTTCAGTGAAAATATACTTTTATACAAAAATAACGGCTTCTCATACCTTTTGGTGTCTCTATTGAAATCAAGGTACTCTCGACTCTCGAATCTTCACAATTAACCAAACTCAACTTCACAAAACATATACAAACATATACATACATGTATACATGACATGACAACAAATGAAAACCGCAAAACCACACGACGGAATCTCTACAAGCCGAAAACTTAATCGCCCGCGAAGCGTATTAAATTTGGATATTCTTAGCACCAAAATATGGGTATGACATAATCGTACAAGCATCGGACTACTAACAGTTCTCAAATGACTAAAGCCGTTTACTAAATTTCCCAAATTTCATAACACCCGTGCGAAACGCAAGGACACAAAAAACAATAAACACCTTTTACCATCGCATGCTCACTGGAGTCCGCACCATTTATTAACAGGTGGTGTGCGTGCTAAGACCGCGATGTCTGTTGGGTAGAATTGTAATTCGAGCCAGTACCCAAACGGACGCTATCATGTAAACATCTCACATCTACAGCTTGTTGATGAGATATTCTGGTGAACGCGCTCGAAGGTCGTTAAAAAAACGTAAATCTTCCCGATTTTGTCTTCTGTTCGGTTAATTTTACTAATGGGAATTAACACGTTGTTGCCTTTTTTAAAACAATGTACCTCGCGAGTTTCTCTTCGCGATTTTTCGGGACAAACAGCGGCTGTCGATGACTCAGGCTGGTTGCACAAAGCGCTCGTTGTGAGTTAATTACCAATGTTATGGGACATTCAGAAGGTTAGTAGATATTTTGCCAGTCGTAGCGATACTTTTAAAATAGATGTCCGAAACATTGAAATGTTTCTTCTTTAGGTACTTGGAAGTTGTAACTAAGTTTATCGACCTTCTGAATGAGTTCAAAATAACTCCTGTTTTCATCTTCGATGGCTCTCCGCTGCCAGCAAAACATGCTAAAAAAGGACCGTAGGAAAAGGTACGTATCATTTAAGTTTATCTTTATATTAAATAATAAATAAGAATCATGTGTCTTCCTTTTTCGCTTTTTTTTACTTTATCCGATCGCTAGGGCAATTTCGTTTTTCTGTCGTTAGTTTTAAGAAGATTGTCTGCCATTCAAGAAATTTGTGATATTTCCCCACATCGGTGTTATTATTAGCTTAACTTCTGCATTTTCCTTTGAAGAGTCAGAGAGGAACAAGCAAGAAAAGCGGAGGCCCTTGAGGAACAGGGAAAAACATCAGAGGCGAGAAAGGTCAGGGCACAACCGGCTACAGTGGCATTTGCTGAAGTTATGGGCTTGATCAAGGTAATCACATCGTTTGAATGTATAGTAGTGTATCCCTTTCAAAGCTCTAAGGCGAATAGCATATTTTTCTTTTTCCAAATTGATAAATACAAACTCTGCCCAAACTCTGCTATTCATCAGAGTATTTCCTAAATCATATCAGCATCTAAATAGAAATGAGCTTAAAACAAAATATTTTTATTATTTGCAGCTCTCAGTGCATTGATTAATGTGGCACATGTCCCAAGACTGCATGCACTCAGATAAAAAATACAAAAGTTATGGGGGTGATCAACTACATCATAAATAGGAGGGGCACAATTTTATGCTTTTAATGAGAAGATCATTACAAGACAATTTTGGTGACAAAATTCATACAAATCTACCAAATACTGGCCAAGTTGACATCATGTGCCAAAGGGCACTCTTACTGGCTTAAAGGGTTATTATTGACCTCAGCTTTCGGATGTATAAAATTTGTGAACTTCATTAGCATATAATTCCGTTATTGTCTAGGTTTGTCAAGAAAGAGGTATTGAATATGTTGTTGCACCCTACGAGGCTGATCCCCAAATTGCTCATCTGCTTGACAAGGAATTAGCAGAGCAGATTTGACTTGCTAGGCTATGGTTGCTCAAAGGTATCACACTTATGTTTTCTTTTTACAAAGCTAACTTTCTCTTTTTTGTTGCTGATCATATTCTTTGTTAGGGATGGACCATTATTTTTTTTGACGGGAAGGGGGGTTGGAAAATTTTCACATGCAACCATTTTTTTTTATATGCGGCACTTTCTGCAAACAATTATTTTGTGTCCCCGTCCAACTGCCATACTTTCAGCAAACAATTTTTTCTTTATTTTTTGCTTGCATACAATTTATTTCAGTGTTTATAGCCTCTGCAAACAATTGACATGTATTTCAAAATTTTCCAACCCCCTGTCAAAGAAATAATGGTCTGTCCCTTCTTGTTTTCTAGTTTTAAATTTTGCTGTTAATGTGGAAAACAAAAACTGGCTTTAATAACACACACACAAAAAAAATAAATGTATTAATAGTGTTTTTGAGCTAACATGAAGTCTTACTATTGACATTGGGGTTTTTACGTTTGGTTTCTTCTTTTAGTAAACAGGGACTGCATTCTATGCATATAAGTCCCTCTGACTGTCCTGTGTTTTCTTTTGCTAGGTTCTTTTCAAGCTGAATCTTAATGGTGGGACAGAAATGTTAGAGTTATCAAAGGTTCTGAATCACCTCCACATGGAATTAAGAAGTTTTCAGACCATGTGCATTGTGACTGGATGCGATTATTTGAAGAATATTCGGGGTATCGGAATAAAGCGGGCAAAAGAGATTGTTTCAAATAATCAAGTTTTCTGTTGTTTATTTAAGGGTTGGTTATTATATCACAATCAACATTACCAGAATTAGGACAGTGGGAGGATCAAGTTATAAGGGCCAGTCAAAAAGTCAAGTAAACATTAAAACCCATAAGTTTGTATGATTATAGATTTTTTTTCTTTTAATGAACACATTTGAATTTGCACATTAACACATTTTGCAATAATTGATAACAATAATTTCTTTTAGTTAGCTTTGAAGGGAATTCATGAATGATTACAAGTATGAGTTCAAGAGTCTACTTTGTTCATCATTTTAGTCAAGGCACTGCTACACTTTCTTTCAGGTCATGCACCATTTTTAGCATATTGATAACCAATCAGGGCTGTCACTAGGGGCCGGGGACTTCTCCTGGCTGATGTGAGCATGACCCCCAGCTACTTTTATAGGAAAATGGAAGGAAAATAGAACCAAAAGAACTCCCCAGCTGTTTTATTCCCCACCTACTAATTGCATTTACCCAGCAACTTGAAATCTTAGTAACAGCCCTGCCAATGTTAGACCTTTCAAACTATTGTGTCTACTGACCCTAAAGGTTTGGCTGGGTCACATCTGTTGTAACAAATAAAAGTTCAACCAGTTTTATGCATTGTTAAGCACCATGAACAATTAGTGAAGAACTGCACTACATAAATACAGGTAATTATTATCACTTGGAGTCACTTGGAGCCTTTTTGCATGTATCCCTAAAAAAGTTAAATGGCACCCAGGACATTAAGGTACATGTACTGCTTAAATTTACTGTTAATTCCACTTCATCTTCTCTTTTGTAAAGACTTTGAAGTTCATGAATCCAAATCAGTACATTGTTAAAAAAAAATGTAGACTCTGAATTAACCACAACAGTGCATCTCTTGAGGGTAGTTAAATATTTCTTTTATATTAAATATACTTCAGGCTATCACATAAGAATAATTTATTAGGAAAAAAAATTTTCTGCTAGAAATTACCAGGTAATCAGGGGTTTCAATAAGAATTGAAGTAGGTGACTGGCCAAGGTATAATAGGTGGCTGTGACAGATAAGAGGCCATGGCTCGTCCCATCAGGGGGGTCTGGGGGCATGCCCCTCAGAGGCTCAGAAATGCAATTTCCAGCATTCTGAGCATGAAATTGAGTGAAATGTAAGACAGTTACAGTTTCAGTAACCAGAGGTGAGATGCGAAGTAGGCGGCGGTACACCACTGGTAGCCAGCTTCTATTGAAACCCCTGGGTAAAGTATAGCAGCTATATACATGTAAGTTAACATGATTGTATCTATTTGATGTTATAGTAAAAATTAAAATTATTGCTTGACATAAATATTATGTGTCGAAATAAAGGATTGTTTATTGATTTGATTGAAACAGTGATCAGCATATTATAAAATCCCCTCAAAATATCAGTGTACAATCATGCACATGGATTATGGGAATTGAAAAATTCACAGCACTATGGCTATGTGAACTGTAGTGACACCAGCAAGTAGAATGTACATGTACATTTATGATTTTTGGGATTTTTACAGGGGTTATCTTGTCATGAAGGCCTGTTCTTCTTCCTGGTCTCCCTACATTGCTTATGGTATTTGCAGCGAATTTGTTGCTACATCTTAATTGAATATCCATGTTTTGTGAATAAATTTTGCATCGCGTGAAATCGTGAAGAGTGTTCTCCGAGCCCTAGTAAGAAGCAAAGTTAACTTTTAATTAAAAAGAAAGGATTGGGACACTATACGTTTCATAAAAAAGGTAAATCTTTTGAGTTCACGATTAACGAATTCAAGTATGTCAAGGCGATGTTATCATCCTATTCACGCAACAAAAGCAAAAATATGCATGATTTCACTTTGCTCAAACAGCGTAAAACCAGTGGTGCATACTGGTGCATCATGTTTTCTATACGGGAAAATGTCTTAACTTTTTAAATTTTGATTTATTATGGTAAGCACCGGTCCTCGAAAGGCGCGATTGAACAATAACTATGACATGCTAAATTGGGCGAGAAGCAGCGAAATTTACCTTGTCTGGCAATTGCCGAAATTTATGACTAAAGAATTCAGTTATTGAAAAATGAAAATCATAAACTTATTTACGGATATCTCAAGACAAAAAAGGCAGAAAGTAGGGAAGGATAGGGCCAAGAAAGACGGCAAAAAATACGAGTGGCTTACCTCGAAAAATCGCCTTCGCCAGCAGACTTTTCCGCCATGTTGGAAATTCGCAAAAATAATGCATTGCGATCTTAGTGCGCACACCACCTGATTTATTAAGGTAAAAACAAACTAAATCGTTACACGGGAAGTGACAACAAACAGAACTTTGGAGAGAACGAACGAGCATCCATAGCATGAAAAAATCCCCATACCGCTCGCTACGAAAAGACAGAAGAAAAATCCCCCACTTATAAACAATTGTCTCCAACTTGCCGAGCTCAATCGAAACAGAACTTTACAAGAATTTGAAATCCTAAATGACTGAGAAACTGACAGCTGTGATAGATATTGTCTTTAGCATAGCCATCTTTAGCATTTTAACTCGCCCATCGACCGCGACCCTTAAAAAATCTATCTTGAATGCCAGCGTTCGCTGCAGCAGTGGACCCACCGGCTCAAATTCTATGAACACTGGTAATCAAAACGTCTATAAACTCTCTAAAACCGTCCATAAGAAACTCCATCGTTCTTATGTAGTTAATCCCCTGGCAATCGCTCTGAACAGCGGTAAATCTTCAGAGAGATCAATATACGCAGCTGCGATGTATTGCTCCAAGGCCTTCACAGGACAAATAGGAATGGCTATCGTTACAATCGCAATCCACGCCCCATCACGAAACTGGTCAGTCTTTGACGATTCTAAAAATATGGAAACATAAGAGCAAAAACTTAGTATCACAAGGTCTTACAACGCATAACTCAGTGAAACGGAAAAACCCGCCAAAACCCTGTAGCGGACATTAAGCACCGAAGAACAAGAACTGACTTCATTAAGCAGCCACTGCAACTAAACTGCAAATTGAAAAGGGTTGACACGCAGGCAACAAATGTGATTACACCAACCCCACTGTTTCCATCTTTTCAAACCTCCTAGGTAAGAACACATACTAGTCCGCTCTAAAAGCGAGGGAAAGCGGAGAAGACCCTGGGAACCTGGTAGGCCTGTGCAGCTCTACTAGCCAATCGTTTCTGAAGATTTATTTTATCAGTGGATATTCGGATCAATATGCTTGCCAATTACTTCTTTAAGTTCAACCAACCTACTGGTTTGCCTCCGCAAAGGCACTTAACATTCATGTTCTACTCACTAATGAAACCTAGTAAGGCCGAAACAACTTTTCATCGCTGCCTCTCCAATGGCATAAATTTAGCTGTACAACATGCGTATCGCGAAGGTAAAGTTCAAAATGGCGGCTCCGAACCGCCCGGATAATACTGTTCAACTACTCTAAGAATCAAGGAGTGTGTTCTCTTCTAGCCTGCGCACAGACGTGTAATATTTCCTTTGTGAGCGAGGAAATCGGAGACGGCTGCACACAGGCTAGTTTCTATTTATTATAAGCTTTATTTCATTCGCAGAACCCACGTTTATCTTATTCAGCAGAACGGAAATGTATCCTTGTGGACACCTGGTGCACTTGCAGTCGACACTCCGCGCTCATTTCTACTGCGCATTTTGTTACGCATGTCACGCAAATGTACTTTAACACATACGTCATGCATTGTAAAGCACGGAAGTTAACAAACATGGCAAATACATGGTCGCTTTGAGAACTTCACAGCAATTTTACTCTCTTGGATGCTCGATGACCCCCATTATAGGCTGCTAAGAAAAACTATTTTACCTCTCAATTCAATTTAAATAAAAACTGTTTAAAGGCAACTTGGAACTTAATAGGCACGATAATAAATAGGAAAAAGAAAACCTCACCCCCTATAACCAACCTTTTTCGTAACAATAAATGTTATACAAATAAGAAAGACATCTGTGAACAACTAAATTCATATTTCGTTAATATTGGCCCAAAACTTGCTGCGCAAATACCAACGCCTGATGCACAATTGGCCTCTCTCTGCGTCGACACAAAACAAATTCTAAATTGAAATAAAGTAAATAAAATAAATATAAATAAATAAATAAACAACTAAATAAATAAATAAATAAAAGTCAACCGCCTCCAGCGGAGAGCACCAATAGAAGGAATTAACATACGACAACTCCTTAAATACACTTACCAAATACATGTACCTTGATACTACATAACAACAAGACCATATTTTTCAGCTAATTAATTAAAAAACGCAGAAAAATCTTATCCTCTAGTCTCAATTCCACAATGAATTGACAGCTTTTTTTTTAAAAAAAAAAAATATAACACGCGTTCTTTAAATCTTCTCCTTTCTTGCACCTTAAAAAAATCTAGCTGTAATCTAACGCATTAACGAGATGCCTTTAAGAGCCCTTTGATTAAATTTTAGACTTGCCACAAGTCGACTGCAAAGCCCACGAGAGGGTGACAAAGCTGCCAAAAGCGACAGACGAAATCACAAGAGGGAGCGATGAAGTCGCCAGTCGACTTGTTTCGTCTGTACGAAATGCAATTTAATTTGCATATTGTTCACACGAAAATATGGGTGTGACGTAATGGTGCAAGTATCGGGCTGCTAAAATAAGCAGTTTTCAAATGACTAGATACAGTGCTGCAGTCTGAATTTAACAATGAATTCACAGCCCAGAAATCATCTGTTTTCGTGAAGTTGAGTTCGCTTAATTGTCAAGAGTCGAGAGTCGAGAGTCGAGAGTCGAGAGTGCCTTGATTGCAATGGAGACACGGTAGCTTCAGTGTGCGGGGTGGTGGTGGGGGGGGGGGGGGGTGGGGGGAGGTGTGGGGCAGTAAAATCGAATATTCAATCTTTCTGAAGAGTACATAAGCGACAAAGGTTTTATGTAGAACGCAATAATGTCATACTAATCTGCGAGACATTTAGTTATTGGAGCAACGGACGAGGTTCACTTTAGAACAGAAAGTGGAGTCTTGCTTAATGAAGAACGTGAAGGCTAAGATATGAAGGTTTTAAAATTCATTTGCGAACTGCAGAAGTGGTTAGTAATAGTGGAGGCTCATGAACGGTTATTAACTGTGAAATGAGTGTTTGTAAGTGAATGATTTTTCAGTTGAGGCATTAGAGAAATGCAATTACAATGTTTTTTTTAAAATAAGGATGACTATATTTAGAAACTCTAAATAGTGCGTGTCATTTAAGTTATGATGTTTTCGAAGCGTCCTGAAGTGATGATTGAGTTAATAGCGGAGCACTTGCCAGGCCGAAGGCCTGGCTGCGCAGCTCCATACTCATAGAACCTACGCCGTGATTTTTCATGGTCATGGCTAGCGGAATGTTTCGCGGGCGCGTGTCCGCCCGCCGGCCGCCCGCCGTGTTGGAACAACATCCGGGATCTTGAAAGCAAGGCTTTGTTTTTCGCGCGGCCACACAGCCGTGAGCTCGGTAAACACTTTAGTTGTTTTCTTGTGCCTAGCGGAGAATTAAACTCGTTATTTTCCTGCATTTTTTCGCGGTTTGCTACTCAAGACAGGGATACTAATTAAGGTATACTCAGAAGCCGCTTTAGTGGAAAAAGACGAGCTTTCAGGGATAAGATCTTGCTTCGAGGAACTTCATGTATTACATTTTTATCAATGCGGGAGATGATTTCAGAACCAGAAGCGGAGATTTGAATTTCCAAGCAAGCGAGGAACTTAAAGGTAAAACAGATTACAGTTTTCGATGAGAGTTTATGTTGATATCAATCTGTGAGTGACTTTTTATTAGTGTTATTGTTAGTTTTGGAGAATTGATTTTAAAACGTGCTTAAATTCAGTTGTATCGATCTCTTGAATTTCATCGAAGAAAGCTTGAACTCGATGAGCTATAATTACATGGTACGCGTTTTGCTTTTAAACGTAAACTAATGGAGATTTGAATAAATTTTTTCGAAAGAAGATTGTGTTGTCCATTTTTATGTGTTTGTTCATTCATTAGATAGATTGAAAAGCGATTTTATGTAAACAAAACAAGACTTGATTTTATAGTACAGTTCTATTTTCACTCGCATCGCCTTATGCAAATATGCTTGTGTATTTTTGCAATTTTTGATTTTCAAATCAGTTTCTCGGGCAATTTTTGACAAACATAAACTGTATTTTATTCGGAAACTAGTGATACTATTTATTCTAGACAGAGAAAAGTTGTTTTTGTGAACTTTTGTACGGTCTATAAAAATGTACTGTGCAGGCGGTCGCGTAATATGCTAAAATTGAAAATAGCCCCTTCGTCAATCTTAATTCTTGTGCTTCCAACCTTTCACCTTAGTTAAGTTTCACCTTAGTTAAGCTTGTTCAAAGTGCAACGCTGTTAGGCTTGGGCTATCTATATATATATTACGTGTAGCCACTTGTTTGTTTTTCTAGGGTGTCTATTTGCGCGATAAAAGTTTTGCCGATTGCGTTAGGACATCGACTGTGATCAAGCGCGAAGGCCCAATTTATGTGATTTATTTTACTGCCACCTGTTTGATTTGAGAAAAAAAAGAGTTTAAGCTCAAGAGGAATTCTATTTAATTCAGATAAACTACTTTCTAGTAGTGAAACTGAATCTATGGCACCTGAACGATCAAAAGCAACCATTATAAACAATTGATAATTTTGTTTCACGAAATAATATATTTCAATATACATTTACTTGCTTTCACTCTGCTATATTCTTTGCTAATAGAGCTACGTTGAGCGCTCGAAGGCAACTCTCTTGCGTTAGGATTTCAAAGCGATCAAGCTACGTTGAGCACTCTAAGGTAACTCTCTTGTCCGCTTCAGGATTTCAATGTGATGAGTACGACACACAATTGATATTCGTCTTCTTTTTATACGACGAGAACGTTTTCTCTCTCTTACTTGCCACTCAAATAATACATTGTCAGTATCTCTCTTGAAAAAATCAACACGCTAAAATGGCTCATAAAATGCTTCTTAAAATGGTTGCTTGATAAACTTTTGTTAACTAAATCACCAAAATTATTACGTCTTTTGCATATTATTGCATAATCAAACCGTAATGGCAATGATTCAGTATTCCAAAATAGAACAAAAGCCAAATCCATACTCTTGCATAATCAAACCGAAACATTTTAAGTTAGCTGAGTCGGGAAAATCTCACCTCTCGTGCATACTATTGCATAATCATCACACCTCAACATTTAATACCCATTCAAAATTGAAATTACTCTTTCATAATCAAACCGTAATAGCAATGATTCACTATTCCAATGACTACTAAAAGGGGACCAACTGTATAATACAATCCAATTAGGCCCCTTCACATATGCCGAATCTAATGTAAATGAACAACAACAACATATTTTGGCAGGCGCCATAATCACGGAAAGAAACTGGAGGGTTGACTCCACGCAAAGCCATATTAAAGATGTTTTGACCAATTTTTAGCCGGCACCTACTACCTTACAATATTTGGCGACAAAACTTCCCATTTAGAGGCAAACGTTTCAGTTTCTTTGCAATTTGATTGGACCACTTCTAGTTCAACAAGACGCAAGCATGCGACGAGCGAGGCGTGAAAATAGACACAAAGAAAATAGAACGCATGTTTTATTTCCGATTTGACAGCCTTGTTAGATAAAATAATGACCACAAGTTGCTTCTCATTACCTAAAATTAATTGCCGACTCGCTTTGGTAACTTAAATTTAATGACAATTTACTTCAATTAAGCTGACTCGCTTAACTTTAAGCGACTTGGAAAACCAACTCTTTTCACCAGATTTCCAGTTCTCACTCGCTAAGCGACTTCAAAAATCGCTCGTGAAAACACAGGCAAAATCTACGACGGGAAAGAGTGACGCGATTAACATCGGATTCGGAAAAAAGAAAAGAGACGATAACTTTGTAATAGAAACGAAATTAAAAAAGCCCGTCAATGTTTTTGAAAGGATATATCGTTGGTCATATTGGAAGTTTGACTCAGTCAAAGCTATAACTTTACCATGTATTCGCTACTCTTTATAGCTGCGTGGAGCTCATTAAAACCACTCATATTACTAATCACGCGAAGTGTGTCTGTAGACTGTTTTATATAATACGCATATACATGGATGAAATGTAAGCCATTAACAGCCGCATTTATTATGTCATTATCACGACCGGAAAGAGTAACGCAATTAACATCCGAAACATTTTATAACAGATTGCTGATTTTTCAGATGTCGGTAACTTTCCCTTTATACGTATTTTTGTATAGAAGAATCAATAAGTTTGTGACAGAAACGAAATGAAAAAAAGCCGGACAACCTTTTTAAAACGAAGTATCGCAGAACATTCCTGCCATTTTTCAGAATTTTCAGTCCAATCAGCTTAATAAAAACGTAATGACAGACATGCATAGACTCCCCATGCGGCTTTTTAGGTCGCGACGCATGGTAGCTTTCCAATTACCAGCATGTCTTTGAGCGATTTTACCTTTTTTGGGTGTCTGTACTGAAACTTCTCGGTCAACTTCTAGTGAGTGTTGATTTCCAAGATGGAATCTTTAATGAGATATCGCAGAACATTCCTGCCAATTTTCACAATTTTCAATCCAATCAGCTTAATAAAAACGTAATGACAGACCTGCACGAACTCCCCATGTGGCTTTTTAGGTCCCGTCGCATGGTAGCCTTCCAATGCGATGAGATCATACCTCTAAAAGAGTTGAAAAACAACTCTGCTATAAACCGCAAAAAAAACAAACAAAGATACAACAACAGTCATGATCAATAACACAGAAACAATAAAAGAGGCCCAAGTGCAACTCCACAGCAAACAAAAACCATAAGACGCAAAGAGCGTAGAACGTCTCCGACACATCCACTTAAAAACAAATTTGAAAGATTCATACGTAACATGAAATATTGAAACTTACAGTGCGGCGCCCAAAAGTGTGACCACTTTTAATTAATTCCCATTATTTCGTGCAATTATCCAATCAAATGAGAGCTCTTTTAATTTATGCGCATTCTTCCGTGCAATAGCCAATAAGAATTCAGGAGCCGAAGAAGACTGAACCAAAACAACTCAAACGAACAAGCGATGATGCGGGAACGTAAAAAACTTTTGTTTCAAGAATGTGGGCGGCACGGTGGTCTAGTGGTTAGCGCGTTGGACTTCCAACCTGAAGGTTGGTGGTTCGAAGCCTGATCTCTGCCGTCGTGTTGTTTCCTTAGACAAGAAACTTTACTCCACACTGTCTCTCTCCACCCAGGTGTATAAATGGGTACCGGCGGTAAAATGCTGGGGATAACCCTGCGATGGACTAGCATCCCATCTAGGGGGGAGTAGCAATATTCCTAGTTGCTTCATGGTAACAGAAACCTGGTTAAGCTCCGGCCGTGTGGGCCAATCTTGGCTCGAGAGCGAGTTTAACTTCAAGAATGCTTCAAGGCCTCTACCTTTAACGATCTTTCAAGTCAAGTTCTCCGTTTGTAACTTTGAAATTCTACGCTAGACTAAATTTGTAACTCCAAAATGGGAATTGTTGTGGGAAAATCGTGCACTTCGACATCCGCTCACCGCGATTTTGTTATGAAGAATTTCATGCCATTGCTCAGATCAGATGGTCGACAATAAAGCTGAATAAAGTAATTCCTACAGCCGATATAACGATGTCTTTGCTCTGGTCTTTGCTTATTTCCACATGAAATTTATATTATGGGGCTTTTGTTTATATTTTTCCCGCCGTTTATAGAAGTGACATAATTGACCATGCTGACAGATGCGGGTCACCGCAGCGACTACAAATTGTCGCTCAAAATATAAAGTATTTTTTTTCCTGAACAAAATCCCAAAACGAAATAGATACCTTACCTAAGTGTATCCCGGCTAGTCGATATTCTGTGAGTCTCAGTGGTGGATAATTGTTACGTACAAACCTATTCCGACTCAGCACGAGCGAAATAACAAGTTCAGGGCATTTCCCGAGAATCTGATTCTGCTGATTCTAGTTTTCTACTAATATGGCAATAGCTATTGAAATCATCAAGTTTGAAGTTTTCAGGGGGCTTATAAATTTTGTTTTTAGTCGTGACAGATAGCATTTGTAACTGCCGAACATGAAAAGATATATGATCTGTGAAACCTGGCGAAACATCAGGTGTGGAGCTGTGTTTGTGGATAGCTTTTTAAAGATGCGAGAACTGGTCGCAAATGGGCCCACAAATGGGCATTTTGCAAAAACTTCCTAGCTTGCTGCAACAGCATGGTCCTCAATGAAAGATGAGAAAGTTTCTTTTTATTTGACACAGGATTTGAAGATCATTGTTTTCGAATAGCGAAACACCGAGTGTAAATATGAATCAGCTCTAAAAATTCAGTGGTTGCAACTCCGCTCCGAGATCGCGCGGCGGTTTCGCTTTACTATACAGAAAACATAAGGAACATAAATAGAAAATAAATACACAATTACCTCAGGATAGTTTTGAATTATTACACCAATGATACTTGTAGGAGAAATAAATATTTGCACTTATGTTCTTCTGGCAGTGGAAAATGCGTTCTTACAGCTATTAAATTGATACGTCGTCCGGCCGAACGTTTACCGTTTACTACAGCAAGTAAGCCGATGTCGATTTGCCAAAATTTGACCTTGAACATTTTGCATTTCGGTGTTATTTTCGAGGAAAATGAAAATGACCGCCGCCTGCACGTTCGTATTTTTGGGAGAAAAATGCGTGAACTATTAGATAAAAAAAAGGGAAAGGAACGAAAAAAAGAGAAGAAAAGAAAAGAGAAAAATTATTGATCACGTGATTGGACAAAAAAAAAGGCGCGAAATTTTCGCGTTGTCGCGGTCGCAGTGCAGTGTTTCTTGGCGAAACTGAATGAAAGCTGGTTCAAAGTCAACCGCTCGACAAGAAGTGAATGAAAGAGCACAATTTTCGGAAAATGCCTTTAGTAATGACTTCTGGAATATGATTAGACTTGATACTTCCTCAGAAAAGTTTCTGATCTTTGTTTTAAGCGAATTGACGCCACTACGGCTGTAGTTACTAAAACGAGAAAGTTTGTAAACAACAGCGATCGACTCAGCTCGTACTTCGATGTTTGAAAATTTAGTGGAAAGGACTCAAAGCCAAACTTCTATGCCATTTTACTGTGTTTTTATTTGTGTAATCACTACTCTGTCTCGTTCTTTACGTAGACGAAAGCTCTTCGTAGAAACTCTCAAATTAATTTTAGCTCCACAAACGTTTTGGCATTCGCTGCTTGTTGTGTAAGAAAGGGCGCGAGGTAAATAATGTTGTAAGCCTTTTACTTAACAAAAGGTTGTATATCTCAATGAATTTGTTATCGAAACTGTGATTTGTTATCAATGTGTTGAATTAAAAAACAGTTATAGTGTTCAACTGAAGCTTGCACAATATTGACAAAGGCGCCACTTTCATTCATGAACTGTGTGATGTTGCAAATTTCGCGCGGTAAAACATATGTAAGCTTTTTTTTTAATAAAAGGCTTGTCGGCGATATTTTTTCTTCAAACTGTACTTTGTTATCAATGTGTTGAATTATAAAACTATTATAGCGGAGCACTTGCCAGGCCGAAGGCCTGGCTGCGCAGCTCCATACTCATAGAACCTACGCTGACATTTTTCATGGTCATGGCTAGCGGAATGTTTCGCTGGCGCATGTGTGTCCGTCCGCCCGCCGTGTTGGAACAACATCCGGGATCTTGAAAGCAAGGCTTTGTTTTTCGCGCGGCCACACAGCCGTGAGCTCGGTAAACACTTTAGTTGTTTTCTTGTGCCTAGCGGAGAATTAAACTCGTTATTTTCCTGCATTTTTTCGCGGTTTGCTACTCAAGACAGGGATACCAATTAAGGTATACTCAGAAGCCGCTTTAGTGGAAAAAGACGAGCTTTCAGGGATAAAATCTTGCTTCGAGGAACTTCATGTATTACATTTTTATCAATGCGGGAGATGATTTCAGAACCAGAAGCGGAGATTTGAATTTCCAAGCAAGCGAGGAACTTGAAGGTAAAACAGATTACAGTTTTCGATGAGAATTTATGTTGATATCAATCTGTGAGTGACTTGTTATTAGTGTTATTGTTAGTTTTGGCGAATTGATTTTAAAACGTGCCTATCTCTTGAATTTCATCAAAGAAAGCTTGAACTCGATGAGCTATAATTGCATGGTACGCGTTTTGCTTTTAAACGTAAACTAATGGAGATTTGAATAATTTTTTTCGAAAGAAGATTGTGTTGTCCATTTTTATGTGTTTGTTCATTCATTAGATAGATTGAAAAGCGATTTTATGTAAACAAAACAAGACTTGATTTTATAGTACAGTTCTATCTTCACTCGCATCGCCTTATGCAAATATGTTTGTGTATTTTTGCAATTTTTGATTTTCAAATCAGTTTCTCGGTCAATTTTTGACAAACATAAACTGTATTTTATTCGGAAACTAGTGGTACTATTTATTCTAGACAGAGAAAAGTTGTTTTTGTGAACTTTTGTACGGTCTATAAAAATGTACTGTGCAGACGGTCGCGTAATACTGTTTTTGAGAATTGCTAAAATTGAAAATAGCCCCTTCGTCAATCTTAATTCTTGTGCTTCCAACCTTTCACCTTGGTTAAGTTTCACCTTAGTTAAGCTTGTTTAAAGTGCGACGCTGTTAGGCTTGGGCTATCTATATATATTAGCGCTCAAGCTTACGTGATATCGCCTAATTTTAGCCGACTCGGCCTACGGCCTCGTCGGCTAAGTATTAGGCGATATGACGCGCGCTTTCGCGCTATAATAGTTAATTATTATCACCTCTATTAAAGGGGAACCCCAATTAAGGGGACACTTCTTCTACTCCCGGCCGACAAAACGCTCATATAATCTTTGTACTTATCACCTTTATTAAAGGGACACCTACATTAAGAGGACACTTCTCCTGGTTTCGGGCGCGGGAAAACGCTCACTTTATCTTTGGTATTATCATCTCTATGAAAGGGACACCTCCATTAAGGGGACACTTCTCCTGGTCCCGGCCGGCAAGAACGATGATCTAATCTTTGTAATTATCACCTGTATTAAAGGGACACCTCCATTAAGGGGACACTTCTCCTGGTCCCGGCCGGCAAAACGCTCGTATAATCTTTGTAATTGTCACCTCTATTAAAGGGACACTTCAATTGAAGGGACACTTTTCCTGGTCCCGAACGGCAAAACGCTCATATAATCTTTGTAATTATTAAATCTATTAATGGAACGCGATGGTGTCCCCTAATGGATGTCCAGCTGTAGTTGCGCTCAACGACAAACAACAAATATAAAACAAGAAAAAATTACCGTTTTTGGACGTTGGATTTTGGGAGGCGGCGAATACGAGGAACTTACACCTGTAGTTTTAAAGAGAAGGAGTCAAGTATTATAAACGAGATCATATTATACAACACAACAGCAAAAACTGTAAAAGATTGTAAAAACGCTCAAAATGACTGCAAATGCAATAGTGCGATGCACTCCTTGTGAATTCATTAATACTTCATCAATTTTGAACACGAACATCATAGCGGAGCTCTCGCGGGCCGAAGGCCCGATCGCGGAGCTCCATACTCATATAACCTATGACCGTCATTTTTCATGGTCATGGCTGTCGATATGTTTCGGGGAGGCGTCCGTGCGTGTGTCCGTCGCGCAGGGCTAGCTCTTGGGCGCGTATGACGTCGCAAAACATGCGCGTATGACGTCAGCAACATCCCGGATCTTAGCAATTTTGAAACCAAAGCGAGGCTTTGTTTTTCGCACGGCTACACAGCCGATGTCACGTCAGCTGCAGTAAACACTTTCGTTGTGTTTAGCGGAGAAAAGGGTTTGAAAATCGTTTTTCCCTGCATTATTTTTCGCGGTTTGTTTCTCAAAACAGGTTTCACATTTCTCAAACAGTGGTCAAGACCGCATTTGAGGCTGTGTAACTCTGCAAGTCAAGCATTTTTGGAAGAATATAGAGCTAAATGCTTATTGTTAAACGTAATTTCGTCTTATAGATTGTCGAAGCATTTGTTCAGAGCTAAACTCCTTTAACCCATTGACGGCCGTACCGGCCAAAACCGGCCGTGATTTTGTATTAACAGACATTTAAAACATTCAAAATAGAAAGAGAAATCTTTAAAGAATACTCAGAAAAAGAAGAGCTTTAAGCGATGAAATCTTCCTTCGAGGAACTTTATACCCGCAAAGAAGCGGAGTTTTAAAGAATTTTCAAGCAGCCGAGGGACTCAACGGTAAAAAAAAATACATTTTTTCTATGGGAATTTATGTTGATATCAATATTATTTGTGTTCTGGTTAGTTTTGAAGAAATGTTTATAAAACCTGCTCAAATTCAGCCGGATTGACATCTTGAATTTCGCCATGAGCTCAGACAGACAGCTTCTCGATGAGCTAATGGTGCGCTTTTTGCTTTGAAACATAAACTAACGGAAATTTGAATAAAATTTTTGTCCATTCACTACATAGATTGAAAAGTGATTTTATGTAAACAAAACAAGACTTGGATTTTATAGTTCTATCCATAACGGAATCGCACCCATTGAAAACCGTTGACCGAAAAATGTAGGGTACCCATGATGTTTTGCCCACTGACAAAGGATACCGCTTCTTGCGGTTTCTTTTGTGATGTCTTGAAATTATCCTGAGTGTTTTGCGCATTGTTTCTGCGAGACAATAGAAACGGAAAGATGCAAACGGAATTGTTACGGTAAGACGAATCAAAACACTCGCTAAAAGTAATGCGTTACACATCCGAATTTGGTTTTATTATCTTGCGCTTTTAACAAAACCCGTAAGTCCCGAACTTATGTATTTCTACTAAGCAGATGTAAATAATGATTTTAAATCCTGTGTAGTGAAACATTTTAGCTTTTCATGGGCCATGTGAATAAAGCGAATGCGTTGTGTTAAAGGTTTTGAATTTCGCTTGACATTGTTTTTGTCGGTATGCAAATGTATTACAACACGATAAAACTAAAACAATCTCACACGTGAGAGTCTTGCATGCTATTTTACCCTTCGTATTTCTTTCTTGTCATTAACTTGTCATTAACTCGCGTCGCCTTATGCAAATATGTTTGTGTATTTTTTTGCAATTTTGATTTCCAAATCAGGTTCTCGGACAATTTTTGACAAGCAACAAGTGTATTTTATTCGGAAAGTAGTCGTACTTGTTATTCTGGACGGAGAAAAAGTTGTTTTTGTGATCTTTTGTACGGTCTAAATGTACTGTGCAGACGGTCGCGTAATACTGTTTTTGAGAATTGCTAAAATTTAAAAATTGCACGATGGTCAATCTTAATTCTTGTGCTTCCGACCTTTCACCTTAGTTAAGCTTATCATCGGCTTTCTGTTCAGAGAGCGACGCTGTTAGGCTCAGCCTATCTATATATATATTAATATTTAATCTCAGAGGAAGTAGAGAAACTTCATGATTTCATAATGACTCCGAAATGTTGATTTTTATCGTTCGTTTTTGCTTGTTTTTGCATTACTAAACCGTTATTGATTAGAACAACACAACGGCCGAGAACAGGCCGAGAGACGGCCGAGAGCAGGCCGAGAGACGGCCGAGAGCAGCTAGGCCTTGAACCAACGGTAACCACTATACCACCGCGCCTCTTCCGAAGACCCTTCTCTAACATCACTAGGCAAGTATCAAAATTGAACCTCCAAAGAAAAGGAAAAAAGAGGCCGTCCGAAAATCTCATGGGGAAGAGATGTTAAAGCTTCGATGAGGATCGTTGGTCACACAGGGAACAACTTTGGTCAAGAAGCTCGCACAGAGCCGTTAAAGATGGAAAAGAAGTAACATCGATGGCCTATTAAAAAAGAAAATTCTCCAGGGAGCCCAGGGCGTAACTACTGGCTACATAAAAAGACTATGTCAACATTCTTAGAGTTGCTTAAACAGTCAAAAACATATTTACATCAATAGAAACCCAAAATTGATTACCCTACTGGTGCAGGAAGACTATAAATAAGGACCTTGGACTACGGATGGCCACGATGGAAATGGATTGCAACTTAAAAAAAATAAGTTACTTCCATGTGTCTTGGAAAATTCGTTTAAAACTGATTTTGTTATTTGTTCTCCCTGCGAGAAATCACTTGGTATCTTCCTATTAGTGTTCTAAGAATATTTCGATTACGAGAAAAGTTATTTAGTTTTAATTTCAGCAGTCTTGATCCAAAAAGCTAAAAATCCTCCTGACATAACTTATTTTAACAATCGGTTTCGATGACACGGAAGAGCGTCACTCTCGTAGGCAATTCGAAGAGGAATAGTTACTATTAATAATATTTTATACTTATATTAGATTTTCAGGACTTAAATGTATCGCATTTTTTTACACCTACCTCGGAAAACTCCATGAACTCTAATGTTGAACTCTGAAAATATGTTACAAGAAAAACGTTTGTCACGCGGTGTTTCTTGATTAATGATAAATACAGTTGAACTTCCCGAAAGCGACCACCCAAAATGCAAAGCCAAGGTGGTCGCTTATGGGAGGTGGTCGCTTATGGGAGGTGGTCGCTTATGGGAGGTGGTCGCTTATGAGAGGTGGTCGCTTATGGAAGGTGGTCGCTTATGGGAGGTGGTCGCTTATGAAATGTGGTCGCTTACAGGAGGTGGTCGCTTATGGGATGTGGTCGCTTATGGGAGGTGGTCGTTTATGGGATGTGGTCGCTTATGGGAGGTGGTCGCTTATGAGAGGTGGTCGCTTACAGAAGGTGGTCGCTTATGGGAGGTGGTCGCTTATGGGATGTGGTCGCTTACAGGAGATGGTCGCTTATGGGAGGTGGTCGCTTATGGGAGGTGGTCGCTTATGGAAGGTGGTCGCTTATGGGAGGTGGTCGCTTATGAAATGTGTTCGCTTACAGGCGGTGGTCGCTTATGGCAGGTGGTCGCTTATGGGAGGTGGTCGCTTACAGGAGGTGGTCGCTTATGGGAGGTGGTCGCTTATTGAAGGTGGTCGCTTATGGAAGGTGGTCGCTTATGGGAGGTGGTCGCTTATGGCAGGTGGTCGCTTATGGGAGGTAGTCGCTTACAGGAGGTGGTCGCTTATGGGAGGTGGTCGTTTACGGGTGGTGGTCGCTTATGGAAGGTGGTCGCTTATGGCAGGTGGTCGCTTACGGGAGGTGGTCGCTTACGGGAGATGGTCGCTTACGGGAGGTGGTCGCTTACGGGAGGTGGTCGCTTACGGGAGGTGGTCGCTTACGGGAGGTGGTCGCTTACGGGAGGTGGTCGCTTACGAGAAGTGGTCGCTTACGGGAGGTGGTCGCTTACGAGAGGTCAGACCACAGAGGGTCTTTACTTTGAATTATAATATATATAGTTAGCCTTAACCTAACAGCGTCACCCTTTGAAGAACCTCTGAAAAAGCTTAAGTAAAATGAAACTTAACTTAGGTGAAAGATCGGAAGCAGAATAATTAAGATTGACGACCGGGCTATTTTTCAATTTTAGCAATTCTCAAAAACAGTAACATTAAGCTTATTACCCGACTGTCTGCAGAGTACATTTAGACCGTACAAAAGTTCACAAAACTTTTCTCCATCTAGAATAACTATTACGACTATTTTCCGAATAAAATACACTTGTTGCTTGTCAAAAAATGCCCGAGAAACTGATTTGGAAATCAAAATTGCAAAAATACACAAACATATTTTCGAATATTTGCATAAGGCGACGCGAGTATAAAATGTAAGTCTTGTTTTGTTTACATAAAATCGCTTTTCAATCTTTGTAATGAATGAACAAACACTTAAAAATGGACAACACAATCTTCTTTCGAAAAATTTTATTGAAATCTCCATTAGTTTATGTTTATAAGCAAAACGCGTGCCATTTATACAACGCATCGAGGCCGAACCCAAATTCAAGAAATTAATACAACTGAATTTAAGCTAGACGTTTATAAACAATTCTTGAAAACTAACGAGAACACAAACAAAAAGTCAATCACAGACTGAAATCAAGATAAATTCCCATCGAAAAATGTAATTTGTTTTACCTTTAAGTCCCTCCGGCGACTACTGTACTTGGAAATTCTTTAAATCTTCGCTTTGGTGCTGAAATCCGTAAAACGAACCCGTCTCTTCGCATTGCTAAAAAGTATATAGTTCCTCGAAGCAAGATTTTATCCTTGAAAGCTCTTCTTTTTCCACTAAAGCGGCTTCTGAGTATCCCTTAATTAGTATCCTGTCTTGAGCAGCAAACCGCAAAAAAATGTTGGGTGATAACGACTTTCATTCTCCGCTAAAAACAGCAAAAAATCCAGCAACGGCTAGTAGTGTTTACCGAGCTGACAGCTGTGTAGCCGTGCGAAAAACAAAACCTCAAAGATCCCGGATGTTTTGTGCCGTCACATGCGCATGTTTTGCGACGTCATACGCGCCAGCGAGATAGCCGAACGCGTACGGCAGGCGTTCGGCGGCGGCGGGCACACAACGGGCCCGCGAAACATTCCGCTAGCCATGACCATGAAAAATGACGGGCATAGGTTCTATGAGTATGGTGCTCCGCCGGGCCTTCGGCCCGCAGGCTCCGTTTTAAACCTGTCTCTTAATTATATTAACCTTTAGTATAAATCTACTAGCGTTCTATCACGAATGCTGTTCTCTTATTGGCTACGCTACTCACTATCTACCCTGTTGTAGAAAGTGAGTGTGTGCGGTTGTTATTTATTATTCAATAAAAACGCGAGCCTGTCTTGTTGAGTTTTGAACATCTAGTAGATTTATACTAAAACAATTCGATCTCGATTTCTATGCGCGATGGTTGATTCGGCCTTCGCCCTCATCAACTATCACACGATAGAAATCTCGAGCTCAGAATCTAATATTGTTAAATAGTAATTTTAATATACAAAGCACCTATCAGCACTAAATATTGCATAATATTAAAGTTTTAATGAAAATTGACAAAATTTCCCTTTTGGAATTGTACTGTAATGCTTTATTCAATTAACGTCTGTAGTGACAGAAATATCAGCGAGTGGTGCTAAAATGGTTTTGCATTGCTACATTTGTACTGGCTAAAAAAATCTTTACCAGTTTCTTAGACAATGAAAAGTGAAACCAAAACCAATCGTGACTTGGACGAACACATTCTTCAATTTTTTCAAGCTACATTCCATCACTTTCCTAGCCATTTAAAATGTCGACTGTGAAAGACACTGGGTGGACTAAAATATAGAATGATAGAACTTGTATGGATTTGATATACATGACAACGTCATTCTCATTCTCATTCTCATTCTCTTCTTTATTATGCATGCAGCTTTGGTCTTGCGCAGTCAAGGAATTAAAGTAAAGGTTCTGGGTTGAGAATGGACCATTATTAAGTTTTGTACATGTAGGTTGTCCCTGATGCACATGCGCCTTTTGGGTTTTGAATCTTCAAAGTGTTACTAAAACTAGAAGACAGCACCTTTAAAGGTTCGAGGCTTTCAAACACTCCTGACCAGTTACTACATGTACTTGTAGCATATTTTTGTTTAAAATTAAATTATAGCGGAGCACTTGCCAGGCCGAAGGCCTGGCTGCGCAGCTCCATACTCATAGAACCTGTGCCGTGATTTTTCATGGTTATGGCTAGCGGAATGTTTCGCGGGCGCGCGTGTGCCCGCCCGCCGTGTTGGACAACATCCGGGATCTTAGCAATTTTGTTTTCCGCGCGGCCACACAGCCGTGAGCTCGGTAAACACTTCAGTTGTTTTGTTGCGTCTAGCGGAGAATTAAACTCGTTTTCCTGCATTTTTTCGCGGTTTGCTACTCAAGACAGGGATACTAATTAAGGTATACTCAGAAGCCGCTTTAGTGGAAAAAGACGAGCTTTCAGGGATAAAATCTTGCTTCGAGGGAACTTCATGGATTACGTTTTTATCAATGCGGGAGTAGTTTGTTTTCTACGGATTTCAGAACCAGAAGCGGAGATTTCAATTTCCAAGCAAGCGAGGGACTTAAAGGTAAAACAGATTACAGTTTTCGATGAGAATTTATGTTGATATCAATCTGTGAGTGACTTTTTATTAGTGTTATTGTTAGTTTTGGAGAATTGATTTTAAAACGTGCTTAAATTCAATTGTATCGATCTCTTGAATTTCATCGAAGAAAGCTTGAACTCGATATGCTATAATTAAATGGCACGCGTTTTGCTTTTAAACGTAAACTAATGGATATTTGAAAATTTTTTTTCGAAAGAAGATTGTGTTGTCCATTTTTATGTGTTTGTTCATTCATTAGATAGATTGAAAAGCGATTTTATGTAAACAAAACAAGACTTTGATTTTATAGTACAGTTCTATCTTCACTCGCATCGCCTTATCCAAATATGTTTGTATTTTTGCAATTTTTGATTTTCAAATCAGTTTCTCGGGCAATTTTTGACAAACATAAACTGTATTTTATTCGGAAACTAGTGGTACTAGTTATTCTAGACAGACAAAAGTTGTTTTTGTGAACTTTTGTACGGTCTATAAAAATGTACTGTGCAGACGGTCGAGTAATACAGTTTTTGAGAATTGCTAAAATTGAAAATAGCCCGTTCGTCAATCTAAATTCTTGTGCTTCCAACCTTTCACCTTAGTTAAGTTTCACCTTAGTTAAGTTTCACCTTAGTTAAGCTTGTTCAAAGTGCGACGCTGTTAGGCTTGGACTATTTATTTATATATATATATATATATATATATATATATATATATATATATATATATATATATATATATATATATCTTATTGGACGGTTTAGTGTGTAGTATCGTGGGATATTTGTACGAGTCTCGCTGTATTTTGGCGAGCCCGTAGGGCGATTCAAAATACAGCGACTTACGTGACTATTCAGCGAGTGACCATCCAGGTTTCGCGCGGTTAATGTTAGGTTGCTGTTGATTGGTCAAAAACGAAAACTTGTCAAACCTGTCCATCGAGTCGAGCAAAGCATCGTGCATTTTATTTCATTACATGTAAGGAAAACAAAGATGGAATATGGGAAAATTCTTTATTATAAGGTTTACAGAGATATTAACAACGATGATCTCGATCTCCAAGTAAACTTCCAGTCGAGAAAAATCGACGGAACAAATTGCAATTAACAAAAAAAGTCAAACTCTTGCAAAGTCAAGCAGCAACTTGTGAACAACTGACAACGGATTTCAAGCTTCATCTTCGTCCGAATCAATCACGACGCGTCTTCGTTTTGGAAGAGGCAGGGTCGGAGATTTCTGACCGACAAGAATTGTGCAGTTGTTGAAGACAGCTCCTGAAAATATATGGGTTCCGTTCCCGCTAGTGGCCGAACCTGTGGAACAATTCAGGCACAGGTGATTCAACTGCTTTAGCGGCGGGCGTGAAGCTCCACAATGGCTGCTAATTTTCAATGACATTTCTTTCTGCTGCTGTTCAGACACTGTAGAGTAGGAATCAATTGACTTCAGGTTCTTGTGTCCTGATAACTGACTGATATCAAGTGGGCTGACGTTCTCGTGGCGTAAAGTTGTTATCATCGTTCGCCGAGCGGAATGGTTTGTGTGTTTGCCGCTGAGGTTCACTGCTGCTGCCATTTCATGAACTGACCCAGTGAATGAACGCCGAGGGGCTGCCGCTTGTACCAGACTTGGCCTTTTGGATTTTTCACGGTGGCTAAATATAGTGGGTCTTCTAGTTTCATCATGTCCGGCGGTCTGTGAGCAAGGAAAATGTTAAATAGCTTCACCGGACATCGCTCGCCACCAGTCGAGTAAATTCGAGGACTTAAGTACCTCTCTGCGCCAAACTCTTTTCCTCCAGTTCTTGTTTTTGACCCACGTTCCGTCTTCCAAATGATGTATTCTCGCTTTTCTTCGCTTTCTTGCCGTCTTACTTTAAGATCTCCGAGGAGAACTTTGCGATGTTCGTCTCTGGCGCGCCATCCAAAATGCATCGTGTTGTTTAGCCATATTGTGCGAAGAAGTGCATCTGGCGAATGGTCACCTAGTTGTTTCTCTGACCAAAACTTTTCCAGCTCGTCACTGTTCAACCCCAATGCATGCTTTGTTTGGTCGACCACCTTTGCCAGATTGTCGGAGCTGTTTTCGTTTGCAAGATACTGTAACATTTTCCGACTTGTCGCAGGTGGCGGTCAAAACTTCTTTGGAAAGAAGTTAGTGTTCCGGGCTCAAAGTCTTCTCCATTTAGTTTTCTGACTTTGATGAAGAAATGACATAAAAAGGTTGTCAAGTTCCTCGGGAGGAATTTCTTCAATGGCCCTTGTTTCTTTCACGGACTCGCACCATCGTTTCCATACAGTGAGGTCAGTTTTTGTCTTTTTTGTTGTATTTACGTTTCGGTTTTCTTCGATAAACAAAGAAATTTCATTGTCGTCTAGGTCATCGCTTGTCCATAGGAACTCGTTTTCGTCAAAAATGTCAAAATTTGGCAAGAATTCATCGTTTTTTTTCGGGGGAAAAAATAGCGTTTTCAGCCATTTTTTTCACCACTTTACGTAAGACTAGACTCGAAGTGACGTTTGTGAAAAACCGGTCAAACCGGTCTTCTGGAGTACAAATACCGCGAGATATTTGTACTCGTTTTGGGTGTTATTTGTACCCTACTGATTGCAGTTGAATAATAAATATTACTATAGTCTTCGTCTAACAGTGATATCCATAGAAAAGGCAAACCTTACCCTAACAAATGCATTTATTCTCTTCACTGAGTGCAACATACAGATAAACCACCACGTGTTTATTAATAAGTCGTCCATTGTAACAACACTCATTGCTGAGCAACTCCCAGCCAGTACTGCCTCAAAAGCCACTGCCAATCTTCTTGCTCGCTGTAAGCAATCCTGGTACTCTTCCATGATATAACTAACCATAAATTATAACAGAGCAAATGAAGTTTGGTTTGAATTACATCTTAGAGCAGTTTTCAATTGAGTATCGAAAGTAATTACACAATTGCTTTGGTTTTGCATTGCTAAGCTTTGTGATTGGCGCCATTTTCTCGACCAATCAGAAGTAAAGCCAAAACCAATCGTGACTTGCTCGTACGCGCTTTCCCGCGCTTGGCGCCACCGACATGTAATTGCTTCGAGCTCTGATTGGTTCATTGGATTGTTTACGACTGCTGTGATTGGTCAGAGAAATTACTTTGGTTTTGGTTTTAAACTTGATCAGCTGTTAACATCGTATATGTAATGATTACCTGCCTTGTTGTGTGTGTGTGCGTGTGTGTGTGTGTGTGTGTGTGTGTGTGTGTGTGTGTGTGTGTGTGTGTGTGGGGGGGGGGGGTCGATGAAGCAAAACATCTAGAAGAAGGGAGACTCTGAATGTTTCGTCTTCACAAATTGGCTCACAAATGTACACTGTAGAAACATTTTATTTTATTGCATTAAAACTTTGCTAGGCTTGGCACCAATTAGTATGACCTCGTGACTATTAACACCTTTCCCAAAGGGAAGATTTAACTACTCACTGGGGACTACGACCCATCCCTGGCGTCCCATACACAAGTTTGTGGTTATGGTTGTTTTACAAGGATCATTTACTGGCGCAGGGTGGGAGTGGGGGTGTATGGCAAGCCGTTTGTAGCTAAATTTAATCTTAGATATATATGTTCAATCCTTTAAATAAAGGATTCAATCCAATCTTTAAATTTTATATTTAATGCAATACCACGAATATTGATTCAATCCAATCTTTAAATTTATATGCAATCCAACCGCATATATTGATTCAATCCAATACCACGAATATCGATTCAATCCAATCCTTAAATTTATATGCAATCCGAAAATATATGTCCAATACCACGAATATTGATTCAATCCAATCCTTAAATTTATATGCAATCCGAAAATATATGTTCAATCTTCCTGGGACGAGCGCGGCCATATAGAACCAGGGTAACCTGTGCAAGTTATAGAACAAAATTGGCGGCAGAGTGGAAAGAAGAATTTGACATAGAAGTTGAGTTTCTCAAGTTTCTAGGAGACGTTGTGGATAGAACCGAGATAATACTTGAGAACTTTGATACAGAAGCTGCAGAAATGCAGGCCGAAGTTCTTAATCAAACAATTAGCCCGCTTTATAGGTCGATCAAAGAGTGCTGCAATCTTGACACGAGGGACAAGGAAAATATCGATTCCGTCGCCCATTTTCGGGATCTAGTTTTGCCAAACTTTCTCTGACTCTTCGATGTTGAATCCGTAACCCAATAGACTTCAGATTACCGGCTATTATGTTGCAACCAGAAGCGCTCCCATGGATATCTATGTAATCTTGATTGATCCGGTCGAGTCGTTCATCAGGTAAGTCGTCAAAGCCCCTCATATTCTCTAAACCATACTCTGCTACTCGTCTCTGAACTGTCCACCTCGAAACTCCGAGCATCTCTGCAATGCTTGTTCAAGTGAATCCCAGTCCTTAAAGTTCTTCTAGCATCTCAACAGGAATTTTGATAGATGGTCTTACGGGATTTTTTTCCTTTTTCCCTACCTATCGTAACTGAATCCGCAGCCACAGTAGACGGAGTGATAGTCCGGCGACGAAGCACACTAAGCACATCTACTAAGGCCTCAGCGATGGAATCGAGATTTTCCTTGTCCCTCGTGTCAAGGTTGCAGCACTCTTTCATCGACCTATAAAGCGGGCTAATTGCTTGATTAAAAACTTCGGCCTGCATTTCTGCAGCTTCTGTATCAAAGTTCTCAAGTATTATCTCGGTTCTATCCACAACTTCTCCTAGAAACTTGGGAAACTCAACTTCTTTGTCAAATTCTTCTTCCCACTCTGCCGCCATTTTTTGTTCTATAACTTGCACAGGTTACCCTGGTTCTATATGGCCGCGCTCGTCACAGGAAGATTGAACATATATTTTCGAATTGCATATAAATTTAAGGATGGATCGAATCAATATTCGTGTTATTGGATTGAATCAATATATGCGGTATTGGATTGCATATAAATTTAAGGATTGGATTGAATCAATATTCATGGTATTGGACATATATTTTTGGATTGCATATAAATTTATGGATTGGATTGAATCAATATTCGTGTTATTGGATTGAATCAATATATGCGGTATTGGATTGCATATAAATTTAAGGATTGGATTGAATCAATATTCATGGTATTGGACATATATTTTCGGATTGCATATAAATTTAAGGATTGGATTGAATCAATATTCATGGTACTGGACATATATTTTCGGATTGCATATGAATTTAAGGATTGGATTGAATCAATATTCGTGTTATTGGATTGAATCAATATATGCGGTATTGGATTGCATATAAATTTAAGGATTGGATTGAATCAATATTCATGGTATTGCACATATATTTTCGGATTGCATATAAATTTAAGGATTGGATTGAATCAATATTCGTGTTATTGGATTGAATCATTATATGCGGTATTGGATTGCATATAAATTTAAATATTGGATTGAACAAATATCCGTGGTATTGCATTAAATATAAAATTTAAAGATTGGATTGAATCCCTTATTTAAAGGATTGAACATATATATCTAAGATTAAATTTAGCTAGAAACGGCTTGCCATAGTGTGGGGTGCACATGAATATGTAAATTGTGCCGCCCTAAAAGGTATCCTTTTTTAGCTATTTTTGTCTGAAAATGGGTATAGATTTTTTTGACTATTTTTGTCAAAGTTTTTAAGTGAAGGGAACCAAAAGAGTGTATAAATGTGGTAAACCGAGTCTGAAAATCGGTATGGAAAATGGTGTAGTGTAGGGCACCACATCCCTCAGCAAAAATCCCCCAGGGGATCATTTTTAATATGGTCTAACGTTGATTATCTGCATCCTCATGTTGGGCAAAACTTAGCTTGCCCAACTGGACAATTTGTCATCCAAAATATGATACTGTCAGTATTAAAGTCATTGTTAGTATTGCATATACATGTAAATTTAAACCACAGAACAAAACCTTTAACAGAGGATGTCATGACTGTGGTCTTTGTTTTAATATACATGTAGTCTGCATGTACATGCACATGTAAGTTGCTGTTGTTACCTAAGTCTTTTCTGGTACACAAGATAAATATTTTCAATGGCTTTTGTGTGTTCACAGAACCTAGCCCAACGCAGCATATGCATGTGTTTACTCTATCCTGTCAACGAAAAACTGTACAAACAACAAATGTTTTAATAACAAGTCAAATTTTAGGACTGGTCAGAAAATTAATGTCCCAGAGACTAAATGAATATAATCATGTCCTAGAAGCTACATGTACATGTCCCAGAAGACATTCAATCGCATACACTGTAGTGCATGTACAGTCTGCAACAAAGGAGGGGGGAAGGGAGGAGGGTATTTCCCTGGATATGCTATGAAGGGTATATGTTTGACTGGCAAATCAAAAGGTATACTGTAATATTTTAAAATCGGGTATAAATATTTTTTTACAATTTAATTGGTCTGAAATTGGGTATACCGTAAAGTAGTTTGTAAGGAAACCACCAGAGTGTATAAACATATTTCTCTTTTCGTCTTCAAATGAAAAAGAGAGAGGATAGCGAAAGATACTGAAGTAACCAAAAAACATATAATTCATTTAAATAGTATAAATCTACTAGTGTTCTATCACGAATGCTGTTCTCTTATTGGCTAGGCAACTCACTATTTATTCTGTTGTAGAAAGTGAGTAGACTGAGTAGCCTACCTGTATTAAATGGCGGCCGCTTCTTCGTATTTTCAAAGTGTCTGTAAAGAGTATTTGTTGTTAAGTTTTCAACGTCTAGAAGATTTATACTAAAACAATTAGATTATTCGCTCTTGATTTCTATTGCGTGAAAGTTGTCTCAGGCTTCGCCCTCATCAACTGTCACGCGAAATCAATCTTGAGCTCATAATCTAATTGTTTAACCCTCGGACGAACAAGGGGGGGGGGCGTGGTTGCCACCCCCCTTAAGGTTTTTCTCCGATATTTTCAACAGCATTTAAGATTAGCACATGCCGTTTTTAGTAGCTGTTCACTTATCCCTAAGACACATTTTGGTAAAGTTTGGCGACAACCGGTTGCTATGGTAACGAGATATGACGTCATAAGTAACATGTTGTCAACCCATTTTTGAAGAAAAAAGCGTGTTTTTCACCTTTTTCAGCGAAAAAAACATATAAATGCTACCGAAAACATCAAAATGTTTGTTTGTATGTTATTTTGCAACTCTAGCAGACAATATTTGCAATTTCCGCATTTTTCTGATAAATTTGAACTTTTAGTAAAATCCAAGATGGCGGCCACCTTGGCGGCCATTTTGGATGACGTCACGGACACCCAGCAGCGCCCTAATCCATAATATTTACGTTATCTTGTAGAGCATCTATTAGATGTAAAACATTTCCGAAATATTGCAACATCGCAAAAACCCAAGGGGGGGTTGCAACAACCCCCCCTTGTACCACGGTTGGGGTATACGTTTGCGTGTACGTCCGAGGGTTAATATGATACAGCAAGATGTACTGTTTCAGATACCCAAACGTGTTATGAACAGTTATACTGTATGGATTTTAGGGGTGAGGTCTGAAAACAGGTATCAAAAATGGCATAGTTTGGTCTGAAATAGGGTCAGGATTCGGAGAACTGGACGGCACATACACCCCCTAAAAAAAATTGCCGGGTCTGCACCTGACTGCACTATATTAAAGAATGATGTGCTGATGTTACATGTACATGTGTACTCCTGACCTGGTGAAGCAGAAGAGGAATGCTTTTTCCAGTACATGTATATTAAACTTGACAGCAGCCAACCATCTCTTCATGCATCACATCCGCCTGCATTATCAAGGGTTGAGCTTCCCGCACTTACATTCGTACAGTTATACAATGCGCCACTAAGAATGTAAATATTAATAAACAACATACATTTAAAAGAAGTCAGCTAAAGTATATAATTTTTTGATACACCTGATTGAAAAAGGCCATCATCATGTGTAAAGTGTAAACTATGAACGATCTTTATGACTAAAAGGTTTTCTGGGAAAAAAAAGTGCAAAAAACTTCTTGTGTTTTGTGTACAGTACATGTATAACACAGTTTGTACAAAATCATCCTCTGCATCGTGTATTAGGAAGGAATAGATCCCAGATACTGATAAATTAAATGACTTGTTTAGTCTAACAATCAGCCTTATTATTTTGTCATGTTCCATTCTATCGTGCAATATTGTTTATGGACTGCTCTTATAAATTTATATTTGTTACCTAAGGTTTATGGCATTTGATTTAAAACCTAAAGTGAACCCATATTCTTTTGGTTCAGGCAATTACATAATAGGTTCAATTTGGTCTGTGTTCAAATTTAAGGCCTCGTTCAGGCTCTTTTGGTTCATTCAGACCACAAGATTTCATACGGGCGAGCCTGTCTAACGAATAGAGGTAGCGGCACTACTTCGCTGATGGATAATGGTTGCAAAAGTTGTTACCCTCAGCTCATCATAACGATACAATTTTACCACTTTTTCTCAATTTTTTAGTTATTATTATTCACTTACTAGATCGATCATTGGATCAGTATAAATGATCAGATCTTAGATTAATAAGATATATTTTATAGTCTTTAATATTTTCTATTTTTTTTAATGTATTTACTTTGTGTCCCCAAATTAATATAGGATTCTCCCAGGCTATAAGGTTTCGACACTTTAATAAAGTTTCTATTCTATTCTATATTAACAATTAGTCAGAACAAACCTGAAGACTCCTGCTAATAGCCAGATTTCTCTCTCTCTTGTAATGATCAAAATCGTTTGGTAATGGAACAGACTTTAAACACAATTTTATTAAGAAAAGAAAAGTGTTCCGACTTTAAAGCTGAGTCCATTTAAAACGCCCTCCACCTCTTAGTAAAGCTGTGTGACATTCAAGTTCAGAGGGACATGGTGTTGGGTTTTATAGACATTCATATGTGACCAGATAGAGAATGGTCTTTTAGCATATTTTGGTCTGGAAAAAGGCATATTAAATAATTACTATACAAAACAAAATAATTGGATCCAAAACATTTGGTGGCTATTTAAAAAAATGTGGTTAAAATTTTTCTTTGGTTTTTAAGATTTTAAAATCAGATTGATTTTTGTTTTCCTTTGTCTCTTATATTATGGAAATAAATCTGAGACATTGAAGGAGAATAAAAATCGAACTGGCATCACATTTTCAAAGCAAAGAAAACTTTGAACCACACTAAACACTTGGTTGGATACACGTACCTGGCATTGTGAATGAAAATTGAAAAATTGTTTAAATCAAAGTGTCAAATTTATATAATAATATATATAGATAGGCTTAGCCTAACAGCGTCGCTCTGTGAACACTGGATTAACTAAGGTGAAAGGTCGGAAGCACTAGAATTAAGATTGACGAAAGCAATTTTTCAATTTTAACAATTTTCTAAAACAGTACGCTTATCACGCGACCGTCTGCACAGTACATTCTGACCGGGACTAAGCCACAAACTCAATCACTGCGCTGTTCAAGAACACATACTACCTACGAACTAAATTTTATTATTTCAAGCTAGATACGCATCAGAACGCTTGTTTAGATTGCAAAATCCTTTTAGATCGATTTTAATGTTGCACTAAAAACTCCAAATGCGAAACATCTGTAAGCTTATTGTTGTCTATATTCGTTTACATCAAATTAATTATTGTTATCGTTGGATTCACGTTGAATTACTGTTACGAAACGTGTTCGTAACAAAGCATTTGCTCACTAAGTTTACAGCTGATGGAAGGAGCGAGTGAGTGAGTGAGTGAGTGAGTGAGAGAGTAAGAGAGTGAATTTTATTTAGGGAGCATTCATTTTTTAGGAGGGGGAGGGGGCCGGAGGAATCACAGAAGAAGTATGTGAAAAATTACTCAGCCCCCCTTCAGCTGATCATTAAATTTCAGTGGCCCCCATTGCTGATGTTGTGTAATTTGTGCTGACCCCACCCGTACATAAGGAAATAAAAAATAAATGAAAATACAGCTTATTCTGCGTTTGGCATTGTGAATTATCTTATCGCATATAAGCTTAAGTATATGAGCCTCGACAAAAAGGCATTTCTCAGCTTTATGCATCTTTTTCTCCACAAGGCTATGATGTTTAATGTACTTGTCAAGCTCAGCTACCTTAAGTGACTTTAGCTGTCCAGAATGGTACAGGCCTTCCCAATCATAGTCTTCATAACATTTAGCCATTTGAACTATCTTTGCTTGGCGTTTCTCTTCAGAATGTACTTCTTTTCTTAGTTCGATGTTTTTCAAATGTCCAATATATTCATTGACCAAACTTTCACTTACTATGTACTTTTTTGAGAAATTTTCAATCTTGTCTTTATCGTTACTGCTTATTTCTCCCTCTGCATAAAGCTTTAACTGGGCTCTAGGCTGGTAGTCATCAGGTGCCCTGAATTCTTCATTATTGTCATACATTGGTGTCTTCTCAGTCGGGAGATAATGATGTTCAGGTAGCTGTGAGGCATCTGGATAGGGACGAGGTGTTCTCTTGCTTGGTTTAATGCCAACCCACTCATGCTCTTCACACCAATCACACGTCTCTTTGTAATTCTGGAGCAGTCGTTCTTGAGGAACTCCATGTACAATTCCCCCTTCTCATAGTGTGACGCAAAAAATGTCTCGACTTTTTCAAAATACGGCTGTGCTGTTGAACTTTGCCAAATATTCCTTGTTATAGAAAAACTCTTCCCCAGGTTTCTCTGATACGATGGCGGTAAGGAAGTCCTTTGGTGCTGTCTCGCCATCGATTCTCAGTCTAACTTCCTCACTCACTCGCCATGCATTCATCATCATCCTATCATCATCTGCCTTTTGAAGGTCTTCTGCTGACATGGTCTTGACTTCATCATCACTCAGGCCATGATACTCGTTATAATATTCCCACCTCAAGCTGCCACCATCAACAAGTGCCTCTCCTATGCATGCGTTGCTTCTTTCAGCTTCATTCTGGCTAGAATCATCTGTGGCTCGATGTACACGGGCACGTCTGTCCGAGTTGTGTATCATCGCTATTTCAGCATCTCTGAAACACACTTCTAGATTACTAACTCCTACCCCGGGTCCTCCATCTGTGAGCTCAAGAATGCATGGTTTAATAGGGGGCAAGTTGAAGTCTGAGATCATCTTCAGGATGTCTTTGCAGTTAATATTTATCAATCTGTCATAGATGTTCCATAAGCTTTCTCCAGCTTTTGTTTCAAGATGTCCCACAGTGCTATCAAGAGAGTCTTGCAATTCAGCTACAGCGGAACTCATGTGATCAGCTTTTTCTTTTTCCACTCTGCTGGTGTTATTGTTGTTTTCGGTTTCCCAGGCATCCTTTGCTTTTTTCGGAGAATTTGTCAAAGCATTTACTCGCTTCTTTTCATATTGTTTGAAAATGCATTGACGTTCATTTGTTACACATTTGACATCACCTTCTGTAGTTGTCTGCACAAAATATGTAATGCTGTCCTTAACTCTGGCACATAGGCTACGGAAATGAGGGCCATATTTTATATAGACTTCTGAATCGACCCCATACAATTCTGGGTATTCATGTCTCAGGCGCATGAAATCTGATGCCCATGTTGTTCCATCACTTGCAACATAAAACTTGGGCCTTATCACAACTACAGTTTCATCTTTTGTCGTTAAAAGCTCCTCACTATCTCTTACAATATTCCCCTCTTTCTCAATGAAATGGTGTGTAGCTGGCGTGATGTACACTTTAGGATTAGAAAAGTCATGCTGAGGTAGTTTCCTAGTTCGTTCATCATCTACAGGCTGGAAAATGACTTGGTTTCTAGCACCAGCAAAGCCCACATCTGTGCCAGGTCTGATGTATGCCTTGTCGTCCTTGCTAATTATTAGGTTGTACTTCCACGAGTCTTTATTTTGACTGCCAAACATTGAATATTTCTCATTTTTCACATGACTTCTTTGGTGATGAGTGCACAGGTTTGATTTTTCTTCGGTTTTTGGAGGCTTTTTTGAACAAAATAATCCCTTTCCAATGTGACGTTTTGACTGGAAGCTTCTTCGATATTTTTGGTCTTGCCCTATTATAAATAGTGCTATTGCTACGAATAGGACACTTTCCACGCAAAGATCTATTGTAGTTGACAGTTGCTCGAAAATCCTTGGCTTTGATTCTGTGATTTAAATACAAGACACTGTCATGGCACCTTCCATGTGCTGTTGCCTTGTCCTCTATGTATTTCACCAAGAACTCCTCGTCGTCACTATCAACCTTCCGATTGGCACCCTGACCAAGTTTCTTTCGTTTTACTCTGTTTTCTTCTAGTAAATTATCCGCTATTCTTTTGACTCCTTGTTTAAACTGGTTCCTGCCATACTTATCTGTTCCATTTTGAATCAATTCTATCTGCTTCAAACGCTCCTCTATGATAATCCGGTACAGAGCTTATCAAAAAGAGAAGCTCAAGCACTAAAGGAAGCTTTAAGAGAAGATAAACAGTTCGCAAATTCTGCGAAGCAACATATCTTAGACCAGTTACCAGGAAATGTCATTTCTTCTGATAGTGATGGCACAGAGTAAAACTATAAAAGAAACTTTTAGAAGATAGGTATATAGAAAGGCAAAAAACAACAACCAGCAAACAAAAATTGTAATAATTTTACACCAGCAGGAAAACAAAACTTGGAACTCTACTAACATCCTCCTTTGAAATGCACTTATACAACACTGTTCAATTTACAGTGAGTGTATTTCAAATGCAGTTTTATTTATTTGTGATAAAGTTCATTTGTTTCAAAAAATGTTCTGCCAATTTAAGCTAATCATGGCACAGTTCTATTAATTTGATTTGAGGTATTTTAAAATGCAGTTTTATTTATTTGTGATAAAGTTCATTTGTTTAAAAAAGATGTTCTGCCTATTTAAGCTAATCATGGCACAGTTCTAATTTGATGTGAGGTATTTCAAAGTGCAGTTCTATTTATTTGTTATAAAGTTGAAGTTCATTTGTTCGAAAAGGATGTTCTAACTATTTAAGCTTATCATGGCTCAGTTCTATAAATTTGACAATAAAAGATCATTCAGTAGTGTTTTCTAGAGCTTATAATTATCTTTTGTGTTAATGTGATAAAATAGTTTGCCTGTGTTTTTTTTTGCATGACCCCTATCTCATCATGGCAAAATATCTCAATGACCCCACTTTTTTGCAATGTTTTTTTGGCATGACCCCCCAGTGATTCCTCCGGCCCCCTCCCCCTCCTAAAAAATGAATGCTCCCTTAAACACCCTTGCCGATAACCCGTTCATCATGCTTTCACGTATACACGGGTTTAAAAGGAAGACTACACTGCATTCACTAGATTCAGTAGCTGACACTTAAGCTCGACCCGGAGCTCGATCGCTAAGCAAATGACAAGTTTAATATATAAAACACAGAACTTGCCAGAGCAAAAATCCCACAGGAAGAAGCGGCGAACACAATATCAAACGGTCCTATCCATCCACGAACGCCTT
Organism: Cladopsammia gracilis; assembly: GCA_022457155.1. Lineage (NCBI taxonomy): Eukaryota > Metazoa > Cnidaria > Anthozoa > Scleractinia > Dendrophylliidae > Cladopsammia > Cladopsammia gracilis. The sequence continues at coordinate 335,406 of JAJGOT010000540.1, forward strand.
GAATTGTCTTGAAAGTGTGCAATTGTACGCAGTAGTTCTTTATCTTGCTTCTCGAGTCAACACACAGAGAGATTTTACGGTATGTGTTTCATGGCCGAAAGCCATATAGTCGTCGATATAGACTTAAATATGCGTGCATAAATTTGCATGCGCTAATGTAAAACGAAAAAAAAAAAAGAAAAGTCAAAGCCGGATTTACAACTCGTGTGCTTCGCCACGAGTAAAAATGAATGTTTTGGGCTTTGCTCTCCTTTCGTGGATCCACCGAAAAAGGACGGATAACAAATGTTTCTTGTTGTTTTTTTTTTTTCAACAATTTTTATTTTCATACTATATACAGTACATAATTATACAAAGTACTCTGTTTTCTTGGACAGGGAGTTTCCCTACCAGGTTTCCTGGAATTGGGCATGATTGAAGTTAATAATAATTTTAACATGGGTGTAGAGGATTTGCAATGTTCTATCAGTATTTAATAACAACTACATATTATACAAAGCACTCTGTTTAGTCTTGGACAGGGTATCAGTTTCCTGCAATTGGGCATGAAGCTCATAAGAATTTTAACATGGGTGTTGAGGATTTACAATGTTCTCTCAGTATTAATTTTAATAACAACTACATATTACATACAGAAATGCTGAAAACTTACTGATTAAAGCTAAAAGTTTGCAATAAAGCAGTCCAGAATAATTTATAGCATTGTTTTCCTTCATAGTCAGTTTGGAACAAGGAATAATTATTAATAAGTTTTTGGCATTTTAGACTAGAACATAACATTTTGGGGGTTATAATATTGATATAAGACTGCAAGAGTTTTTACATGTACAACTGTAGTATGCATAACCCAGCAGCACACATCCCCACCCTCCCCTCACCCCTACACAAGAGTTTTTACATGTAGTATGCATAACCCAGCAGCATGCATCCTCACCCTCCACCTCACCCCTATACAAGAGATTTTACATGTAGTACCATAACCCAGCAACACACATCCTCACCTTCCCCTCACCCCTATAGAAGAGTTTTCACATGTAGTATGCATAACCCAGCAGCACACATCCTCACCCTCCCCTCACCGCGCTATACAAGAATTTTTACATGTAGTATGCATAACCCAGCAGTATGCATCCTCACCTTCCCCTCGCCCCTATACAAGAATTTTTACATGTAGTATGCATAACCCAGCAGCACACATCCTCACCCTCCCCTCACCCCTATACAAGAGTTTTCACATGTAGTATGCGTAACCCAGCAGCACACATCGTCACCCTCCTCTCACCCCAATACAAGAGTTTTTACATTTAGTATGCATAACCCAGCAGCATGCATCCCCACCTTCCCCTTGCACCCTACCAATTTCAAGTATTACTTGTATAAAATTGGTAATTGCGGGTTAGATTATTATACCCTTTATTTAGGCACAGTGGCCTATTCAGCTACAAGGCTGGTATTCATCAGAGGTCTCAGTTAAGGAATAGAATGATACAATATGAGCGGCACATAAATTTGCGGTTTGCCATTATCAACATCCATACAGATATGATGTGACCTGTTTGCATATAAAGTATATTGACAAAGTTCATTAATGATTTATAAAGAAAAAAAAACAACAACAACACAGATAGAAGTGTTATGAATAGCTCTAAATTCCATGATAGTACAGTTATACTTTAGTTTTTGATACAAATACTCACAAGAATAAGCCTTCTTTAAATGTTTTATTCTATATCGAAACATAAGAATGCTTTTAAGCTTCCTCACTAGTATTCGTTTGTAAAATAAAGAAATGATCCTTTCAGTTGTTTGAAATTTAATCAATTGCAAAGAAGCCTAAAAAAATAATTCAGAACTTCAACTCCGATGCCCTGAATTATTTTTTGAGGCTTTTTGCAATTGCTTAAATTGTAAACATAATTGGGAGGTTCATTTCTTTACTTTACATTCTCTACGAGCAGTTAATTTATGATTCATTCATATACCTCATTTGTCATACTATTGTTTTATAAAATAATACGGTATAAATTACAATGTATATGTTGCATGTAAAATCCGGTCTCAGTTTAGATCAGTTATCAATATCGGTTAAATATGTACCCTGTCCAGTATTCAATCTACTTGTAAGCTAACCCTCACCCAAGTACAAAGTTAACTCTAACACAAGGCTAATCATTACACCACTGGCTACATGTATGTTTGTGCTAGGGGTGATGGTTAGCTTTGTGTTATGGTTAGAGTTAGCTTACCTAGATTGAATACTGGGTACACATTTAACCTATATTGAATACTGATTTAACCTGAGAACGACTGTTACCAGCAACATGTACACATATTCACAGAAGAGTATGGTTACTTCTACAGATCTCTTTGTGGCATTTCATCTTTTTCTAAAATATCGTTTATTTACTTGCTTTTAGGTTCCATTCAGTCAGACAAAAAAAAAAAACGGTGGAAGAGCTCACTCTAGACCAGATAGGGATTTTAATTAACAACTATTCACCGAAGTGGAGGTGGCAGGTGTTGATATCCACCACTGGCCACTGACACTGAGGTGAACAGTTGTTTTAGTATTATACTAAAACAGTGAGATAATAATTATAGCACGAAAATAATGATTTTTAACTCATTTATTCCTGGCAATGATTACAATTTTCGCACGCAAATTACTTGGAGATGAATAGCACTTACCATCCCGAGTTTCATTAGACAATCAGTGCACCAACAACGCCATCCGCTGTTTTAGTATATTTTAGTATATACTAATTATAGTTATTCATCAGTATTCTGTTGTACCAGCAGTACAAAGTTTTCATTATCACAGTTCTGTCAAACATAACAGCTTGTACTGTGTAACAGCAGTACAAAGTTTTTATTATCACAGTTCTGTCCTGTGTAACAGCTTGTACTGTGTAACAGCAGTACAAAGTTTCATTATGTCAGTCGTGTCCTGTGTAACAGCTTGAACTGTGTACCAGCAGTACAAAGTTTCATTATGTCAGTTGTGTCCTGTGTATCAGCTTGTACTGTGTACCAGCAGTACACAGTTTTCATTATCACAGTTCTGTCCTGTGTTACAGCTTGTACTGTGTAACACGTTACAAAGTTTTCATTATCACAGTTCTGTCCTGTGTAACAGCTTGTACTGTGTAATAGCAGTACAAAGTTTTCGTTATCACAGTTCTGTCCCGTGTAACAGCTTGTCTTCAAGCGCTTAGACAGCCCACTCTTAATACGTTATTGCAATTAGGTGTAAGTTAAAATGATTAAAAAAAATACAAGCTTTCAACATTGTAAGATAGTTAATGTTGTTACATAAACGGATTGATGGATAAACATGTAAATATAAATTCATACCCCGTTTACCTACCTCTACCTTTAGAATACAGTATTATCATAAAATGTAATAATCTTTCTAAAAGTCAGTGTCCCTTTAAGTTTAATTTTGAACCTCAATTAAACAGATTTTAAATATTTGACTTGTTTCTAAAGGGATTTTTGAGAAATCTGATTTGCTGTTTTGGAGAATAACCTTGTGATGCAGAAATACGAATCACAAGGGAATCGCTACAGCGCTATTTGAAATTCTGAATCTTGTGCGGGTAAAGGCCATTTGCACGATGACGTCATATGACTACAACTGCCAGAATCCTTCCGTTTTCTGTTTTGTAGTGCAAATTAGGGCTATTGTTATTTAAACCGCACTGGGATTACAAAATTTAAATAAGAAAGGAAAAACGAAATGAATTCTGGTAGTTGTAGTCAAATGACGCCATCGTGCAAATGGCCTATTGTAGCAATGTTTGAGAAACACGATTTAAATTTTTCGTAGTTTGAAATTGGTAACAAACTTAACAGCATCTTCAAGTTAAGATGGTTATGTTCACTGCATGGTCTTTGAAAACTTTGTAGGCAGGTATGTAGTTTGGCACAGAAGAACCCTTTTAGTACGGACACCGTAGGGCGTTGGGACTATGGTAACTGTTTTATTTACTGCCAAAAATCAAAATTCAAGAAAAATCCCATATTTCATTTTGTAAAATATTGAAAAACAAATGGTACTATGCAAAAGTACTGCTGAAGAGGTTTCATTTGAATGGTCACCATAGAATTTCGTCAACAGACTCAAAAATTAGAACAAATGGTACCATGCAAAAGTACTGCTGAATAGGTTTCATTTGAATGGTCACACCATAGGATTTCATCAACAGACTCAAAAGTTAGAAAAAATGATACCATGCAAAAGTACTGCTGAAGAGGTTTCATTTGAATGGTCACACCATAGGATTTCGTCAAAAGACTAAAAAGTTAGAGCTACATTATTTACATGTCTCCATAATTGACTCTGGGAGTGAAAGGGTCAATGAAAATGTTTTACTCTTTTTATAGAGAAATGCAGTTAAATACTACATCTAATCCCCACTCAAACAATTAAGAAAAACGAGTGGACAAAAAATTCCGTGGCTGCCTGACGTAGCACTTTTGACAATTTTTTTTTCGCTCCATAATTCGCCCCAAAATTAACCCAATTGTCTGCATAAACAAGATTAACTTTTTGTGTGATTAGTTTAGTCCGGATAGAGAAAAAACTGTCAGTTGTCCATATTAACGAGTGTCCGTATTAAGTGTGAAATTTGTGACCCTCGCAGTGTGCTCTCAACTTAAGCATTTGAAAAAGCAACCTGAGAAAATTCAGGTCGGCAAGTTAATTAGAGAAAATTTACGGGGAACAAACTGAAAGTAATATTAAAGTATATTAAGGTGGCTCGACTGGGTTATTCAGTGACGATACCGTTTAGCTTTGAGAAAGTTGTGTACCACCACAAACGATCCAACGGAAAATCGATTGCAACAGCTGTACTAGAGAAAAAAAAACAATTTTCTATGGAAGCGTTTTCGAGAAAATTTCGAGTGAAGTTTTAAGATTTCAAAATACAACAAAAACAAAACAATTTTGAAATGTTATTAAAACGTATCTCTACAAGGCTTGGAGAAATAATATTTTGGTCTTAAATGAATTTTATACCATCCAAATACCTTGAGTGAAAATCTCTGCGAAATCGCTCCATTTGAATTTTATAAACGTTGGCTTTAATATGAACTGGTCTCTAGTGTTATTTCGCGTTTTTATCAAAAATTGACCCTACACTTATTAAAATGGTCGCGAATTAAAAAGCGATTGATGAATTTTGTTAAAACTTGGTCCTCATAAAGATTAATTAATATTCAATACAACTGCCAAGTTTCAAATTCATTGAAACGTTCTAAGGCTGCCTCAACGTAGGAAAATATTGAGCTGATTTTCACGAAAGTGGGTTGTTGCTCCATTATGCGTCTCCATTGTCTCGAATCTCCATGCAATTGTAAATTTCAGTACATAATTAATTCATAAACACCTCATTGCTACATTGTTACATGAATTCATGATGTACTGAAAGCTATAATTCCACGGCGATTTCATACAACGGAGATGCATAATGAAACAACAAGCCACAAGCGCGAAAATCAGCTCAATATTTCCCTGAGTTGGCGCTAAAAATTGACAGCCTTAGAATGTTTCAATCAATTTGAAACTTGGAGATTGTATTAAACATTAATTAATCTTCATGAGGACTAAGTTTTAAAAAAAATTCACCGATCGCTTTTTAATCTGTGACAATTATAATAAGTGTAAGGTCATTTTTATCTCGTTAATGCGCATGCGCATTAAGCGAGATTTCGAAATTGAGTACGAAAAAGGGACAAAAGTTGTTAACAAAATTTTGTGGACTTTTGTCCGGCGGGGGGGGGGGGGGGGGGGGGGTTCTTCTTTCTTCTTCATAGAAGCTATATTAGGGCATTGAGGATATGGTTGGTTAAAGCGGTTAGGATTTCAAGAAGGGCGTCACATACCGTCACTAAAATATTTGAGGAACACCCCCGGTCCTATTGTAATTTCCCTAGGGTATTTGGATGTCAGAACTTGTCATGAACTTGTCATATTTCACATTACGTCACCGCAAAGATATTAAAGTTCTTAGTTTCGATATCTCACGTTTCGTATCGATATTATTTGTCGTAAAGTCATTCAAGCTGCTTTCGAGAATGGTAAAAATAGGTCAAATACGTTTTCTTGGGAAACGTAGTTTGAGAATTTAACAGTCTATTTTTACGAATGGAGACGTTTTAGGAAAGTTAAATTGGACGGGAAAGTTTGTGTTTTAATATGAGCGATATGGCAGAGCAAAATAGCATGAACTTTGCGTTTGTATGCAATAGTATGGGAAAGACGTCAAAGTTTTATTGGTTTAGCTACCGTGCACAAGGAAATTTTGACTGAATTTGTTTTGCGGGAGGAAATTTTTGCGCGTCGGGACAGCTTAAATTTCTGCTGGGAGGAAATGTTTGCGGATTTCTGGTCAAGTATAAATAAAATCCAAGGCATCGGTATTAAACAATTTCACTTCCTGACCGGAGGTTTTTATAGTTCTCCTAGTTATATGGTTGCTGTTCTGGCGCCAATATGAACATAAACAACGAGAAAACTAGTGAGTGAATTATTGTACGTTGTTGTAAAAATGTATCAGTATTATGACAACAGTCTCTGGTTCTTTTGAGGACGTGTGTGGAGTTGAATCGGGAATACAGATGGAGTTATGATAGCAATATATTCACTGTTGAAAAGTTCTTGTTAAGCCGATATACATCATTAAAACAAGTAATTTTTTCTGCGCGAGTATATTTCTGCGGTGGAAAATTTAATACAAAATAAAGTAATGCTACATAATAATGCAACAACGGACAACCTTGCCTGTATCTCCGGCAGATCAGAAAAAGGTTTTGAAAAATACTGCGGTCAGGAATCCCACATGTTTGATTACTTTAGTACAAATTTTATAATTTGAGAAATTGGGGCGGTAAGTTTCATGATGTCACTTTCCGGGAAACTTGATAAAGAGTGTACAGCTATCATGCTGGAGATTCAAATATTTCAAACCGGATGTAATGATGCTATACTTCTGACAATGGAGATACTGCCTAGCTCCGAGAAACACATTACACTTACACGCGGAATAAACTCTGAGGAGCTATTAAAAAACAATTGCAAGATCCCACTATTCCAATATATGACTATCGCATAAGACTTGGATCTTAATAGAATATTTTACGAAATTTTACTGCGGTCGTGACCCCGGGGGTCGTTAAGAAGACACTGTCAACACTATATTTTGAGGTTTAAAGCAGACCCATTTAATCTCTAATAGTTACTAAACACATGATACCGGAAAAAGAAAACTCTCGACTTTGGAATAAAAAAAGACAGAACTACTATATATTCGCAAATAACCCATTCATGTATAACATTAACTTATGCAGCCATTTCTTTTTCAACTCTCCACAAAAGAAAAATCAATGTCCGCTTCACTTTCCAAAACATTTCATATCGATGTCGATAACAACATACAACTGCGTGAAATATTTCCTTTAACAAGCATTGACAACTAAGCGGAAAACAGATATTTCAGCCCACCCACATCTGACGTTTGAGTTATCAAAAGTTTCTTTGCTTTTGTTGATAATTATGAATGTTCTGCGATACCTTGTTATCTTTGTGGAATGTCCGGTTTCCGGAAGATTAATTCTCAAAACTGTCTTAAAAATGAAATTAACGTTGGAAAAATATATATTTGCTCAATTCTTTCTTTGAGGAATAGAGGAATTCTAAGGATATGCACTTTTTTGTCTTGACTTCCTGACTGAATTTAAGTCTTAAAATAGCAATGAATATGCGTGAACGGACTCTGATCGATCAATGACAGACATTGTAGCGACCATAGGTCATGGATCAGTTCTTTTCTTCTTTAAAATCGCCGTAAAATTCTTAGATGTTTATATCTTATATATAAAGATCTACAAACGCGGATAAGCGTAAACATTTATCCGATGCGTTGTGGCACATATCAAAGATTTAAATTGGATGATCCCACAGGCAGACCAATCGTGATGTGAGTGACATCAAGTTACAGATTCGAAGCCAGTACACAGTAATGAAATATACTAGGTAATAATACGATTTGTCCCGGAATTGATAAGCGATAGAAAAATCGAAAATATTACACAGTAAAGTCTTCTCACCTTTACTTTATTGTCTCTTGATGTATCCTGACCGGTTTAAATGCATTTTTACAACTTTTGTCACTCGCCCCACTATCCACTATAAAAGAAGGGAAGGCTGGAGACCTCTGAGCGAACCCTCGCCACGCGAAAGCCAATAAATTCTAAACAATTCAATTCAAGCTCCCTGAATTGCCACCAGTGAGGCCGCAGGTTAAATGTCTACCCGTGCGATTCGTGCTAGCTTCCAAATTCCCTTTTACGGTCTCTAAAAGGGCTCCGTTTTGGAGCGATTCTGGCCATCTTCGCTTCGCCATTGTCCGCGATCCAAACGGCTGTACCACGAAATTCTAATACTAAAGCTTAGCGACCGCGTCACAGAGACAAAATGACATTCACCCGAGGGGAGGGTCGTTACTTTTGCCCTCGCGCAAATTGACACCGTCGGGGGAGCCGGTGCGTGTAATTCGAACGGAAACCACACGCGTGACCTGTCACTTAAGCCTGGTTCACACTAGCGACATAACGACATAACGGGGAGGTCACGCAAATTCAAAACACGACGTATATCGATGTTTTATGTCACCAGTGTGAACAACACAACATAACGACATAATAGGAACATAATAACATGGACATAACGACATAAGGAAAAAACTGATCTTTTCTTTATGTCATTATGTCCATGTTCTTATGTCGTTATGTCGCTAGTGTGAACCAGGCTTTATTTGTCTTTATTTGATAAAGTGCAATTTTTCATCAAGATCAAAAGAAAAGTCTCTTTTTAAAATAAAAATGGTCGAAGGAAAATTATTAAGCTTGTTAAAACCAATTTGCGCCAAAAAATCAAAAATCAAAGGTCACGGATATGTATGTGTATACCGGGAGTCTAGGGTGTACTCTAACTGCACGTCCGATCCAAGAGAGAGGAAGATAGAGGCCTTGGGAACGAGGTTGGTAGACGTTTCAATAACAAATTGATCATTACATGTAAAACAGACCGTTGGCCGTCGGGTGTTGATATGAACGATATAGTCAATAATGTTTAATTTTTATTGGTAAAAAACACAACCTTCTAAAGTCGCTGTCGTAATTTGTCGTATTTTTGAAGCGGAATCGAGCCGCTTCTCGCTGTTCAGAACGTCTCATGTCGGCAATTTTCGGGGCCACGTCGCTTGTCGTTTTTACCAAGGCTTCTTTGAGCCGAGATATTTTGAAAACAGCTTCGGCTAAAAAAGGAAACGAAATCTAATCACCAGCTCTATTCCTACAAGAGACACCATTCTGCCCGAAGGTACACAATTTTTTAGTTGACGGAAAAAGCGACAAGTAGAATATTTTCATTTGCCTTTTTTACAATAGTCTACCTTAGTGAAGTATTTATTTACTGAAGTCTTTTTACTGAACTTATTCACATGCACAAAGTTCTTGTTTTGTCTCATACATCCACATATACACTGCACATATTAATTGGCTGTTTAAAAACATTGCTAGTAAATCAATTTTAATCCCAAATGAAAATCGTTGCAATATGTTTTAGTTTTGTTTAAATATCAATAAATAAAGATAGTAAATATTTTTTAACCTTCGAACATCTTTCCCAAATTTGATCAAATTTCGATTGATAAGAAAATCGCCATTGTAATGCCATACAAGTCATTGCTACTAAAATACTGTGACTGATACAAAACATAGAAAATTAACTAAGTAAAAGGGCTCTCTAAAGAAAGATTGAATCTAAGTAGTTTTGCCACCCCCATCCCTCCTCATAATTTTCCACCGTAGCAACCAAATTGGCCTCGGCTCATTCGCTTAATATAATCAAGTTGAAGTTTCCCCTCAGCTGTAAAATGAAGACTATTTTGAACAAATACGCTAAATTAACATGAAAATTATTTGCATTCATACTCGTGATTATTTTGTTGCTCATGACTTTTATTGATTTGGTGGCTCCTAAAAGAGCCCTTAAGTCCTCTATGACTGCAATGTCTAACTCTACGATTAGACCTACAGGTATTTTCAATCTTTCAACTTCAATAAACCATTTAGCAGCTTTACACATATTACCTATCACGTCTTTACCACATTTACCTATCAAAGGCACCCAACTTATCCAATTCTTGTTGTTGTTGTTGTTTTTTATTAACCTTACATTCTCTCGCATTAACGAGATGGCTTTAAGAGCCCTTTGATTTTATATAAAAGCGGTATAACACTCCAGGCCAGTTCATATTCAAGCCAATATTTCTGAAATTCAAATGGAGCGATTAACTTGAGATTTTCACCTAAGGTATTTGGATGATATAAAATTCATTTGACCAAAATATTATTTCATCAAGCCTTGTAGACATAAGTTTTAATAACATTTCAAAATTGTTTTGTTTTTGTTGTATTTTAATACCTTAAAACTTCACTCGAAATTTTCTCTAAAACGCTTCCATAGAAATTTGTAAAATTTTGTAGACCTTAGGACAAGTACGTCAGGTCGAAGATCCAGCGAGCGTTTTTCAAAATTATCTCTTGATGACAAGTAAATCGGTATTATGTAAAACAGGGAGTTACGTCATAACGTTGCTTTGGCAACCCCGATTTCCATAAAACTTACCTCATCTGAAATTTTAATCTTTCTCTAGTACAGCTGTGGCAATCGATTTTCCGTTGAATCGTTTGTGGTGGTACACAACTTTCTCAAAGTTAAAAGGTATCGTAACTCAAAACCCAGTCGAGCCACCTTAAACACGAAGTTCCACTCTAAAAGGAATGGAACCATTTGAGTGTGAATTGCATGCACATTCAGGCATGAAGCGTGGTTGAATGGAGCTTCCTATAAATAAATTTTGCTTAAAAAAATCTCACCAAACCAAGTCGGACATTGCCTAAGCCAAAAAAAGAAACAGAAACATATGTTCATAATATTTCGTTTACGTTGATCGCAAATGGTATAACCAGGAGTGAAAATGCCTATATGTTCTCATATTATACGTCCCAGTAAATACCCGTTGGGCCTGTTTATAGAAAATCTATAGAGGAAAGCCAGCAAGCTAGGCTACTCGAGTAATCTTTCAAATTGGTTACACTTTCTTTCTCTTTCGGGCATGAAATTGTTTTATGCAATGAATCGCTCTTTATTCGTTCGGTATCCTGTTTAAAGCGTTTTTATATGAAAACCAAATTTCTAACTCAATTTAAGGGGTTTCCGTGCTTGCAGCACATTACAAAGATCTCCATTTGTAACAGTATTTGTGTTTGTTGAGAAATTAGGAGAAGAGAAGGTCATCTTAGGCCCCGTCCACACGTATCCGGATATTTTTGAATCCGCAATGTTTTTGTTGCGGATTAGAAAATATTCGCGTCCACACGTAGCGTATTTGAATCGTATTTGCCCGAATTCGCCGGATACGTGTGGATGGAAGACCAATCCACAACAAAAAAGTTGCTGATTCAAAAATATCCGGATACGTGTGGACGGGGCCTCAGGTGCAAGGCCTCGACTAAGTAATTCTACATCTCTCTCATCTTAGTTTATTTACCAAATTAACATTTACAGCGTTGCTAAATATGAAACCATGTCTACAATATTTAAAACTGTGACTGTGCACATTATCCATCTTGGTTTCTCACAAGGGATTATCACATTCAGTGCATTACATTCCTTGCAAAGCTTCCCATACCACTGATGGACTGCCACATAAACACATCTGTAATATGACGATACTAGAATCCCTTTTACAAAAAAAGCCAAAGCACTTAGATTTTATTCCATAATTTAAAGGAGAGAAAACATTTTGGTAGTGCGATTGGCCAACACGGCATTCAAAGAAGCACTCTTTTGGTCTTTCTAGTTAATATGCGTATCATTTCCATTTGCTGTGGGTCAAAGGTGAAATTGTTTATGATAAACGTCTCAATTTACACCAAAACGGTAAGCACTCCCTACAAGTTGACCACGTTTTTCTTTCTTGTTACATGTAAAGGAGTTTTCTACTTTCGATGATAACTTTTAAAATGGTACTAATACTGAATTAACTTATATAGTGCTTTATTGAACCAGGCCCTGATCTCTGCACTTTTTTTTCTTTAATGACTAATCAAAATAATGAAAGGAAAAAATCATTGCAATGCCACAAAACCGTTTAATAAAAAAGTGAGATTATAATCAAAATAACTGGCCAATTAAAAGAGATCCGATGGAAAACTCTCCAAGACGACATCGTGACGTCCTATATATCACGACGTTATCAATGGATGGCAAAGCTTTTACACGTATATGTAACTCGGTTGTATTTTCAGTTGTTTTTAAGTTACGAACCTTGCTTTGAATAGTCAAAAGGTCTCATAATTCAAGGTCTATTGCATCAGTTGTTTTAAGTGACCTTCAGTGTGTACATTTTGCTAATGAATTCCAAAAATTGATTGACATTTGGCCTTGCATTTTGACAATAATTCACCGATATAATGACTATTTGTGGAGATACCCTAATATTGCGTTTACCTGGATCGCCAATGGTATTTCCCGGCGCAAATATGCCAATATGTTCTCATATTATGGCATGCTATTTTCTTAGCGTTGCGACCTTTTATTTGCCTTTGAATTACTCTCTATAATTAAGAAAAAACAACTAGTAATTTCCTTGTGTCGTACAACCGCCTATCTATTTTTGCTGTCCTCATAAAATAGCTCAAACCAGCAAAGTTGTAATTCAGCTTGCTAAGCTTCATCCTCACTTCAGCTGTGGGCTAAATGAATTGTCACAAATGAGATTCCATGTGAAGTCGCATTCGGTTTTTAGACGATTCAGTTAAGTTCTGTTTCTTCCATTAGGTCTACTGTTTTTCGATTCATTGAAGTAACAAGTCAGTGAACTGGTGGCATTGCAATGTAAAACAGATAAGTAGATTATCATAAGCCTTTATCGAAATACTGTGCCCTCTATAAGTGCTAAACTAATCAAAATCCATGGCGCCCGTCTCACTTGGTTCTTTGTCCACGCGCAGGCAATGTGCCCGGCACATAACGACGTGCACTGTAATAGACCCAGAATACCGTAGAGGGGCACGGGAAGTTGAGATGTTATTAACTTGTACTATATTATATGGCTGCGTGGTTTCCAGAACATATAATGTAAAGGTCTGGGCTACCAAATATGTGATGTAAATGTAGATTAACCAACAACACTTCACGGTAAATAATAGTATTTGTAAAAGTGGCCAAAACGGACGCCAAGTGTGAACAGGTGCTTAGAAATACAAAGGGCAAGACGATAATGAACAAAACACGCCACGCTAATTCTCTGCTACAACTCTATTTTATACGATAGATCTGCCACGAGAGTGGTATACCTCCAGCCAAAAAAGGCCCAAAAGGTATTCTACTCATGCTAACTACAGTTTTGTATCGTATACATCTGTTTCCTCTTCCGTTTTTGACAGTACTGCACTTTGAGGTGCCTGGTGTTCACGAACAGCAGGTTCAACATCTTCCTCTTCTCCTAGATTTAATACGAAATAGCGAAATAATTAGTATTTGGCAGATTGATAAGCCAATCGTTTAATTAGAGAGCGTATCGAATGAACGATCAAAGTAGCTGGCTCTTGTATTAGCAACGCCCAGGGTGTGTTCATGCCTCAACTGATAAAAACTATGCACGCCTTAAAATGTCCCTATTTGTAAGAGAATAAAGATACTCTGGAATTGCGTCTTTCCCCTAACCTTACAATCACTTTGGTCGGCCATCCCAGCAGCAAAACGCTGTTAAATTTCTTCTTTTAGTTTTATTTTACATGGCTCACACTGATAGCAGTTGTATAACTCAAGTGGCTACCCTGTTTAAATATGTGTTATTATTATTTATTATTACAACTTCTAGAGAGACATTTACTTACTTTTTACTTCGTTCCGTGCTGACTCGGTTGCAGCTGCTTGATCTCGTGGTTTTATTACATAATCACCACCGGGCCTTTCATAATATCCTTCTTCAGCATCGCCGTCAGTTGGTTCACGTTCGCCTACATCTGCATCATGGTCAGTTGGTACGTCAACTCCTTTATCTGCATCACGGTGAGGAGGTACATCAACTACTTCATCTGCATCACGGTCAGACGGTACATCATCTCCTTCATCTACATCACGGTAAGGTGGTACATCAACTCCTTCATCTGCATCACGTTCAGTTGGAACATCAACTCCTTCATCTGCATCACGGTCAGTTGGTACATCAACTCCATCACCTGCATCACGGTGAGGTGGTACATCAACTCCTTCATCAGCATCACGGTCAGTTGGTACATCAACTCCTTCATCTGCACCGCGGTCAGTTGGTACATCAACTCCTTCATCTGCAGCACGGTCATTTGGTACATCAACTTTTTCATCTGCATCACGGTCAGTTGGTACATCAACTTCATCACCTGCATCAAGGTGAGGTGGTACATCAACGTTTTCATCTGCATCACGGTCAGTTGGTAAATCAACTTCATCACCTGCACCTCGGTGAGGTGGTACATCAACTCGTTCATCTGCATCACGGTCAGTTGGTACATCAACTTCATCACCTGCATCTCGGTGAGGTGGTACATCAACTCCTTCATCTGCATCATGGTCAGTTGGTACATCAACTTCATCACCTGCACCTCGGTGAGGTGGTATATCAACTCGTTCATCTGCATCACGGTCAGTTGGTACATCAACTTCATCACCTGCATCTCGGTGAGGTGGTACATCAACTCCTTCATCTGCATCATGGTCAGTTGGTACATCAACTTCATCACCTGCACCTCGGTGAGGTGGTATATCAACTCGTTCATCTGCATCACGGTCAGTTGGTACATCAACTTCATCACCTGCACCTCGGTGAGGTGGTACATCAACTCGTTCATCTGCATCACGGTCAGTTGGTACATCAACTTCATCACCTGCACCTCGGTGAGCTGGTACATCAACTCGTTCATCTGCATCACGGTCAGTTGGTACATCAACTTCATCACCTGCACCTCGGTGAGGTGGTACATCAACTCCTTCATCTGCATCACGGTCAGTTGGTACATCAACTCCTTCATCTGCATCTCGGTGAGGTGGTACATTAACTCCTTCATCTGCATCATCTGCACCTCGGTGAGGTGGTGCATCAACTCCTTCATCTGCATCACGGTCACTTGGTACATGAAGTCCTTCATCAGCAACACGGTCAGTTGGTACATCAACTCCATCTGCATCACGGTCAGTTGGTACATCAACTCCTTCATCAGCATCACGGTCAGTTGGTACATCAACTCCTTCATCTGCATCATGGTCAGTTGGTACATCAACTTCATCGCCTGCACCTCGGTGAGGTGGTACATCAACTCCTTCATCTGCATCATGGTCAGTTGGTGCATCAACTCCTTCATCTGCATCACGGTCAGTTGGTACATCAACTTTTTCATCTGTATCACGGTAAGTTGGTACATCAACTTCATCACCGGCTTCTCGGTAAGGTGGTAAATCAACTCCTTCATCTGCATCATGGTCAGTTGGTACATCAACTCCTTCATCTGCATAACGGTGAGGTGGTACATCAACTCCTTCATCTGCATCGCGGTCAGTTGGTACATGAACTCCTTCATCAGCATCACGGCGAGGTGGTACATCAACGTCTTCATCTGCATCACGATCAGGTAGTTCATCAACTCCATCACCTGCATCACGGTGAGGTGGTACATCAACTCCTTCATCTGCATCACGGTCAGCTGGTACATCAACTCCATCACCTGCATCACGCTGAGGTGGTACATCAGCTCCTTCATCTGCATCATGGTCAGTTGGTAAATCAACTCCTTCTTCTGCATCATATTTAGTTGGTTCGTTTACTCCTTTACTTGCATCACCAACAGCTGATTCACCAATGTATTCGTCATCCTTTCCTTGTTCTCCCTCAGGTTCAATTGTATCATGTCCTTCTTCTGCTTTTGGTTCTCGGTCTTTCTCTCCGTCTACCATTTCTCGTTCCTCTGCCATCTCCTCTTCATAGGCTGTGTTGATAAAAGATACTCGGTTATTGATTTTAATAAGCAGAGGTTCAAAATTATTAGCTAGAATTCTGATTTTTCCTGCCTAAGCAGATCTGTAGCTTACTCATCTAATAACTGACTAGAAACTCAATAGCCTTAATGAAGCATATATTTTTCCATGAAATTTTGAACGCGCTATTTTTAAGATAAATTTAGCTGTGATCATTTGATAAATTTTAAGCGTAACGCCTTCCCTGTTGCCATTAAGATATGGTAACACGAGTAGAAGATTTGGGGAACGAGAAATAAATGTTGAAACACTTGTCGAAGGCGAGTACTTCCACAACTATTTCAAATTCTCCAAAACTTCATCGAGCGTTACCACAACTTATGGAAACACGGAAAGAAAGTTTTCTATTGATTTTATAATATAAGCGCGCATTTTGTTTATATTTGTGGAACTGAGGCAAAATTAGAAGGGCTTGTATGGAGTCATCAGAGCATGAAAGTGTCAAAATCTCTCCCCAAAAATGCAATAAGATGCTGATATTTGACGAGTGGACAATTTTCGTCATACTCTTTTCGAATATCTAATCAAATGCCATAATTTCACAAATTTAGTTTTTGTGACGTCATCACTTTGGTAATGGTTATGGTAATTAGGTAAATGTTTTTCAATGGTTTTGGTTATTTATGGTTATTTGTTAAATGGTTTTCACCCCGTTGTATCATGCTTATTTATACAGAAACGTTAACAGACAAGCGTATCCCAAGTTTAATATTTACCAGCGTCACGTTTATTTTGCTGATCTGCATTGCCATCCCTTATTGGTCGTTCTCGATATGGATGGATGGTAACTTGATCAAAAATAAAATAATTTAACTTGATTTTAGAAAGAAATTTAAAGCTCTATTATTACCTAATGAAAATGATTGTTAGGGGGGGGGGGGTTGAGCTTTGACAGTGGAATTGATTTGAGACCCAATTTACGCCCTGCTATGTTCTTGTAGGAAAACCCAGTAACTTAGAGCATAAATTAAATTCCCGACACAGCTTATATTGCTTTATAATTTTGACAGAGTATGTGATTGCCCATCAAGCGACATTCAGAGGAGTAGAACATGCTGATAACCTGCTTGTAGGTCCCTAATTTAAACAATACATGTCATTATCAAGTGAAATATGAAGTGAAAGTAAGATCAACGATCAGCTTTACCTTCCACCAACGATGTAATCGGTCCCTCCTGCTCATAATCTGCGTTAATTATGAAAGAATGACAACATTATTCTGAAAACGTTTGACATTTTTTTAAAAAAATGTGATTACCAGTGCAGATCAAATGCATCTGCTTTCATCGTTTGGACGTGCACCTATTCACCACGCACTCAGCAAGCCCCATTATATTTATTAACTACTATATAATATATAGTAAAAAGAATATTGAATATTGAATAAATATAATAAAAGAACATATTTATCCAGGATGACTGCGTCAGTTTAGAAAAACTGCTATCAACGCAGGTCATGCGAATAATACATTGAATATTGAATAAAATACTACTAATAAATATAAACGGTACTAAAAATTCTCAGCAGCAAAAAGGTCTGCCCATGGGCCTACAATATGGGCACACAGTCTTCCAATATCTGAGTCTGCCCGTATCATAAGAGGAGTCATACAAGTTTGTTTCAAGAGGCAAATGTTTCTGACTGACGGTTTACAAGTGGTAAATTATTCAAAAGTAGGGCGATGTTATTAATAAAAATAGTCCCCAAATAGTCGTGTAATAAATTGTTATAACTCGAGAAATAGCGGGTTATTGTTTTCGGTATATTAATCCCCTAGTCAAGCTCTTTCAAATGATATATTTGGTGGTATACAATTAGAAACTATTTACTACGTGTTTTTGTGACGTCACAAATTATGATGCCAGATTTTGTATACCACTGAAATGATTTGGGCAAAAACCCAAGTGAATGTGCGAAGTTTGATGAGGAAATGTGCAAAAGAAGCAAAGTTAGCCTTATATGATCCTTTTTTGGCTCGTTTGGCCCCGCCGTGAAGAATAAAACGGGCAGCACGCCTCTGCGCACCCTCAATAAGTTTTAAATCTGAAATAAATGATTGAGGAGCCCAGAACTCACTGACAATCTAGTTGGGAGCGCTGAATGACAAGTAAAGCAACCTTTTGCGTTCAGTTGTGAGCGTGGTCGTCCATGGTGTAGGAACTAACCGCGCGAGATGGGAATAGGCTAGTACGCTTTCTAGATATTCTTAGCACTTTGCATTCACTACGGTTTAAAGAAAGTCCGCATTGCACAGGTCACTTTGAAGAGCAGCAAAATCCTCAGAGCTACGAACTACTCGGGAGCATCAAGGGCGGATCCAGGGGGGGTGAAATGGGTGAATTTTCACCCCCCCTTTTCTGAGACCCTTTCTTTCTATTTTCTAAAGTATTTCTCAAATAAATAATATTTTATTTCTCTGATATCTTTTTTGATTAAAATTTCATCCCCCATTTCAAAATCCTGGATCCACTCCTGAGCATTTGGTATCATCTGCGAAGAGTGCAACGATAGTAGCTTGGCTGGTGTGACCTCGGGTACTAGATCGTTGATGTACGAAATGGATTGAAAGGGACCTAGGAAACTGCCCTGAGGAACATCAGATGTTACAGGTGTCCAAAGGGAGTATTCGTCATTCACCAGAACCCGCTAGCCACCCGTGCAGGGACCCCTGGTTGCCGAACAACGACAGCTTGTGTAGTAGTTTGCGGTACCGAGTCGAACGTTTTGTTGAATTTCAACATCGAGCGAGGCACCGAAGTCATGGAGGACGGACAGCAACCGAATAAGGTAAAACCTGCCTTGCAGAAATCCGTGCTGCAAGTCTAACATGAGATGGACAAGATCGGGCAGCAATTTCTTAAAGACGCAATGCGCACAGAGCTTTCTGACTATGGACAGCAGTGAAAACTGGGGATAATTTTATATTTTTTATATCACCGTTGATAGTACGAAGTCACCAGTTACACATAATTCCAGGAGTTTCGAACTTCGTAAAGACTTTGTTGTCATAAACAAGAAATGAGTGGCAACGTTGTCTTACAACAAATAACGAAGGACAGTTGTTTACCTGAGTCTGATGATGCATCACTTCTCGATTGATCTACAGACATTAAAAACCAAGTTATATTAAAATTTTCTAGATGTTTCTTAAAAGTTTTGTTATCATCTTGATGACAAACAGTTTTATTGTGAAAAAAGGAAATAATTGGCCTTGTTATATATAAAGAACAAATAGAAAAGTATTTTATAGCCACGGGAAGAAAAGTTGTGAATCTTGATTGTCTACTGTAACCATTATTTGTAAATCAATGCAAAAGTGCATAATTAAGAGAGTCAATGTTCCTTTCAGACTGAGTACAAGTACAGGGGAAAATCACAAAGCACCTTGCTCTTCAGACACGAGGCAAGAAATTTGCATTTCAATCCATTCCCGATCAGCATCGTCATCATCATCATCAGCAGCATCATCGTCATCTTCCTCACCATCGCTGTCATCTTCGTCATCACTTTCTTCATCATCTAGCAACAGAAACGAAAGAAACGCCGTTAAAGCGTAATCAATCTATCATTCGATTGATGTCCAATAGCTGAATAAATCAGCAAATCTAGCAATCAATGAACGAATGAATCTATCAATGAATCAATTAATCTATTAATCCAGCAGTCCATCCATTCATCCATCCCTTCCTCCCTGCCTCCCTCCTTCCCTCCATCCATTCCCTTCCTCCCTCCCTCCCTCCCTCCCTCCCTCCCTCCCTTCCTCCATCCATCCATCCACTCATCTTCGTGTTTCTATCTATCAAAATCGTGCAGCTTGTAGGACTTCTTCCAATGTTTATCTATATAAAAAAAACGGTGCGTGTATTGCTTCACCTTAAGCAAATAATTCAACTATGATGACATCACGCGATGTAGAATTTTCATTATAATTAGGGTTGCGGTCTGTATAGGTACGTTTGAGTCATTTCCAACCCTCGCGTGCAACCCCCTTCCGGATATGACAGGTGAAAATGGAAAGATTCATTACCCTCGTCACTGTCATCCTCCTCAATGTCCTCGATACCATGTTGGTCCTGTTGAACGTCCCCATCTTGCTCTGTTGTGAAATGAAATGTTCATGTAAATCACTCAATTTTATTTTGGTTAACGAGTTACAATTATAAGGTTTTTTATCCCGGGAGCTGACGTCACCCATCAGATGTTTTTTTCTGTGAGGCCCTGTCTATTGATACACCTGCAAATAACCCAATTTCAACTTGAGACAAGTATCCATCTTGACGGGTTATGGGTCACAGGAGTATTCATCTAGACCTTAATCTGAAGATGTATCTTGACAGATCATTTATCAATGTCCAGGTCAACCATAGTCTGTCGCCTGTAGCTCAAGCAATCTACACTTCGCTCAAGCAATACTATAACTCCATTTCTTATTTTTTTCAGTAGCATTATCGGCAGTTAGTTCGTCCATATCCATAAGACTAAATTTTCCAGCATCTTCGCATGTTTTTTTCGTTTTGCTGTAATCGTAGGATTGACTTATCCATTCAGAAGAACAATCAGTAGAACAGTGGCCTACTGTCCTTCTTGTGATTGCCTTCATTCTTCTACGGATAATCAGTCCCTGGTATAAACTGGATGAATCTTACAACTAGACAGCACTTTCGAATTATAGTTTCAAAACAATGAAACTATGGATACGATTTTATCTACATCACAGTTCATCAAGTGTACATTTGTGTCATTGAATTATCTATTGAACAGAATAGAATAGAGAAACCTCATTTATACCTTCCTCATCTTCGCCGCGGGGGAAAAAGGCTCGCAAATAGATCCAAAACTCTCGCATTTTGTCTCTTGCAGTTCTTCGTACCTGATTAAATGATAATGGTGTAATCATATAAATTCAGGTTGCTTCTGCACACATATCGTACTTTAACTTTAGCTATATTTATGCGAGAAAACGTTCGCCAAAGTACTACATGTAGCTTAAATTCCTTAGATACAATAACAGAAAGGTTAATTATTCACTTCATCTGACAGCTTTTTAAGCGGTAAAGGTAGGGCAACATATTGACAAGCTATGGACAGTTTGCCTTCATGTTTTAAAATCTATTTGATTAAATAAAGTAAGTTTGGTCGTCTTGAATTTTGTTTTGTAAGTGTTAGAAGCTCTACCCTAATTCTCCCTTACTAGGGAGCGTTCTAAAGAAAGGTCACTCATTAAAGAATAGTTTAAGAAAATATTAACCTCTTGTCTTTTACTGAACGCTTATTACTCAAAATGTAGCCGAATTAATTATGCATCATAAACGAATTATGCAACATAATGTTGGAATTGTGTGAAGTGTTTTCAATGGAGTATGAAATAAGAAATATAGACAACTGTTCCATACCTCTCGGGTCGAGAACGTGTAGAGAAATGGATTTATCGCTGAGTTTATGGGGAGCACAAAGACAGCGATCCATACAGAAAGGTCCCCAGGTACGTCGAAGTTCTTCTCCAGCACCGACCTCAGACCAAACACTATAATCGGCATCCAGCAGGCACAGTCGGTAAAGATGATGAACAGCACCCGTTTGGTAAGAGATTTTTCTCTTTTGGTATTGGCTGTCTTGGCTCTGGCTTTTCTTGCTCTTTTTGTGCCTTGTTTATTCAGACGCCTTTTCGACAGACAGGTCTTTGCCAATATCATGGCATAAGCAAAAATTATGACGAGAACCAGGACCAGATTAAGTCCGACAAAGACAGCAACCGAGTATTCCCAGCCAGTTATAAAGTCAGGGTGAAGCTGCAGTGGCAAACACATCACCGACTTTCCATAGTAAAGAATACCATTGGCAGGATCGTGGAAATATGTTATGCCAAAAGTAGGGAGGAAAGCAAAAAGAAAACTAATTGCCCAAATGATGAAGCAAAAAGTATGGGTTTTCTTACGGCCGAGTGACCTAAAACGACGAGGGAACACAATGTGCTTAAATCTGTCAACGGATAGAAGCGACAGAATCATTAGCGATACCTCACTTGACAGAACAGAAAGTCCTCCCGTTATCTGGCATGACAAACCAGTTCTCCACTGGTAGTCATGGAGATAATATTCACCTGACCACATTGCATCCTTCACGCCAATGATAATCAAATACACCCCCATTAAACCATCTGCCACTGCCACGTGCATCAGCATTATCGTTTGTGCAACGTTTTTCTCTTTAAAGAGAGTACGCCAAACAAGCACAAAGACAGCTCCGACCAAAGAGGTGATGCCAATTGCCCATAAACACCTTCTAGGACCTTTTCGGTAAAACATGGTGTCGCAGTTTGCAAAATTATCATTCCAGATAAAAATGCATTCTGCGTCCTGCTTGAATTCCGCATGGCAGCACATAACGTTGTTATCAAGGGTTCTGCAAGGCAAAGCAAAAGTGCACAATAAAAAAGCATACCTCATGTCAGCCGGAAAGTCATAGTAATGTGTCTAGCCAAAATGAAACTGTGCATACTACGTTTGGCGCAATGTTCTTCAACTGATGAGCTTACAAAATGGCAAATAGAGTTGTTTTTATTTTGGTTTGTTTTGCATTGGGAGCTTGGCACCTTACTCCCCACACATGAATATAATGGAATTTCGTAACATTGGGAAAAAAGAAACAATTATTATATTTTTTTCTAAGTAAGTAGCAGTTAGATGCTTTTCATGTGCATTAGAACAAAAGAGATATATCAATAGAGCGTTTTCACTCACGTGACAAGCAGCTATGCAAATTTATTGGAACAAAAGAAAGTTTTTACATAAGAAAAGAGTTCAAATCCCACAGGATTGGCTTGGTACACCAACATGGCCGCCGTTTTATTGTTTTGGTACACCAATATGGCCGCCGTGACGTCATGTGAAAACGCTCTATACCTTATCATGAGTCGTTATGGCATATGTAAGCAAGATTAACTGAATCAGAAGCAATAAACAGCCAAATAGTTTATAAAAATAAAATAAAAAGTAAAAATTATCAACTACCTGTTAAAAATGGATTACTGATACTTTTTAGCATCAATTGAGCAGTCGCTGTTGATCTGCTAAACATATTGACTCAAATGTTTGTTCATTGATAATCTTGGCTCATTTCTTGGACTTAATATACCAACTTCTTCTTTTTAAATGTATTACTTTAGTTTTAAAAATATTAATGAAGAATCTCACATTCGTGTAAAGTGTTTCATCTTGTCAAAAAAACCCTTTGGAAGATCATACATCGAGTTGTAATGCATGTATCTGTAATTAAAAGGAGGAATGTTAAAAAATACATGACACCTTTGATGTCATTTAGCAACTAATTTCTTTGCTGCAATACTATTTACCTTATTCTAGCTAACAATACATCAAGCTGTACTTTGATCCGTACTTAGGTTACTTAGGTTCCCTTAACGTGTAACACAGACCATAGTGCATAATGTGCCATAGTCGTTTTATCTGTGGACGTCTAAAGGCCGAAACATTTGATTTCGGAGGGGCGAGTGTTCTGTGATTTGGAAAAAATATCCTATGACCAACTCTCTCATGAAAAATACCTTGCAACTGTGAAAGCCCGACTCACGACTTTTTTCTTTGTTTACCAATTCTGTATGAGATTGTTTCAGTAGAGACCGTTGTCCTTATTAATTAATAGGCGTTCCAATTAATCGAGTAAATCTTATAAAAAATGTATAGGCATTCGGCCGGAATCAAGACAACTGTCTGTAATAAAAGGGTATAAAGATTAAAGTGTGAAAAGAGTACTCGATTTAGATAAAAAGGCTAAGCATAAGCATAAACCCAAACGTAAGTTCAGCGGAGAAACCGAAGATACACCTAACTGAAGAAACGACACGTGAAAGGCATAAACCATGAATGATGAGACCGAATGGGATTATGGACAGGCAGCATTGGTAAGCTTAGTTATATTCCATTACTTGATAATCAAGACGTTTTCTTTATTTGAGACATTTTAGCTCATGATTTATGCATCGTGTGTTAATATAATGTGTATTCTGTCACAGACGAAGATTATTTCTTCCAACTTCCCAGTAAACCTTTGGGTCGCACCGTTTATGGCTTATGCTTTTCACCCAACAACGTTTGTTCAATTTGGTGTATAAGCATAAGTATAACAAGAATTCGTACTTAAGCTATTTTTTGCTTACACTTACGTCATATCATGTCATATCAAAATTCAGAAGCATTGAAAAACGGGTTTCAATTCCAAAATGTTTATGAAATTGTAGATAGTTTAAAACCAAACATCTGGGCGAAATTTTGAAGCGCGAGTTCGTTTCGTTTTAGAGTTATGGGCGAACGAGTTTTAGGCATTTTGAGTGAAAATGTATGGAGCGGCCATGGCGGCCAAAACTTTAGTCATAATCACACAAAAAATCTCATCACAAAAAATTGGATTCACTATAAGTTACATTATATCAGCTTATAAGCATCTATAATGCAAAAATAAATTTCAACTGGTTCAATTTTGTTTATATTCACGGCTTATCTGAAATAGCGTGACGAATTGCGTGACACATTTAAAACCTTTACAAATCAGAAGCAAAACATCGTTAAAACCTGAAACTTTTTTGTGAAGGAGCTTTTTGGGTGTAAAGTTTAGATTTTTTGAATTTTAATGACGTCATGTGCAAGCCAAGAGAAATTAACGCGCATAAGCATAAGCACAATCAAAACAAATATAATCGCTTTCTTTGCGCTTGTGCTCACGCTTATGCCGCGATAATTTCTATAGTAAGGACGACAAATGAAGAATCGGTGTATGCGTTCATCTTCGGTTATGCTTACAACGTACGCTTGTGCCTATGTGGTTGATGCACTCACTGAACTCATATTTGGGCTTGTGCTTAAGTTGTACTGAAAAACAGGTTTCACCATCGACATAATTTTTGGAGCGAGGAATTACTTTAAAAGTGTACATCAGAAATGGAAAAACTATATTAACCTGGGACGTACAAGGAAGTGGGTTAGGGGGGATGCCAACATCCTCTTAAGTTTTTTCGGCGATATTTTCAAGAGCATTTTTTTTATCAGATGTCGTCTTTAGTAGCTGTTAGCTTATCTTTGAGACACACCTTGGTAATGTTTTGCGATGATCGGTTTCTATGGCAACGTCATATGACGCTATAAGTGGCATGAGGTCAAGTAAATTTTGAACAAGAATGAAAAAAAAACAGAAATAAAAGGCAGAAAAAGTTTAGCTGTATCATACTTTACAGCTATAGCAAATATATTGGCAATTTCTGCATTTTTGATCATTTTCTGCAACCATCCTTCCCCCCTTGTACAACGGTGGGGGTATAAGTTTGTGTGCACATCCGAGGACGTTCTCACAAACTTAAACCCTCACCGTGGTACAAAGGGGAGTGGTTGTAACCCCTCTCCTGAGTTTTTGCCGTGTTACAATATTTCGGAGATATTTCACCTTCAACAGAGCGCCTGTCATGCGCTCTACAAGATAAGGAAAAATTTTGGGTTGTGAGGCAGCTGGAGGTTCATGACGTCATCAAAAATGGCCACCTCTTGGATTTTACTAAAAATTAAACATTTTGCTGCATTTTTTCATTTTTATTTACAATTTACTTGACATCAAGCTACTTATAACGTCCTATCTCGTTACCATAGGAACGGATTGTCGCAAAACATCAAAATGTGTCCCAAGAAATAACAAACAGCTACTGAAGACGGCATGAACAACCAATTAATGTTCTTGAGACAACCTATATCGGAGAGAAACGTTAAGAGGGGTGGCACCCCCCCCCCCCCCCTCCCCCATTGTAACGTCCGAGGGTTAAATATGCTTTCCTTTTCAACAAGTGTTAAGTAGAAGGGCACATAAATAAATGTAAATAAATGTGAAAAACACAATAATCTTTATGTAAGTTGATAAGATTAAAAACTCGTTAATGCTCACAAGAATCTCACGCTTGTAACGTCTTCGAATGTTTTTTTGGTGACGTTTGGTATGGCATTGTCAAAAACGTGGCTGAGAAACGAAAGCAATTTATGCCAATGTTAATGCATTGAAAATGTAATAAAATCGAATATGGTTTACACACAGCTAAGGTCTTAAATGGGGAAGCCTCGGCCTGTCGTCAAAGCAAAATCAAGTCTTCTAATTGTCAGATATTGATGATGATATGAAAAGATCTATTTTGTTGCTCTTAGCTGGCCAGTGATTAGAACCACTGCTTAATATCAAAACTTCTTTAAAATAACCAAAATATTTAAATGACAAGTTGAGTCTTTAAAATATGTCACTTCCAAACTTCTAAGTTGTCTAAATGTTTTCCTTCAAGTTTTCTCAGGAAGTTTCCGAAGAATACGTGTTTTAACTTAAGGTGGCAGGAAACCCAAGTCTATTGATATTTCTACTCACATTGTCACAAGTTTCTTTAGCCCCTTAAAAATCGTCTCAGGTAGTTCCTGAATTCTGTTTTCCGAAAGAGTGCTTAAGTAATAAGAGAAACAGAAATATAAATGAGCTACTTCCATAATAATAATCCATAATACACCAGGAAAACAAGTTGTGAACACGCGGCTGTGCTTTGAGTTTTATCCAATATATATTTAGTCAGTATTGCTGGTTTTCGTGTGACATTAAATTTCTGAAACTTTAATTACCACCATCACAAAGCTCTCCTTTTGACATATTTTACATGTCGGATGCTAACCAAGTCTTTTGAAATTATTTTATCCATGACATTGTTCTAAAGACTTCTACATTTGGATCATTGGTTAGTGTATTTTGATATATTATATGAAAACCAAGAATTGGTTTCGCCCACAAACCTCGTTACGTATATTTAAAGGCTCCGGGTAATGGACAATAAAAAACGATACACAATATGCCGGAAAGGAGGCGGATCCCTCGCCACCATCAGCCATTTTGGTTACGTTGAAAAACCGCCATTCATCACTTTTATTATACATGGAAATCGACACCATTAACGGGTAGCTTTTTGTAGAAGTAAATTTAACAGGGTGCCCCATTAAACGGTACATCTGACCGTCCAGTGATGTGGAAAAGGGGGTGGTTGATGTATTATATCTCAATTTGTTAATTCTTACACTTTTACACTTTTGGAATTCTCATCATCTGTTGACTCTTTGGAAGGTCATTTAATTATAAAGAACATTACTTACAGCTCCAATAAATCAACCAAGCCTTGAAACTGATTTGGGTGAAGCTTCCTTATTTTGTTTTCGTCCATTCTCCTAACGTGTTATAAGAATAATTATTTTTATTTTGAACTTTAATCATGTACACAAAACATCACTTTGCTGCCTAACCATTGTTATGGACAAAATATTGACGCATCGTTCACTAAGGTTTAAAGCCATTATGTATTTTCTAACAAAAATGGGTGAAGGGATAATTTCTGAAGAGATTTTGCTGCTGAGTCGGTGAGAGAAACAAAACGCTAAAATGTGTTTCAAATGAGTTGATAAGATAAATTGGTCACCATAAAGAGTCTCAAAGCTGATGTATCGAGCGTCAGCCCTTTGTCAAAAGACTAAGAAAAAATAAACAAAAATAAATAACAAGTAGTATTCTCAAGCCGTTATGCTATGAGATGTTGAGCATAACAAAAAAACGATCTTTCTGTCGGCAATAAAATAACAAAGAATGAGTCTCGGAAAATGGATCTATTTTTGTTTCATTCAGTTGAAATTGTCTCGTCAGTTTGTAAGCATATTTAATGCAAAAAGCGAAGTTGAGTGGTTTTATATGTGGTAAACAGGTGTGAGGTGTTAACCAATAAGTGCATAAATCTTTCATGCAATTTTTAATAAAGAAGCAGTCGTATTTAATTCGAAAAGCGACTCCCAGAGATTTTAGACCCGATAATGAGTTGAAAGAAGTTTGCTGTAAGTATCCAAGAACTACTGGAAAATGTACATGTTCGGGATTGTTGAAAGTTGAACGTTCTGTCAGTGGCATATACAATGAGAAAGGATAAAAATCTTGTTCCAAATACACCAGCTTAGATGAATTTGGATGCATTTAGACTATTTTCTTAATTCCTGGTTAGTAATTTTTCCTGAAAATGTTTTCAAACGATTCATACTTTGAAGTTCCTGACGTAAAATAGCACTACTCGATAATTTATAGAAACCCTCTCTAAAAAACATATTTTATGTAAGGGAGAAATCCTAAATAAGAGGTATGTTTGACGTCACTTGCAGCTAAACAAATAACAAGTAACTACAACAAATAGCTAGAATTAACGAAAGTGACATATGAACCCAACTTGAGGATTAATCACGAAACGTTCTCTAGTTTTTCAGTAGATGCTCTAGTCTCATTTATGAATTATTTATTGCTAAGCCCGGTTTGTATGGTAAATATGAACGTCACTCACAGTATTTTTAACTTAGTCAAGTTATGGAAGATGTCCGGAGGAAAATCATCAAGCTGGTTCTCTTGCATAAGCCTGCAAAACAAAATTCCAGTGAATGTGTTTATATTCCTACATGTAGCTTCTAAGCGAAATAATTCCACTCTTTCCTTTGCAACAAGAGAAAAAACATTAATTATGTAAATCATTTTTTTATTAAAAAGCCAGCCTTTGTGTTTTGTATTCTCGGCAAGCGGTATAGGACCTAGATATAGAGTATATATATATATATATATATATATATATATATATATATATATATATATATATATATATATGTATATATATATGTATATATATATATATATATATATATATATATATATATATATATATATATATATCCATAAAAAGATATGGTTGATGGTAAATAATTCCCGCTGGTTTGTGCAAAAAAGGATGACATTTTTCCTGAATGTAAATAGTAATACTTTCCCTTGCCTTGACGTATAATTATGATCACTTCATAAAAATACAATGTCGTGAATAGGTAATAAACCGGTGAATTTCCCGATATCGATTACACATGTGTAACCTTATACATTTGAAATGAAAGTTCTTGATTTTTACAAATACAATTTTTGAATTGTAAGTTAAATAAAGTCTCATTCCTCAACTGATCGAGAATAATGAAAAATAAACCAGTTTCTTGTTAAAGTTCTTAATACTTGAATATCATGGAATAGTTACAATATGTTGTAAATTTATTTTTTTAAATAAGCTTTTAGTGTAATGGGGAATTAAAGTAAACAGGACTACTAATCAACTCACACAGTTGATAAGGACTAAACATTCTGCAATATATTTTTTTTTTAATTTATATTGAAACCAAACGTTTACACATGCAAAATATCAGTCTAACTGTTTCACAATTATGTTTAAGCCTCACTTACAGCTGTGTCAGCTTTGTAAGATTACTGAATATCCCTCGTCGTAAACGCGTCACATCATTTGAAGAGAAATCCCTGTCAACCCAGAAAATATTTCCATATTAAGTAATGATATAATATTAAGGTATAATGATATACAGCTAACAGCGGACATTTTCTTTTTTTTTTTTGAGGGGGGGGGGAGGCTATGGGGGCGGATTTTACATCTGTTTTTAATAATGCATTTTTACCCTATTCGGCTTGGGCTTTTTTTGAGTTCCTGAGCCTGGGGGGGACACATTGTGCCCCCCCCCCACTTCGTAACTTCAAGAACATTAAGGCTACGACAATGAAACCTAAAGGGCATATAGTGCGTCCGTAAACTGTCTCCTTTGCGGTCCGCACAATGGAACAATGACGTCATATAACGTAGTTATTAGGTAATAAGTTATACAGCCATCATCTTGGATCCGCCATCTTGGATTTCTGAATTTTTTTAAAACCTCTTAAAAACCATCCAAATTGACTCAACATTAATCAAGCCAACAAATAAACGCTAAATGACGTAAAAATAAAAAAGTTATACCAATAAACATTGTTTTTCTTCATTCAAAAGTACAAATATGCAAATTTCAAAAAACATGGCTGTCAAAATCTTGTTGCCATGGAAACATCAAGTCGCGTGATCAAAAAATTGTTACATAAAATTGTTGCTAGATAAATTTTAGGAAAAGTCACAAAGTTTGATGGCGTTTGAATACATAGTAAAGAAGTTATGAACGTTCAAAGTTAGCGCGGGCACTTTGTGCCCCCCCCCCCCCCCCCCAGGCCGAATAGGGTTAATAAATACTCGCTGAATTCACATTATGACACTTTAGCCCCATTTAGACCAGCGGTTAAACATGTTTAAATGTTGTTTACTTTAACTAAGCTTTTAGCTTCCATCTTGAACGTTTTTAAATGTATATGACTCAAACTACCTGGAATGGTAATGAAAGTCAATAAAAACTATTTTAGTAAATATTTCACTCCAAATATTATGGGAAGCTAGGAGGTATCTTTCTAAACCTGTTTTAAAGTAAACAACTAACATTTAAACATGTTTAAGCATTGGTGTATTGGGGTATTAGATATCCTTTTGTTTATTTGTTTTCGAGGGATGCTGGCAGGACAATCAACTTTTTTATTTGAGCTACAACGTTAGAAACGTTTATTGATTGATTGATTGATTGATTGATTGATTGATTGAATGACTGATTGACCTGTTGACAGGTTTCATTATGTAATTATCATTTGGTAATGCAAAACGGTAGTTTTCTTAATGCTCATTATTGCTAAACATTGTTGTTACTTTTTCATTGAAATGCTGCTTCTACCATTTAGAAAAGGAAACATGTTACGCGAGAAGCGACTTTGAACGATCTTTGGATTTTGTCAAAATTATTTACTAAGTTGAATGTGTATTTCTTAATTGTAGTAACCATATGTGGACGGAAGTGTCTCTCCGCTGTATTCAATTTGATTACCTACCGTTGTAATAATCAAAAGGTGTCAGCGGTCCACCAATCAAAGCGCACGGATTTCAAGTTGTTATTAGTCATTATGGTAGATCCATTCTTAGCGGATGTAAATACTACTTTTTACGAGTTAGAACGTCATCTTAACGATGTGTTCATCTAGTGACTTGGTAGAGGATGCGGCAACAACCCTTCCCCCCCCCCCCCCCCTTCCCTTGTACCACGGTGGGGGTGTAAGTTTGCGTGTACATCCGAGGGCTAAGAAACTGAAATTCATAAGAAGAAACAGGATAAAGACGCGTTCATATTATAAAACGCTGATTAGAACCATATGTTTTCTATTACGAATTTGGCGAGTTTTATTTGTGATACTCACAGGTCCACCAAATTGCTGAGATCTGCGAGCAGTTTAGGGTGTAATGCCTTGATTTCGTTCTTGGATAACCATCTGAATTACACAAAATAATACTATAGTTATGATTAAACTGAATATCGTTCTTTCTTTGCTTTTGACTGAAGAATGTAGCCAGAGCTGGTAGTCAGGAATGACAATAGACTATTGTTAAGAAACAATACTTAGAATATGTCTTAACTTAGGAGGGTTTCGTGAATCCGGCCCCAGGACAGGAATTTAAATTAATAGTGAAATATTTTCCATGTCTGCTTGGTTTATAATTATCTAGTAAACACAAAAATGTCAAGGCAGAATAAAATCAGCAATGAAATGGCATGTACCGCGTTATCTAAAGAGATATTCTTTAAGGCACATGGTCGGTATCAAAGGGAGCTAAAACAGT
Organism: Cladopsammia gracilis; assembly: GCA_022457155.1. Classification (NCBI taxonomy): domain Eukaryota; kingdom Metazoa; phylum Cnidaria; class Anthozoa; order Scleractinia; family Dendrophylliidae; genus Cladopsammia; species Cladopsammia gracilis. Next base: position 367,164 of record JAJGOT010000540.1, read on the forward strand.
CGCAGAGAAACGGCCTGACTTTCAAACGCCACATATGCAAACATTTTAGACGATAAATGGAGGTAATGATCAACTAATGAAGGCTGCTATAGAAATATACGTCTTCTTCTGTGAAAAAAGATGGACACTCGCAAACCGGAAAAGTGCTTCTGCGACCAAGCCTTTTTCACGGAGTGCAGGAAAATGCAGGGTGTGTATGGTGCCATCTGTCCATCTTTTTTGGTTAATTCTGTGTCTCAGATGATTGTTGATTAGCTTTCCCACGGCAATGGTGTGATGCTAACTGGTATGACTTTTGCGAATGACTCCTAACTTATTATGAAGTGTCTGCTAGTCACTCTGGTACAAATATATACCCGTAATGTAACTTTGATTTCGAACTTTTCAGCTTTTTATATATGTAATTGTGTTATATTTGTTTTAGAAAAGTGATTATTCTAACGCAATGTGGAAATTCTCAACTCACAGTTGCTGTAGATCCTTTAAGCCACGAAACAGTTTTTCATTTAGCCGCGTAAAATTGTTGTTGTTCATGCGCCTGCAACAGAAACATGACATCATATATCAAATAGTATAATGGAAAATTACCTAAAATTGGCATGTAAAGGTCATATGGTATGATGCCATCACATTGCGTGAAATAAACGACATGGTCTCCGAACCACCGAAATCTAATGGTCCGCCATCTTGGATCTTTGTGATGACACTGAACAGTGCGAAAATTGGGTCAAAAGTTCTTAAATATTTGGAGAAACTGCGGCAAATTAATTACGATATACAAAACAAGAGATGGTAGCTGTGGAGACATAATAGTAGCCGTGGAGACATTATGTACCGTTACTTGTTACTATTAGAGATATGTAGCAACCAAATGTTCCCAGAAAAATTAAAAAAAAAAAAAAGCGCGTTTGATGGATATTGGTTTCAAAGTCAGCGCGGAAAATTGGACAATCCCCGGTCAAAATAGGCTTAGCATAAATCACTTAACGCGTGTCTCTTTTTCCTTTGTGATCCTAGATACCTTCTCAAGCGCTTTATTGCTTCATTGAATATCAAGATTTACTATGTACCCAAACAGTGTTCAGTGTTGTGATTGGCTACTCACAAGGCAAACTCGAGAAAATATTTTGCTATTCACTTCCAAGCATTGATATGCGCGAGTTTTTCTCGATATCAACTATTTTCGGCTGGCTTATATTTTGTCATTACTATAGTGTCGGTGAAAACTGGTAGATATTTATCTTGCCTTATCGAGGCTTTTCAAATATTTACCACTACTATTTTTTTTTATTAAAACCTCAAGTTTCTGTTAATTTTGTTCAAGACGTGATAAACGTTTACTCCACTGTTCTCTGAATCTATCCTCGCTTCTATATTATTCCCAGATTCAGCGTTGTATTATCTGATCCATTCCTTATAAAATAGTTTAATAGAAAAATACAATTTCTACTTACAGCCGGATTAACTTGGTATTATTGCTGAAGATATTTGGTGGGAGGGTTTGCAAATGGTTATGCTGCAAATACCTAAAAATATAAATGCAATAATTACAGTAAACCATAAAATGAACTGTTGATCACCATATGGACCATATAAATGAGTTATAAGCTTTTCCATATTTATGGATATATATAATTGGAATTTAGCTTAATTACTAAGTATTTTTATATTTGACAAAAATAGAAGTAAAAAATAATGACTCCTTTATTATCCGCTTTCTCAAATCCTTCCCAATTTGAATTAAAAGCTCAAAATTCGTCTATAGTGTTTAAAGTAAGGTGTCATAATGCTGACTTCCGAGTCACGAATTGACGTAAAAAAAACTCGATGTTTTTGGAATATTTCAGTCCTGGTATGTACACTCAACGCCGATTCTAAAGTTCATACATGATAACAAGACCACGCCACATCGTTGCCAACGGATAGCCATGCATTTGCATGTAAAATAAATTTTGGTCATTCGCGTCTTTTAGAAACCAAGAACTACCACATTTGCCGTTGAGCTAGTCCACAATAATTTGACGGAGGTCATTTCCGTTCGCGATTCTTTTAAAATCCGGGCACGACTACATGCATCTGCATCTCGCATCGTTACAGACAGCTTTGCGGAGAAAGTCCTAATATTCTATTTTGTTAAGTAGGCAATACACCATGGAAATCCCATTTTTGATCTAACAAAAGCTAGTTTAGAAAATATATATTTTATCCGTATACACTGAAACGAGGACATAATTTCATGTAGTTCTTGTTTACAACTGTTACATAGGTGCAGAAGCTCTCGTCTATAATCCAAAGACTGGATTCTGACGCCAAATACTTAGCAAAAAAGAGAAGTTTATTGTTTTGTGTTTTTAGTTTTCGTTAATAAGCAATGCGCCGAAGAATATACATATATTTCGAGAAAGGTTGTCATATCAAAGCCTTCAAGTGCAAGCGACAAAACCGCGAGGTAGTCTGGATAATAATTAGCATAACGGAGGCATAATTATAATAATAAGTTCAAAAAGAAATCAACGGTCACGAAGAATTTTACAGAGTAAAGCAAATCACATGAGTGCAGATATTCCACTGTAAGTATTGTTATTTCGATCCTGTTCTTAACAAACCTTTCGGGTAGAAATCTACAAGTCTTTCTGCGCGTGAAGAATGTTTTTTTTGCTTCTTATTACTCGTGGCGTAGCTGACGAGTCCAGGATTGCCCTCCGTGTTTTCTTTTTCATTTTTTTTTGTTCACATTAGTGCATGAAAATTTATACACACATATATTAATTCACTAGCGGAAAATGTTTGATTTGTTGACAAGCGACCAGGTGGTATGGCTCTTGAATTCAAGATGGCGGCAAAATGTCTTCGTGCGTCGACTTGAGAAGAAGGATGAATAATACAGCGTACGAGTTTTGAAGATCGTGCAAGGCGTTTGTGAACGAATAGGACTGTTTGATATTTTGTTCGCCGTCTATTGCTTTGGATTTTTAATTCCGGTAGTTTTTGCTATTATACAACAAGTGCATTTGTATGGCGAGTGTGCTTAAAACACGTCAAGAGTTCAAGCTGTATACAGCTTCTTGCTAGAATAATGTTTTGTTTTCTTTTGTCACTATCAGACCTATTTTCATTTAGGTTTTCAAGCATTATTTCGATTAAAACAAAGCAAGGATTATTCACTCACAAAATCTTCAGATTCTTCAAGCGATGAAACATACTTTCGTTCAACCTCCTCAGCTTGTTACTGTTCAAAAGACTGTCATTAAAAAGAGACATAACGAACATTAGTAACCATTTAAAGTGCACCTAAACCCCAATTTTTTTCTTTTAATCAACTCAATGTACGTTGTAAAGTCGAATAGTGAAATATTTCTTGTTTTTAACGTCGCATTAGTGAGTTATAGAGATTTGAATTTACTAAATGCTAATTAGATGACGTCAAATGCAGATTCGTTTATTATACAACTACTTGTTTCCACCTCCAAGTAATATTTTTTTACAAATCAATTGACTATAAACAGTTTTTATTAGTATTTCTTAAATTGACTATCCGCTGTGAACTGCGTATTGTAAATTGAAGTAGAAATAATGGTAAGTCTACATTTGACGTAATCTAATTAGCATTTTGTAAATTCAAATCTCTATAACTCACTGACGCGACGTTAAGAACAAGAAATATTTCACTATTCGACTTTTCAACGTACATCGAGTTGATTAAAAGAAAAAAAATTAGGGTTTAGGTGCACTTTAAATCATTTGAATTAATTTTTATCTCATTTTTGTTTAACACTTTCAGGAATTTTAAATCCTATTATTCGACTTGGACCATACTTTGTAAAGCGTTTAAATGGACGTGAGAATTATACCAAATGTTCCAAATCTGCGTCTTGGATGACCATGTTTCTTGGCTTTTTATTTGATGGAGCCAAAAATCAAATAAACGTAATTAAAACGAAAACCAAATAAAATCTAAATGAAGTTAAAATGTAAAGAATAATCCGCCATAAACCATATGTTACAAGTTTCATTGAGAAACGAAAAACAGGATTTGTCATTTAATTTCACTCAATTTATGCCTGCCAAAATATGATTGCGATGAAAAAATCACGTCATATAAAGAAGCCTGAAACATCAGAGACGTTTCCAGATATATTTCTCAGTAAAATACCCAAAACAGTTGGTGATTGGTTAACTGTTTTTGATGTTAATGACGTTAACCACCGCTGGCTCACTTTCGGACGCACTCTCGTGACTGAAGAAGAAGGAAATACACCGTGTTGGGTGTAACGAGTGCGCTTACATGAAGTATTTAGCTTTTCCGCTGATTGTTGGCACGTGTTCAGTCCTCGTGTGCGCGGCCATGTTGTTAATCAAGTAGTTTTTGGTATCTGAGTGGACTTAAACTTTCTTGATACTCAAGCAAACTCAGTTTTGATCTTGGCTGATGGATATGAACAATCCACTGAGGACAAAGCAACCCAGTATGTAACCCGCAAAGGACAAACACACAAGATACAAGCCAGTGTAGTCAAGGCTCATGGCTATGAGCCAATACTGTCTAAGGAGACTATGTTAGAAATGAACCTGACAAAGATCCTTGATTGCGACCGAGATCCACGCATAAACGTGCTGAAGACAGATAAAGACCACTTACTAGAAGAGTATGCTGATGTGTTTGATGAAAGCGGAGATGGCCGTCGGCCACGTTTTTCGAGCTCTGTAGCCTTCACGTAGCCCAAGCAAGCCCAAAATATAACTCCCGAAGTGCTGGTGATAAGTATTAGTGATCAACAAACAACAAACTTCGACTTAATGTCGAAAAGACTAACTCGCTCGCCGATATGCTCGCCGACAAGTGACAGCACAAGTCCATCACCGAAACGAAACAGAATAAAAAGCAAAGAGATGAGCATTGAAGAAGACAACCTGGACAACGTAGAAGAAGAGATGTCCTTACGACTTATAATGGACAAACTAATTTCTATGGACACAAGGATAGACGACAACTTTTCACAAATGCACGTTGACATGGCCCAGTTAAGATGCGAATTCAAACAACAAATCGACGGCGTCAAAGAGTCCATTAAAGAAATTGAAAAGTCCCTCGAAAACGCCTGGGCAGCAATAGAAGATGTTCAGCAAGAGACAAAGGCGCATAAAGACTCTAAACGTTCCCATCAAGAAATGTTGGACAATCAAACAAAAACTATCCAAGCACTGCAAGCAGAGATGACAAAAATTCAGGCTGAAAACGAACAACTGTGGCCATCACTTAAAGACACCCAAGAAAAACTTACTGCCCTCGAAAATTACACAAGAAGAGAGAACTTAAAGTTCATGAACATACCAGAGGACAAGGACGAAAATTGTCGGAATATAGTCTATGACATCATCGAAAATGATTTAAAGATCAACATTGAAAATATCCATTTCCACGCCATACACCGTGTTGGCAAAGCGACCACTCATCACGACACTGACGATTCTACTCCATCGCGTCCACGACCCATCATCGCAAGATTTCTAAGCAGGGAGCATACGGAGAAGGTGCTATCCGCCAAAAGCCGGCTAAAGAAATCCGTCAAGTACAAAGATGCTTATATAACCAAAGATTATGCCCGTGCCATCCAGGAGGAAAGAAGATCCCTAATCAAAGCCATGTTCATCGCCAAACAGAAGGGACATGATTCAAAAGTAATTAATCGTAGTTTGTTTATTGACAGTCAAGTTTTTGACATTAACTCTATTCCGGATGAATTCCGCCCAAGACATGATGTTTAACTAAGGTATGTGTTATTTCACCGTTCAGCACAAATGCCCATCTATTGACAAACGGAGCTTGTCTGCCGGCTATCCCTCGGACTTCAAATCCCACTAATTAGTCGAGGATTATGTATATATGTTCATTTGTGTATTTGCGTCTGATTTTCGTACGTAGATATCATGCAGTCTTATCATTTAGGTCATTTGTGTGTTTAATCTCTCCCTATTTTATTGTTACATTTCGATTATGTTTACGTTTAAGCCCATCTGTGACAAGTCTTACCAATTACCATTTCTCTGTTAGCGCTGAAAGAAATTTATTTTTATTAGTTTTCACTCCGCGAAGCTTGTGTTTACTAACGTCAAAAACAAAACTAACAATCTGATTACTGCCAATGCTTTCGATCTAAAATGCCTGTCGCTAAATGTTAGAGGCCTCAACAAATCAATCAAACGCCGAACCATTTTTCGCTGGTTACATAAACAAAATCACCACGTCACTTTTCTGCAAGAATCGTACTGCTCTAATGATATTGCCGCCGCTTTTCAGTCATGGAACAAACCATATTAAAGGTGTAATAACACTAATTAATCCCTCTGTGGATTTCAAAGTCGTAAAAGTTATTTCGGATAAACTAGGAAGGTTCATTATTTTAAAACTGTCACTCGATGAAAAAACTATTGTCCTCGTTAACATTTACGCACCTAATGACATTACCCAACAAGTTATTTTTTTTTTTCAAAAACTAAACAAACAACTGGAAGAATTCGCGCAAGATACAATCGTAATCGGTGGAGACTTTAATTGCGCTCTCACCTCAAATGACAAAAAAGGCGGAAACCCCATCTCTACAAAATCAGCTGTAATCAAAGAAATCAACACGCTATGTGATTCATATAACTTAGCTGATATTTGGCGAAACCTGAACCCTGACAAACAAAGCTTCACCTGGAGAACTAAATCGTTGAAAATTCAATGCCGCTTAGACTACCTTTTAGTTTCACAAGAGTTAATTCAATTCGCAAACAAAAGTGAGATCATCCACATGCCGAATTCTGACCACTCTGCTGTGTCTTTTACTCTGCAGTCAAATCACCAAAGTCAAAAAAGGGGTCCTGGCTTTGGAAATTCAACACAGCCTTACTTAAAAACGAAGCGTACGTATTAGCACTGAAGTTGAATATTCCAGTCTTCAAAAATAAATACAAAGATACGCAAGACTTAGGCCTAAAATGGGACCTCATTAAAATGGAAATAAGAGGGTTTACCATTCAGTACTCTAAACGAAAAGCGAAAAAACAACGAGATGAAGAAAAAATATTGCACCAAAAACTAAATAACCTCCAAGCTAAAGCTGAAGAAACTCCGCACGACAAAAACATCATACTCGAACTTCAACGCGCTAGATCACTTCTTAAAAAAATCATGCTAACGAGAACAAAAGGCACAATCCTAAGAAGCAAAGTGAGATGGTACGAAGAAGGGGAACGTAATACGAAATATTTCTATAGTTTAGAAAAACGCCATCACGACATTAAAACAGTATCAAAACTCAAAGTAGGTGAAAACTCCTATATAGACGATCAATTTGAAATCTTAGAAGAAGAAAAAAACTTTTACGAGTTACTGTACCGCTCCAACAACATAGATGACCAAAAAATTAAGAACTCGTCATTTTTTAAATCAGAAAATGTAACAGAACTTAACGAAGAAGAAATGAAATCCTGCGAAGGGTTGGCAAACGAAGATGAATGTATCAACGCCTCAAAGATTTCAGCAATAATAAATCTCCGGGTACCGATGGTATACCAGCAGAATTCTACCGACTTTTTTGGTCAGACATCTCCTTTGACCTACTTGCCAGCTACAATTACGCCTTTCACTACGGGACACTTTCTATAAGCCAAAGACGAGGAATAATCTCGCTTATACCAAAAAAATCTAAAGATAAAACAATCCTAGAAAATCTTAGGCCAATCTCACTCCTAAACGTTGACTACAAAATCCTCACTAAAGTGATAGCCAAGAGAATAGAAAACGTTCTGCCAACCTTAATAAACCCAAATCAAACAGGTTATGTAAAGGGACGCTATATTGGTGAAAACGTACGACTGATTTACGATCTAATACACTACACAGACAAGCTAAATAAAAAAGGCATTGCTATTTTCTTGGACTTTAAAAAAGCTTTCGATTCCATTGAATGGAACTATCTTCAAGAAACACTCCGGCTGTTTAACTTCGGCCTTGACATCCAAAACTGGATAAAAATATTCTGTAACAATGTTACAAGTTGTGTCGTGAACAACGGCCACGCCTCTGCCTTTTTCTCCTTACAGCGGGGAGTCAGACAAGGTTGTCCTTTGTCTGGCGTCCTTTTTGTCCTCGGCATAGAACTTCTCTCTAGAGCTATAAGAAGCGAGCCGGCTATAAAAGGTATCCAAGTAAACAACCACGAACTAAAAGTAACTCAATACGCCGACGACACAACAGTATTTGTGCGTGACCTTGACTCCGTTACAAGTTTATTAAAGCTATTAAACGATTTTAAAGAATGTTCCGGCCTAGAAATTAATACTACCAAAACCGAAGCAATGTGGTTAGGTGAGTGGAAACATAACACAGATGAACCTTTTGGTTTTAAATGGCCAAAAGAACCTATTAACGCACTCGGTGTTTTCTTTTCTTACAATCAAATAAACGCTGAGAGACTCAATTTTGGTGAAAAAATACTTTACCTGGAGAAATTGTTGAACACTTGGAAACGAAGAAATTTAACTCTTTATGGAAAGATTAACATTGTCAAGACTCTTGGGATTTCTAAATTAGTTTATTCTGCTTCTGTACGGCCTGTTCCAGATCACTATATCCAAGAAATCAACAAATTAATCTTCAACTTTATTTGGTCCGGAAAGCCCCCTAAAATCAAAAGAAATACCTTAATCGGAGAAAAAAAAGATGGCGGCTTGAAAATGTGTGATTTCAAAATCATGGAAAAAGCACTGAAGCTAGCTTGGATAAGCAGAATTCAGGATGATTCACAAGCTTCCTGGAAAATAATTCCTATCATCTTTTGCACAAACACGGAAATCTTGTCTTTTTAACAAAATGCAGCTTACCAGCAAATATACTTGACAAACAAACTCCCCACTTTTTATAAAATAATGCTAAAATATTGGTATGAGTTCAAAGTCGCAACTAAAACCGATTGCGGAACGCATCCTAGAAACGAATCATTGTGGAACAACAGAAAAATCCTGATAGAAAACAAACCTGTTTTTTACAACAATTGGTACAACGCTGGCATTACCAAAATAAGCGACATATTAAACCAAAACAGTGAGTTTTTGTAATTGCACGAGTTCGCTCTAAAATTCAATCTTAATGTCCCTTTTACGACATACTATGGTCTGGTTAAAGCAATTCCAAATGAGTGGAAAGCCAATTTTAAAAGCCCAACTCCGAATTTTGAACACAATACACCAGTCAACACCCAGACAACTAGATGTATTTACTCCTCTCTTTTAAAAGCCGTTTTCGTTCCTCCCACCGCTGAAACCAAAATTCTTCGCCACGGGTTCACAAAAAAGACCATTCAGAAAGTTTATCTCATGCCATTCGCCGTCACAAACGAAGTAAAAATAATCATGTTTCAATACAAAGTGATTCAAAACATACTCCCAACCCGCGTCTCACTTCATCGAGACGGCCTCCTAGAAAATCCTATATGCAACTTATGCAATGCCGAGAAACAAACTTTAGATCACCTGCTAATAAACGGCGCTCTCACAATTGATTTTTGGACCCTGTTTCAAAACTGGTGGTACCAAAAAAAATCCGAAATAATAACGTTAACTACAAGCCATATACTTTACGGCTGGCATGATAGAACAAAGCATTGGCAAACACTAAACTATTGTCTATTAATTGCCAAATATTGTATCTTTTGCACAAGCCTTCGCGGAAACGTCTTAGATTTCGAATGTTTTATACTGAGTGTTCAAGAAAAACTTAAAATTCTTAAAGAAATAGCGACTACAAAAAAAGCACTTCCGAAGTATTATCGCACCTGGGCACCACTACTTTAGTTTTTTACTTTACTTTTGTACATATTTTTTTCTTTTTTTTTTCTCGTATGTGTAAACTACGTAACTGCTATTTACACTGTAATAGCTAAATTTCTTTGTAATAGCCAAATATCTGTGTATACACCGAATGCAAATATGGCAGCCGATTTATTATTCTTTTATATGTATGTTAATTAGCCTGACTAGCCTCATTTTAGAGTAAACATTCTTTTGAACTTTACACATGCTAACGAGGCCAGTCAGGCTAATTTACATACACATAAAAGAATAATAAATCGGCAGCCATATTTGCATTCGGTGTATATTCCTGTTAATAAAAAAATTAAAAAAAAATACTGATGTGTTTGAAGGCCTTGGAAAGTTAGATGGAAAATACAGCATTTTAACTGACAATACCATCAAGCCTGTGTTCTATTCACCACGGAATTTACCCGTGGCTATGACCGAGCAAGTGCAGAGGAAGCTTGAGAAGATGGCAGCTGACGACATCATAGCAAAAGTCGACCAGCCCACTGATTGGGTATCCAGCATGCTAGTGGTGAGCAAGCCACCTTCTAAAGCTGGCGGGGAAACCAAGTTACGCATTTGTTTAGATCTTAGAGATCTGAACGTCCCCATAAAACGTGAACATTTCCAAATGCCAACGATTGAAGAAATTGCAACTAGGCTAAATGGAGCAAAGCTGTTTAGCGTGTTTGATGCCAGCAATGGTTTCTGGCAAGTGGAACTTGACAAAGAATCCATTATTCTCATCACATTTAACACGCCATTGGGCCGTTAACGGTGGAAGCGAATGCCGTTTGGCATTAACAGTGCACCAGAAGTTTGACAGCGCAGAATGCGAGAACACATAGAAAAGCTTAAGGGAGAAGAGGTCATTGAAGATGATTTTGTGTTCGTTGGATACTGAAACACACCCGCTGAGTGGCAGTCAAACCATGACCAAAATGCATGTGCTTTCCTGGATCGCTGTCGTGAAAGAAACCTGAAGCTGAACAAGAAGAAAGCCCGCTTGAGACGGCAGGAAGTTCCCTTTATTGGCCACATTCTAACCCCAGAAGGTCTCAAACCTGACCAGTTTAAGGTGGAGGCAATTGTACGAATGTCACACCCCACTGATGTTCACTTTCTGCGTAAATTCCTTGGCATGATTAACTATTTGGCAAAGTTTCTGCCACGCTTTACAGACGAAACAGAAGTCCTGAGAAAACTCACTGAAAGTGATGCGGAATGGGTCTGGCTACCGCTCATACGGATGCTTTAAACCGCGTAAAAAAATGATTGTTGCTGCACCAGTGCTTGCTTACTATGATGCGAGCAAAAGAGTAGTCATCCAGTGTGATGCTTCCCAGACCGGACTTGGAGCCGCTTTGTTACAAGAAGGGCGTCCAGTGGCTTACAGCTCCCGTGTGATGACTCCCACTGAACAAAATTATGCTCAAATAGAAAAGGATCTACTTGCAATAGTCCTTACATGTGAAAAATTTGAACAGTACATCTTTGATCGATCGAAGTGACGTAGTTGTCCAGGCAGACCCGTTGTAAACCATATTTAAGAAACCCATCCACACCTCTCCAAAGCGCCTTCAACGTATGCGACTCTGCTTGCAGAACTATGACCTCCAAGTGGGATACAAGAAAGGAACCACCATGTTCTTGGCTGACACTTTAAGTCGAGCATATGTGGAGGGCGAACGGTTGAGAAAAGTCCCAAACAGTGATGTCCGTTCAATTAAGGAACGACTATTTGCTTTTGAGTTAAAGCAGATCAAACATGATGAAGAACTGATTGTATCTCCTATTCGTCTGAAGAGGCTACGCGAGGAGACTGCTAAGGATGAGGAGTTGTAGATTCTATCCGATGTTATCTGTGAAGGATGGCCGGAGACCCTGGCACAGGCACGTAAATATGACAGACCTCGAAAACAAGTGATTGAGTTGTATTGGAACAGCCGGGATGAGCTGACCACAGAAGACGGGTTGATTTAAAAGGGTCATCGTTTAGTGATACCTGCTGGTAAACGTCCTGACATTGTGAAAAGCCTGCACGAGTCGCATATTGGGGTCGAAGGGACACTGCGTCCTGCTCGCGATATTGTTTACTGGCCCGGGATCACGGTGCAGCTCAAGGATTACCTGTTGAAATGCGGCATTTGTAACAGTTATCGGCCTGAACAATGCAAACAACCATTGCAACCCCATGAGATGCCCAATTTACCATGGGAGAAAGTCGGTGTTGATTTGTTTATACTTGAGAGGCAGGCTTTCCGGATAGCCGTTGATTACTACTCTGGTTATTTTGAGGTACAAAGTTTGAGCCACACCACAAGTAATCGTGTCATTACGGTTTTAAAGCTGGTTTGCCAGACATGGCATCTCAGTAACAGTAATTAGTAACAACGGACCGCCTTCCATCAGTGAAGATTTTAAGTCCTTCAGTAAAGAATGGGACTTTAATCACATTACGTCAAGCCTTTACCATGCACAGAGTAACGGTCGTGTCGAGAAGACAAATGTGATCCTTTGTTGGCGTTACTTGAATGGCGTAACACACTTACAAAGGGCATGCATGCTTCACCTACTCAGCTACTGTATGGCAGGCGAACACGCACTCATCTCCCAGTAGCTAAGACATTTTTAGAGCCGAATGTGAATACTAAAGTACAAGAGAAGATTAAGGTGAGGAAGCAGAAACAGAAACACTATAATGATCAACACACGCAGGAATTGCCGAAATTAGATGATGCTGATGCCATAAGAATGCGCCTGCCAGGTGAGAAAGAATGGTGTCCTGTACAGGCCATCGGAGATGTGGGAAACCGTTCCTACATGGTAGAGGTCAACCGGAAACGTTATTGTGAAAACCGCAGGTGGTTAAGAACAACTCCCAAGGAAACAAGCGAGCCGACTGAGCTAACCGAGCAGACAGAGTTGCCGACTATATGAGTTGCCGCAAACATTAGTTCCGTCAACACCAATAGTTCCAGAGCCAGCTAGTCGTCCAACGTGCGAACATCGCCCACCGCTGTGGCTTAAAGAGTGCCGAGGAACGAGACATTTCGACTTTGCCTCTTTTTGTTCATTTGTGTTTACCTATGTTATGCACTGTTTTTATTCTCAGGTTGTTTCATACACAATAACCCTGTTTCATACACAGTAACCCTGAGGCATAGAAGCATTTTCTAACACTTTGTTTTTTGTTGAAACTAAGGAAAGGAGATGTAACGAGTGTGCATACATGAAGTATTTAGCTTTCCCGCCGATTGTTGGCACGTGACCAGTCCTCGTGTGCGCGGCCATGTTGTTTATCAAGTAGTTCTGTTCTTGGTTCAATACAGTTGATGTTTCGGTATGTGAGTACCTGTTTTCTTATCGTTGCATTGGGGAGAGGGGAGGGGGAATTGGGGGGGGGGGGGTCAGAAAGAGAAAGGAATCGTTGTGTAATTGGTTATTCCGTAAATAATACGACAATTATAGCTCGTAATATTTTAAACAATAAATGGATTGCAAATTTTGGATCATGTGGCAGACTTGGTGGACATTTGTTTACAAAAAACATATGGAACTCTTAAGTGCAAACATAAAACCATTTTTTTTTTCAAAACGTCGGCTAAAATCGTTAGCTACCGTGGAAATAATGATAAGGAAACTAAAAAAAAACATGATGACTAAGCCACAAAAAAATAAGATGAAATGTTTGTGATTGTTACAGGAATAATAAGTTATATAATTCGGCTATGGCAGTTTCAAGCCTAGTTCCTATACTCTAACAAATCCAAATCCCATTTTTTTGTAGCTGAGCCCTACTTACATTGTCTCCAGCTCAGTGTTATTGTCAAATATCCCTGGAGGTAACTCTTGAAACTCGTTGCCTTCCAACCACCTACGAAACGTAATTACAACCGCATAATGAAAAGTAGTTTTGGTCACAACTGAAATCCGGAAAAAGGATTAACTCGAAGTTGCGAGCAATGTAAGCGTGAGAATCCTAGGGGATGCTGTTAATCATCTGTCAGTCATACGAAACCAAAACTAGAAGGCTGACATTATCCAATGACACAATGTGCATACAAATTGCAGCGTCTCACATTAATAATGGAGATTTATATATCAGTGTTAAGTATGTTTTTTATATGATCGCTTAGATCGCTACGATCGCTGCGATCGCTGAAAAAGGAAACAATAATTTCGAAACCACTCTCCAGCGATCGTAGCGATCGCAGCCACAACCTATCGCTGATATATGCTTTACTTATTTCTCAGCGATCGCAGCGATCGTAACCAACAGGCTTTATGAACTTGTTAAGCCTGGTTCACACTAGCGACATAACGACATAAGAACATGGACATAATGACATAAAGAAAATATCAGTTTTTTCCTTATGTCATTATGTCCATGTTATTATGTTGCTATTAAGTCGTTATGTTGTGTTGTTCACACTGGTGACATATTTGCGTGACCTCGCCGTTGCAGGATTTATTCTTTGAATTAAGTTCCACTGGTGCAGTTTGGGTCCCCGGTCTCGCCCCATCCTCCAAAAATAAGTGCTCTTTGTTTTCTTAAAATACTTACAGCGTCTTCAAGTGAGGAGTTTTATCAAAAACGCCTTGAGGCAAGTTAGTGAGATCGTTGTTAGACAAGAACCTACCAAAAGCAAAAAAATAATGTTCTTCCTAAATTACCTTAATTATTTATGTGTCTTTGCTTGTCATCAGGTAAGTTGAAGTAAATATTTTACCCGCTACCAATTTGCTGTCGGGTTCTCTCAAAAGCCAATAGGACAATCACATGACTTTTGGAGGGCATATAGTTTATTTGTGGCCCGAGTAGCATCATTTGCGCCCGAGCGGAGCGAGGGTGCAAATGATGCTACGAGGGACACAAATAAACTATATGCCCGACAAAAGTCATGTGATTATCATTATTATCAATACACAAGGCCAAATCGCTTCAGTGTCATCAGTTTTTATTTCAAATGACTGTTTTGTATAACAAAGCTCCTGACATCCTTCTCTGCCGCGGCGAGAAAAATGAAAACACAACGAAAACCAAATAAACTTTTTGAGCTTTTTGCTCAATTTCATCAGTCCAACTGCTCGTTGTCTGAGTCCGAGTTTTGACTAGAAAAAAGCTGCAAATTTGGGAGTTCTTCCATTTTAAAACTATAAAATCTCCAAAAGGCAAACGTTGCAAGTTGTTCGCTGTTCGCACCTGAATGGTTTTCGCGCGTCAATAAACGTAACCTGATTGGTTAATATTCATCGGATGATGAACCGTGAACCAATCAGAAACAGGGCCGTAAATGCGTTTGCAGCCCGTCAAATTCAATATCGCCCGCCACTCACGCGTGTTTTCTCGAAGGCAGTTTCTTATTTGGCCGCGTATATTGATAATAATAAGTAGTTACAGTGCAAAAGTGCGCGCAATATCGCTCGAGTCGGCTAAACTCAAGCGATATTGCGCTAGCTTGAGCATTATAACTGTTTCATAATTCAACACATTGATAACAAAAAAAAAGTTTCAAGAAATAATCATTGAGATATACAACCTTTCGTTCAGTAAAGTGGCTTACTGCAACACTTTACCTCGCGTCACTTCTTACATAACAAGCAGCGAATGAAAATACATTAAGTCAACAAAAATTGAGTCTTTTATACGGAGAACCTTCGTCTATGTAAAGAACGGGAAGAATAGTGACTACACCATTTAAACAGTAAAATGGCAGGGAATTCCTTATTGACGAGACTTTCATGTCACAAAACGATCAATTCAGAATCAAAATAAATTGAACAAACACACGGCTACCTGAACAGAGCGGCGAAAATTCTAAAAAAAATGCAGCGAGGACAGCGTAAGGACACAATAAACGTTTAAAACATCATTACCTGTAGTTGAGGTGGCATTGTTATATCCCTTCCATCAGCATTGTTTGAGTTAGTAGTTTATTGACCGTAAACTGCGTACCTGCTATACGAAACGAGAAAAAAAACTACCATGGTCGCTCCATGTGCTCCCTACTTATAGCAACTTCCGCTGACCCGAAACATTGCATCACTTAGTCACTTAATCTCGTTCCCAGACCATTTTACAACATTCTCCCGGCCACTTAATTAAGATCAAATTTTGACTAAGGTAGAAAGTTCATTTAGTCAAAAGTTTAATGTTCTCAAGGGCTTTCCTTGCTGAAGTTATCTGAGGTCTCTTGCTTGGGAGGTAGCGCTTGCTCCAATTTCCCAGTCGGCGTCACCGACTCTCCGTCTTCGTCCTTCTTCTCAAAAGCTTCCAATGGAAAGCGTAGTTGTAGGGGTCCGAGGAACTTGTTTCCATTGCTAGTTCTCACTTGTGCTTTTCGTTCCACAATTTTCTTTTCCACTATTGCTAACCTCCACTGAGCTCTCGGTTGTTTTTCCTTAACAATGATAACATCTCCAACTAGACGTGAGCAAACATCTGAACTTTTAGAACCTTTGGGTTAGGTTCACAAGATATTCTTGACACCATCGCCGTCAGAACTTCTTCATTATAGTCTCATGGTATTTGATTCGGCTTGACAATTCTTTGCTTCCACTTGTTTCGTCGACTGACTCAGATTAGGTCTTTGTTTATTTCTTCCATATTTAGAACTGTTGTGATGTGAGCCGGTATCAACAGAGGAAATGTGCTGGAGTAAGGGACTGTACATCCTGGATATCTTGGTAGACATAGGTTAACTGCCTTAACTGCCTGATATTCAAAACGCCCTCCATCTCAGTCACCACAGTAATCAACTCGGGTAGCGAAAGTGAAGCTCTTCCGTTTCACAGATTCAATTAACCTTTCGTAGATCAGAAGCCACCCCACTAAGGTTGTTACTGGGACTATAAACTGCCATTTCACTTCATGATTGGACAGGTACCAAGTGTGACTTGACAATGATGTTATCGTCTTAGCAGCCTGCTTGAAGTTCGTTGCATTGTCGGAAATTAGTTTCTCTGGGATGCCTATCCTACTTGCAAACCAAGGAATCAGAGAATTAACTCTGTATGGGTTTACCTTAGCACTATAATTTACATACAGAGTTCATTCTCTGATTCCTTGTTTGTATCACCAGTGCTACGTGGCTCAACATTTATTTGTACCCTTCACATTCTCATTGCCACGAATTACCGCCTTATTACCCACGATCTGCTCCCGTACGGCCTCGTGGCTCAAGCGGTAGAGCGACGGAAGATCTAATCCGGAGGTCGTGGGTTCGAATCCCACCGAGGTCAAAGATTTTTTTCTTTCCCTCGTGTGGTCCCTCATTTCCTTACTAGGGCTAACGCTCAGTACAGGGAAATTTATGGGTTTACCTTAGCACTATAATTTACATACAGAGTTAATTCTCTGATTCCTTGTTTGTATCACCAGTGCTAGGTGGCTCAACATTTACATCTACTTGCAAACCGTCTGAATGCTCATATAAAGTCGGCTCCTGTTGACAAGTCTTCTGTGACTTCCAAATATACAGCTCTTACTAGGGTGCAGGTGAAAAGACCTCCATACACTTTCATGTCGACCTTCCCTTTTTGTGCACTCTTCACATATGGTGGACCAGCAAAGTCTACTCCAACTGTGCTGCAAGCCTGCCCCAGTCCAACTCGAGAGGTCGTTATGGGCGGCGATACGAAATGCTGATAGCTGGGGCCCTCCATTCTTCTGCACACCTGGCAAGCTTTTGAAATCTTCCGCACCTCTTCAGTTGTCTTCCTTTAGGGATCTAATATTGCTGACGTAGCTCAGTTAGAATGTCACGAACTTCACCAGGAAGAAGTTGGAGGTGCGCAGTAGTTACTTTCAAGAGAGTAATATAACAAGTCCTTCACTATCGAACATAAACTGCAATTGGTGAAAAATGGCCGGTCCTTTCTTGCTTCACCTCCCCAATGGGTACTCAATTTCATCTCCAAAAGCCTTTGCTTGTATGGCCTTGATCCAGTAAGATTTCGCGACCGAAAGTTCGCCACTTGTGAGTTCACCATTTTTCCTCTTTCCTTCTTTAGACATCTTACAATTTTGCATATGAATACATGGCTTTTCCTTGACTACCAGGACAGCGACATTGGCCTTTTCTGCCGTTTGGGAGTTTTCCTCCTGCAGGATCTCAGTCTGATCTTACTTGGACTCTTTCACCCACTTTGGCTACTTGGACCCGGCCTCACTCAACCAGGGGGGGGGGGGGGGGGGGGGGGGGGGAAGCTCCACCATGAGGCTTCTCTTTCCATCAAACTCTTAACATGGGTACCCTTGCTCAAGACATCTGCAGGGTTGGAATCGGAGGGACAGTACTGTCATTCACGGGACGCTGTCACAGAACACATGAAGTTACATCTACTTTTGACTCGGCGAAAAGTATGGTCTTGGAACTTGGAACCAGATCCTTTAATTTTTTTAACCATGCCTGTCACAGATGATATCTGGTCTTTTCGTAGTGGATCATCCCATGGAAGTTTTCTCCTCCAGGCCTCCTCCATCAATTTTGTGCTTCTGAAGGGTTAAAAAATGCCCAATGGATCAAATATTCTTCCAGCTGTAGCGAGACCAACTATCTTTGTGACCACTGATTTGTCATCCAGCTCTCTCACAGTCTTCTCCACTGAAAATGTCAATACACCATCACTAGGATGCGGATGCCAAACTATACCACAGAGTTTGACATTGTCTTGGTTGATCGCAGCTGTTCCTTGGGCTACAAACTTCTCGTTCAGTTTCTGTGAGTTTGAGGCCCATTCACGAAGATTCACTCCAGCAGAAGACAGCAACTCTTTGGAGTGCTTTTAATATGCAGCAGCTTCTTCGTCTGTCTCCCTTCCACTCAGGAAATTATTCTCATACATGGACCTTTTGATGTCTTCGGAAATAAGATCATCTTCTTGCTTGTTCAAGTGATACTGCAATGTGGCCCCAAGCACGAATAGTGATGATGTTGTCCCAAAAGGTACCAAAGAAACTTTGTTGCGTCTTTGTCATGTTTGTTCAGTTCCACTCGCAAGAAGGCTTTCTCGATATCTGCCTCATTAAGATTCCTGGAATGTCAGGGATTAGTGAAGGACCAACCTGAAGACAATCATTCAAACTTGGAGTTCCTCCGACAACTTAATTGAAAAGTCAAGTACTATTCGCATCTTGGTGGTGGTGGGATTGTCCTCCCTAATTACAGGCAAATGTGGGATATAATGCACTGTTCCCATTTTCTTTATTTATTTTATTTATTTATTTTGTTGAATATTTATTCAGGAGCATCTGATTTAGCATACACAGCTAGTTTAAACAGAGCCCTGACTAAATTAACAATTTAAACAACTAATACTAGATAATACGGTACTTTCAAATTTACGGAACTGAAATAGGGTCGAGGGTTGTCCAGCCTTTCTATGAATCCTTGTTGCAGCTGATCCTTGATAATGTGACCATATGCCTTCAGATGCTCAGGATTTTTTCAGCCTCTTCTTAGATACTCCAAAGTTCGTAGGTAATCACTGCTCTCCCTAATCACCATGGTAACCGCACAACATATCTACCTTTCTCAGTATCAAAGAACACAGTTTCATTGAACCTTGTTAATGCTTCATCATCTGCATTGGAAATCCCTGAGATGCCAAGGAACTGAGTTCCCAGAACTTTTGGAGGATTTTCCAACTTCAAATTCAAATTTTCAGACATCGAAATACGAGCTGAATCCATCGCTGTTGCTTACAAACTCGCTCATTTTAGTTCCTACAGCCGTAATGGCGAGATCGTTAACTTCAATCCGCATTAAACAAAGATCAGAAAATTTTCTGAGGAAATATCAAGTCTATATCATATTCCAGAACTTATTACTGTAAGGCCTTTTTCTGAAAATTGTGCTCCTTCATTCACTCCGTGTCAAGCGGTTGCAACTTTGAACCAGCTTTCATTCTGCTTCGCCAAGCACCACTGCGACACAACGTAAACATTTCGCGCCTTTTTTGTCCCATCATGTGATCAATGATTTTTCTATTTTCTTTTCTTATCTTTTTCCTATATTTTCATAGTTCACGCATTTTGTTCTCCTAAAGATACGAAATTGTAGGCAACGATCATTTTCACTTTCCTTCAAAATGCGGCATTTACCAACATCGCCGAGCGCTATGTCCATATTTGGGTAGTGTATCAATGTGTTGAATTATAACACACCATTTGCTGTTGCTGCTCTCAGAATTTGTAACCCCAGATAAAAATCTGGATGCAATTTAGTGATGTGTTTGCAAAAAGTTCATTTTCAATGCTCAATACCTGTACAGTTGAACCTCGTAAAGCAATATGCATGTACACCAAGGGACATAGCTCGAACAAGTGTTTGTATCATGGAGCTGTTCATAATTAATGTAGTTAGTCAGAATATTTATTGATGTTGCCATGGCCAAGCAAGACTGTCCGTAACATAGGAGTACGTATAGACATGTTCGTAAGGATAGGTTTGATAGTGTATATAGTTATTAGATGTAGTAAAGAGAAGCTTATTTGGCATGCAGGTTGATTAAATTTATAAGGACTTCGTTATAATGGTTCAAACGGTAGGATGGTCTTTCCAGTGCTTTCTCTTCATTAAGAACAGTTCAGTTTATTGGAGAGAGAACCAAATTAATATCTACTCTTCCTCTGTTTTACAAGTATTTAGCATTAACCCGCCGACGTATACCGTAAAATACCGTTTATAAGCCCCCCCCCCCCGGCTTATAAGCCCACCCTGTTATAGGACCATCAGTTTGGTAACAAAACATTATTCTGGTTAAACCCCCTTCCTACGTATAAGCACACCACACTGTTCCTCAACAGAGTAAAAGCTTGACAAGAAAAGTTACACCAACCAAGAACTATACGAGTAGTAAAATCGGGCTTTAAACATACATAACAAATTAAGAATTTGAAGTATAGCTAGTACTTTAACTACTCCACAATAGAAGATTCACAATGTAGAGTCCATTGTTTTTTTCACTTGTCTTTTTTTTTTTAAATAAACTTTTGTCCAGCATTGAGGAAAAAAGGCAACTGTAGGAAACAAGAAAAATAACAGCAATATGAAATTATTGGAATTATTATTATTATAGTACATGTATGTCAACTCTCTACGGCATGTTGCGTATACCAGTCTCTCTGCCAAGCCGCGATTCAATTATCGAATGGCCCTTTCCATATTTTACCCTTCCCTTTTATTACGGCCCGGCTCAGAAAGGTATTTAAGCCGATTTTGACAGTATGAATTTGTCGCATGCATTTAGTGCTTTACGATAAACTTAACACACGAATCCCTTCGTGAAAATCAAACCTACGACTAGCTTAACGGAGTGTCGCAAACGGCATAAAAAAATGTCGTTCGATTTTTAAACGTGCGATTCAAGTCACGTAATGACCTAATGCATTAAATTTGTTGACCTTTACAGCACTGTCTCGTGCATTGCATGTCAGAACAATGTTTTTTTTTCAAACTCCTATTTTCAAACACATATGGTTCACGGGTGTCTGTAAAACTAGGAATCGACCCGGAACACCCCGTAACATCCCGGAACACCCCGGAACCTACCCGGAACACCCCCAGAACACCACTGGAACACCCCGGAACACCCCCGGAACACCACCGGAACACCCCTGAACATTCCGGAACACCCTCGGAACACCGTCGGAACCTCACCGGAACACCATGGAACCCACTAAAAATAAAAATAAATTAAAGATTCCTTTGAAAAAGATTCTGCACACCCATGGACCCTCCCCTTTCCTAGGCGTTTTTCTCCACGGACCCCCCGAACCCACTGCGTCCAACTCTCTGCCCTAAGGGACGGGCCATTTAATTTTTGTGGGGGGGGGGGGAATTTCTTCTGAGTATAATTTTTTTTTCAGCATGAATTTTTTTTATCAAAGTAAGTCTCTTTTTTCACGTGCTTTCTTGTGCACGATTTTTTTCTCTCTTAAATTTCTTCTGCTGGAAATTTTTTTTGGTAATTGCCCCCCCCCCCCCCACCCCCCCCCCCTCCACAAAAATTAAATGGTCCGTCCCTAATAAATGAAATAAAAGTAAAATCTGCAAAGGACCGCAAACCATAATGCTGTTAACGGTTAAGCTAACGATATACGTAGATCTGCAAGAGACCTAATCAGCTAACCAAATTAACAAACATACAATAAACTGCAAGGGGCCTTCCAATAAATGACTTTTATTCGGGATTCACGTCACCTCACATTTTAAGACTGACCAGGCAAAATGTTATGCGACACAATTTTATTTTCGCGAATTGTAGTCTTCTAGCTACGCAGTTGTTGTTTGTGTCGTCACGCAAATCTCCTGATCCTGCACAAATAACGGTTGCGCAGGAGACTACGCGAACCCTGGACGATGCGTTAAAAAACACTGAGGTTTGTGTCTGTTTTTTTTTTATCTCGTTAATGCGCATGCGCATTAAGCGAGATTTCGGATTTGAGTACGAAAAAGGGACAAAAGTTGTTAACAAAATTTTGTGGACTTTTGTCCGGGGGGGTTTCTTCTTCGTTCTTTATAGAAGCTATATTAAGGCATTGAGGATATGGTCGGTTAAACCGGTTAGCATTTCAAGAAGGGCGTCACATACTGCCACTAAAATTTTTGGGGAGCACCCCCGGACCTGTTGTTAATTTCCCTAGGGTATTGGGATGTCAGAACTTGTCATGAATTAACTTGTCATATTTCACATTACGTTACCGCAAAGGTATTAGTCCTTCTTAAATTTCGATATCTCACGTTACCTATCAGTTTCAATCATTTGTCGTAAAGCCATTATAGCTGTTTTAAAAGGGTAAAAATAGGTCAAATGCGTTTTATTGGGAAACGTGGTTTGAGAATTTCACGGTGTATTTTACTAATGGAGACGTTTTAAGAAAGTTAAATGGGACAGGAAAGTTTGTGTTTTAATACGAGCGGTATGGCAGAGCAAAATAGCATGAACTTTGCGTTTTTTTCTATTCATTGCTATTACGGTTTGATTGTGCAATAGTGTGGTAAAGACGTCATAGTTTTGTTGATTTTTTGGCTTATAATGATGATGGTTGAATGGAATTGCGGCAAGCGTTCAATGGCGAAAATTTTTACGTCTTTTGCGTACTGTTGCATAATGAAACTGTAATAGCAATGATTAATTGTTTTAAAATAGCACAAAAGCGAAAGCGCGAGCAATCCGCCGGCTTTGTTTCAAAGCCACGGGCTACAAGCACATCGAAAACGGCATCTGTGTCGTAGAATTCACACGTTTACAAAAGGCAGTGCCACGCAAATTAGTCACTCAAGGGCTCGAGTTATTTTTTTAAGTACACGGGTCAGCCAATACTATGCTACCGGTGCCAGTCTTCAGAGCACGTTGTACGTGTTCTCATTGCAAGTGCAGGTTCAATCAAATTAGTTGCAACCTGTAGGTAAACGAACTTAAAATATTCACCCTTATACGGACTTCTATTTTATGAAAGCGGTCAATCCGGCGATTTTTTTTTAGTCATATGGGAAGTTTGACTCAGTCAAAGCTTCAATTTTAGCTTGTATTGAGTACGCTTGATAGCTGCGTGAGGCTAATTAACACCACTCGTATTACTAATCACGTTAAAAGTGACATCAAATATTCTAGATATGGCTTGTTCTCAAAAGAACATGCTATTATGCTCTGCCTATCGCTCATATTAAAACACAAACTTTCCCGTCTCATTTAACTCCCTTATACGGACTTCTATGTTATGAAAGGGGTCAATCCGGCGATCTTTTTTTTAGTCATATGGGAACTTTGACTCAGTCAAAGCTTTAATTTTAGCTTGTATTCACTACGCTTGATAACTGCGTGGGGTAATTAAAACCACTCGTATTACTAATCACGTTAAAAGTGACATCAAATATTCTAGATATGGCTTGTTCTCAAAAGAACATGCTATTTTGCTCTGCCTTTTAAGTCGCTTACCGAGTGACAACCGGAAATATCTTGAAAAGAAAAATTGGTAAGAATATTCTGCTCCGGGGGGGGGACTCCTATAAGTCGTCAAGTAGAGGTGCTCGTTAGGAAAAAAAGGTGGAACCCTGAAAGTGGCCAAAGTGGCCGTTGTCAACCAGAATTTTACCTCTAAAATATACCATTTTTTACCAAATATGCGATGGAACAATGCGATGCGGCTAGAGTGCTGGGAAATAAATAGATCTGACTATACATGGGCTCGAATTCCAGCTCCATCAGAAGGAAAACCGGAAGGCAGTAGCGACTCGTCTTTCGCTAGGAACACTCTAAAAGATACCATTTTCTGGGAAAATGAGGGTTTTTTAATCATATATTCTAAAAGATACCTAGATCCCGAATTTTAACCCCTAAAAGATACGACGAGCACCCGCGCCCAACCACATATGGGAGTCCCCCTCCGGGGTTCTGCTATACGTTGTCTACCTGGTATGATGAACAGCGAGGAGCGATTTTTCATGTGGCTTAGCGAATGCCAAAGGGAAATCTCGTGAAAAGAGTTAATTTTACGATTCGTTTAAAGTCAACTCGCTTAAAGTTAAGCGAGTCAACTTTTCGCGCTCGACGAAGCTGAGAAATCTCATGCTGTATCTTTGTTCGCTTTTTGAGTTGTAATCTTTGTCCGCTTTTCCAATAGTTATTAAATGTTTAGGTGTGATGATTATGCAATAGTATGCAAGAGAGGTGAGATTTTGCTTATTCAGCTAACTAAAAATGTTTCGGTGTGATTATGCAAGAGTATGGATTTCGCTTTTGTGCTATTTTAAAACAATTAATCATTGCTATTACAGTTGGATTATGCAACAGTACGCAAAAGACGTAAAAATTTTCCTGATTTTGTTTATAAAAGTTATCAAGCAAGCATTTTAAGAAGCCTTTTATAAGCGATTTCAGCTTGTTAATTTTTTTAAGAGAGATTTTGTCTCTATTTGACAAAAAGACAATGTATTGTTTGAGTGGCAAGTAAGAGAGAGAAAACGTTCTTGGCGTATAAAGTCTATAAAAAGAAGACGAATATCTACTTAAATCGCAATTGATCTTCATTTAAACAAACATACGCAATTTGTTATTATTCAAACTACCACATAATATCCTCCCAATTTTCAAACTCCTCAATATATCCAACACAACTACCCGCTTTTTGTCACGTCAAACAATACTAAAAAACCAACATTTTTTTGCCACCCTTAAACACGCAAATTTTATGTCATTGTTGTCATACTTTGTTCTCATAAATTGTGTATAATTAACTCTAATATTCCAATGAACTAAAAAACAACAAGAAATATGAAATAAAATCGAGTACTTGTATGTAGAGTCGCACAAAACCATGCAAAGCGACCACAACCGACATCAATTTGCGGAACATTTTTGACAGAAAATCGTTGACAAGTCATCAAAATTTAAAACCCCAAACATGCATTACATCCTTTTAACTCTAATTAGCACGTCATTAACTCTTCTCATCTCGGATTACTAACCACAAAAGAGCCACTGTATTAAACTCGCCAAAACCTTATTGAATCAAAATAAGTTTATTTGCAATCAAATAAAGATTTTTATGTCT
Organism: Cladopsammia gracilis; assembly: GCA_022457155.1. Taxonomy (NCBI): domain Eukaryota; kingdom Metazoa; phylum Cnidaria; class Anthozoa; order Scleractinia; family Dendrophylliidae; genus Cladopsammia; species Cladopsammia gracilis. Next base: position 392,569 of record JAJGOT010000540.1, read on the forward strand.
TTCGCTCAGAATAATTTAATGTATTTAATTTAGGTGTGTGTCTTTTGCTTGATTGATGAATAAAAGGTCTCATACCGTATTGCATAACATTTCCGTGACAAAGGACAAATTTTCCTCGTGGACTCATTAAGGCAGTAATATTACTCAACCTCGCTTGCGTGTAGACACTATTTATAGTGGGCGCAACCACTATTTCACCCTCTCAGTCTGCAAGAATCAAAGCCTTCAGATACTCAGTCATTCAGTTCAACCAAGCAATCAAGCACTCAAGCAATCAAGTCTTTCAACGTTAAGTACCTTTTACCTTATATATTTTTCACCGTAAAACTTTATCTTCAATGGCTCATAGAGTCAATGTTCTTATTCTCGGTCACTCTTTTGTGCGCCGTTTTAGTCTTTTCCTGGAACAAGACCGAGACAATAGAACGTCTTGTGATATGAATGTGGCGAAAGCTAACATTTCTCATCTCGGTATTGGCGGTAGAACCGTCTCAAAACTTTTATCGTACGATATTCCTCAGATCAAAACTCTCAAGCCAAGAGTTGTTATTTTAGAAATGGGAACAAACGATCTATGTGGTAAGGGGCGTCGCCCTGAATCAGTTGGTTCTGACATCGAACACTTAGTGTCCTTTCTTCCTGCCCATTGTGGCGTTGAATTTATTATGGTGTGTTTGGTAATTCACCGCTCCACCGTTCCCGTATATGTATCTGATTTTAACGAAAAAGTAGACATTTTAAATCAATACCTTCGAGTGGTTATGGAGCCACTCGAATTTGCGGAATGTTGGAGCCACAAAGGCCTTCAGGAACCTTCCGTTCCCATTTTACTCAGGGATGGCGTACATTTGAACGATACGGGAAATTACGCTCTTTATCGCAGCTATAGGGGAGCAATTTTATTTGCCTTGAAACATTTAGAAAGGAACTCATGAGGCCTACTTGACAGATTCCAACATGTCGCGTCCACTATGTATTCAAATTGCGCCTTTGTCTTTTGTCTAGTCAACTTCTTTGACCTTGTATGGTCTTGTGTTCAAAACGGACCGGTGCTGATTGATCCACTCCGGCTTTTTTCACATGTTCAATGCGGCATCTCCTATTAATGGACATTGCCAAACATGTGGCCGATTTTCTTCATTTATTTATTTGTTTAGTCATTCCGGTTCCGTTACTCCTGTTGTTTCGTGCTTTTTATGCTACTTTGAATTCATTGTGGACGAATGCTCGCGCCTCACCAGCCCCCCCCCCCCCCTCCCCCCCGTCCTTATCATAAACATTGCCAACTAGCGACTTCACCGCTATTATTCCTGACTATCTCGTTTTTAGGTAATTCGCAATGATGACCAGAGGAAAACGCCGCAATGCTGTGGGTGATGCTTTAGCTGAAACTATGCCGCCTCGCGCGAAACGCCCAAGAGGAGATAAAAGCTCCACACGCAATGCTAGAGGAGAGAAAAGTTCCAAAAGCTCTTCGCGACCTTCAAAAGGGACCAAAGGTCAGCCAAGCACACCAAACATTCCTTCTCTCACACAGCCCGGCGTTACTCAACACCCAACAGAGTTATCTCGTCGTCCAGCAGTAGAGGCCCGTCAAACCCCTTCCATTTCCACCAGTCCCATCGGCGCCGTCCGATCTCGTTCCCACTCTGTCGAACGCCATTTCTACCGCAGTAATGCAAGCCTTAAAGTCCTCAGGACTTATTCCAGACAAGGATAACAACTCTGAACCTGCCGCAGCCGTACAGGGCTCAGTAGATCAGGTCATTCAGGAAGTGACTGGTGAGGGCCATTCTATTATTCCTACAATAAGTTTAGACAGTTCCGAGACTGACGCAAGGCCGCAAAAAGTACATCCTTTAATTTCTGTCCCCCTATCAAGTCGGGTGCCTGACAAAATACAATCCAAAATTTGGGCTAATGAATACGTAGACCTCGGGACACTGTTGTATACGCTACCCAGTGACCCCAAGTACAATTTTACGGTAAAATCTCCCTCGTCTAACCAGCCGGTAGTCAGTCTCGAACCGGTCCAGAATACGAAACGCATTTCCACTATCGATCAGTGGACTTCGGCTTTTCAAATCTTTGTAGCGATTTATACAGCGCGTTTTCCAGACAGTGCTCCGGGTCTTATGAAACATAGCGCTACAGTGCGTGATCTAGCGGCTAAAAATGCCCATTGGCGATATTACGACGAAAATTTTCGTTACTTACGCCAAAAATCGCTGTTCCCATGGGGTGAAATTCATTGGGAATTGTGGTTGCAGGCGCACCACATGACCAATGGGCCATTTCATGGTAACATATCGAGTACTAGCATATCGACCAATAGATCATCTAAAGTTCAGTCCTTTCCGCGAGGATTTTGTTGGAAATTCCACCAGGGCGAGAAATGCTTCGGATGTAATTTCAAACACGAGTGTTTTAAATGCGGAGGCGACCACCAAGCCTCAAAATGTAAATCCGGAAAGCCGGCAGTCGCCATATCACGCTCTGTACCACCGCGGTCAACTTCCAACACCAATCAACCTAAGTAAGCTAAACTTGTATTTAGATGGCTGTCCGCTTAAGTCCAAACAATATCTTTTAACCGGTTTTGAAAAGGGTTTTTCTATTGATTACACGGGGCCTCGCACCCCATCAACATATAATAATCTATTGTCTGCAGTTCAGAACCCTGCAGCTGTTAATGACAAACTGTCTAAAGAGCTATTGTTAGGTAGAATTGCAGGGCCATTCTCACAGCGACCTTTTCCATCTTTACGAATTTCTCCGATAGGTTTAATTCCTAAAAAGTCGCCAGGGGAATTTCGCTTAATTCATCACCTATCCTTCCCTTTCGGAGCCTCTATTAATTCACATATTCCAAAAGAAGCTTCATCAGTTAAATATGCATCAATAGACGATGCGACAAGATTAATTAGGCGCTCAGGCAGGGGCTGTGCCCTGGCGAAAACAGATGTCAAAAATGCCTTTCGTTTGATTCCTATCACTCCCGACGATTATGATTTATTAGGTATATTTTGGGAAGGACAATTTTATTTTGATAAATGTCTCCCTATGGGGGCCAGTTCCTCGTGCAAAATTTGGGAAACCTTTTCATCTGCCTTGGAATGGATCGCTCAGGTCAAGTTAGGCGTTTCAGGTATTATTCACCTTTTAGACGATTTCTTGCTGGTCGCCCCAACTTATCCAGAGTGTGCACGTCATCTGTCAAATTTTTTAGGGGTGTGTGACGAATTGGGAGTTCCCATGGCGCCAGACAAAACAGTTGGCCCTAACACAGTCTTATCTTTCGCTGGAATCGAACTTGATACCATCAATATGGAGGCGCGCCTCCCCCAAGATAAGCTTTGCAAGTGTATCGCACTTATTAATGATTTTCTAACACGCCGAAAAGTTTCGCTGAAAGAAATGCAATCCTTAACAGGCTTGTTGAATTTTACTTGCTCTGTGGTTGTGCCTGGCAGAACGTTTCTCAGACGCATGATTAATCTTACCATAGGTGTCAAACGTCCGACACATTTAATTAATGTGAAATGATATATATGAAGTAAATCATATATGAACTGCGGAAATGAAATCAAATGAAGAATGATCCTCGCAGTTGTGAACGCAATTTAAGCAATTGCGAAAAGAAGCCTGAAAAAAATTCAGGACTTCAACGGGGTTCGAACCCGTGACCTCGCGATACCGGTGCGATGCTCTACCAACTGAGCTATGAAGCCACTGACGTTGGGAGCAGGTCAATTGTAGGTTCATATGTGCCCGTGAAAGGAGTGAATGTGAAATGATATATATGAAGTAAATCATATATGAACTGTGGAAATGAAATCAAATGAAGAATGATCCTCGCAGTTGTGAACGCAATTTAAGCAATTGCGAAAAGAAGCCTGAAAAAAAAAAGTTAAGGGCTTCAACGGGGTTCGAACCCGTGACCTCGCGATACCGGTGCGATGCTCTACCAACTGAGCTATGAAGCCACTGACGTTGGGAGCAGGTCAATTGTAGGTTCATATGTGCCCGTGAAAGGAGTGAATGTGAAATGATATATATGAAGTAAATCATATATGAACTGCGGAAATGAAATCAAATGAAGAATGATCCTCGCAGTTGTGAACGCAATTTAAGCAATTGCGAAAAGAAGCCTGAAAAAAAAAAATCAGGACTTCAACGGGGTTCGAACCCGTGACCTCGCGATACCGGTGCGATGCTCTACCAACTGAGCTATGAAGCCACTGACGTTGGGAGCAGGTCAATTGTAGGTTCACGGGCACATATGAACCTACAATTGACCTGCTCCCAACGTCAGTGGCTTCATAGCTCAGTTTGTAGAGCATCGCACCGGTATCGCGAGGTCACGGGTTCGAACCCCGTTGAAGTCCTGAATTTTTTTCAGGCTTCTTTTCGCAATTGCTTAAATTGCGTTCACAACTGCGAGGATCATTCTTCATTTGATTTCATTTCCGCAGTTCATATATGATTTACTTCATATGTATCATTTCACATTCACTCCTTTCACGGGCACATATGAACCTACAATTGACCTGCTCCCAACGTCAGTGGCTTCATAGCTCAGTTGGTAGAGCATCGCACCGGTATCGCGAGGTCACGGGTTCGAACCCCGTTGAAGTCCTGAATTTTTTTCAGGCTTCTTTTCGCAATTGCTTAAATTGCGTTCACAACTGCGAGGATCATTCTTCATTTGACATTTAATTAAGTTAACACGCGCAGCCAAAGACGATCTTAAGCTCTGGTTAGAATTTCTGTCGCATTACAATGGAAAGTCAATGTTTTTAGATTATAAATGGCTTTCTTCCCATCAGTTACATCTGTACACCGATGCCTCAGGAGCTTTAGGTTACGGTGCGGTTTTCGGGCGGGAATGGTTTTACGGGCCGTGGCCCCCATGCTGGCAGTCCAAAAATATCATAGTGCTTGAAATGTTTCCTATTGTCATTAGCCTAAGCGTCTGGGCCGTTCAGCTAGCCAACAAATGTGTTACTTTTCACACGGATAACAAGGGCCTTTCAGAAGTCATTAATAAAAGGACAACCAAAGACAAACCACTGTTGGTTCTCCTTCGCGCCTCGGTGCTATCGTGCTTAAAACACAATATTTTATTCAAGGCAATACATCTTCCTGGTGTTCTCAACACTCAAGCTGACGCCTTGTCGCGTTTACAGGTAGCCAAATTCAAGTCCCTAGGGAAGGACATGGCGTCCGAACCAACAATTGTGCCCTTTCACCTACTACCAGAGAACTGGCAGCTATAACCAAAACACTTTTACAAGCAAGTCTAAGTAATGCTTCTGTAGCGGTATATAAACGACCATGGAAATTGTTTACCACGAGAACCCGCAAGCCCTTGGATACGGCATCTATGGTCATCTGAAATGACCGATTACGCAATATAAAACAATACAGGCGCTGACAACAACATCCAGGATCAACGCAGATCACACTTCGGGGGTCTCAGAAAATACCTGAAACATGTAAATCACACTTCGTCGGCTGTCAAGTTTTTAATAAATGCGACGTTTTATTCGGTGACTCATTGCGATCATAACATGTTTGTTTTGATTGTTTTATTCACCAACTTTAACGGCTAATCGAACTTAACATTGCTTTTCTCAAGCTATACAGGTATTTACAAGTATATATTTACAGTCTGGGAACTTTTTGGAGGGTTGAAATGTTATGTCAAGGGTTTTTTCTCAAATCTAGAGACGGCTTGACCTACAGCACGCAGTCGCTCGCGACCGTGTTGATTTGAGCTTGAGGCCGCGAGGCGAACACGAGACCACGATAAAGGCGCGAGTTAGACTTGCCACAAGGGCCTTGTGGCAAGACTAGGCGCGAGTCTGCGAAGAAAGAAACTTCCCGCTCATGTCGACTTTTTTTAGCCTGCTAAAGCAGACGTTTTAAACTAGAATCTGCATTTTAAAGCTAAACTTAAAACTCAATTATTTAAAAGTAAATGGAATTTTACGCTGCATTTAGTTTGCCTTTCGTTCGAAAAATCCTATGACACGATTTGTGTATGTTGTAATTTTGTTCAATTAGCTCCCATTTACTTTGTTATTTATTTAATCCAGCGAGTAACAAAGACACAGACTTGGCGGAGGGTCTTTGCGAAGGGATTAATGCGGTTGTGTTTGAAATTATGTCAGTAAACAAAGAGCGAAAACTTCGTCCAAAAACGGCCACCTCGAGCATTTTCCCTTAATGAATACATGTCACTTGCTGTGCTTTCTGGTTCTCCTGATTTCACTTCAGGTGCAATGTAACCGGCATCCATTCTTCTCTTGTAACCAGCCACTTTCCCATGCTCTTTACGTTTGCCAAAGTCAATAATGATGGGACAAAATTCGCCACCTTGTCCGCGATGAATGATAACATTGTTTGTTTTCAAATCATTATGCAGGAAGCCCTTGTTATGGATGTGATCTATCGTGTGAGCTATATCTTTGAAAACCTTGACTGTCCGTTTCATGTTCAACAGTTTTTGTTTTAAGACTTTGTGAAGGGTCAAACTCTCTTCCCCCGTACCGTGGAACTGAAGCACCAACGAGAACGGCTCATGTTTTGTGCATGTCCCAAATAGAAAAGGAAGGTTTGGGTGATCACCGAGGCTACACAAAACGTTGGCTTCGTTAATCACCTCTTGCCTGCAACGTTCTGTTTCTTTGCGCGACTGGTTCTTTCTTTTTATCTCCTTGACCGCTACTTTGAGACCCCGGTATTCAGCAAGAAACACATTAACAAGCCTGATAATCCTGCTGATTTGTATATGTTATGTTACATGTACAACAACATGAAAAAATTATAACAATCTTATCTTTTGTTAATTAACATTCTCTCCTGTAGTGTAGCAGCTCATTTTCTCAAATGAAAAAAACAAAAACATCTGTATGGCCACTTTTATTGTCTAATGGTGCATGTAAGACAAAAACAACCATTTATTTATTTTTATTTATTTTTGCCACGCTTGCATACCCGCCAACATTTGCCTTTGTTTGTAAGAAATGCTCAAGACACACTTCATGTGGCCCTAAATCACAGTCACGGGCCTGTGTAAAAACAAAAGATTATATTCAATGTTTATAATCAATACATAACTTTGCACTTCACATGATATTTAAATGGTTCACATTTTTCTGTGGTTTGAAAATTTCCAAACCAGTTTAATGTTCGTTTTCCTTTGTCTGAGATTATGTTAATGATTCTGGGACAAAGGGGAAAAAATTAAACTGGTTTGGAAATTTTCAAACCAAAGAAAAATTGGAGCCACAACATATTTATAATGATTATGAGAATAAGCCACTGCATGCCTACTTCAGCTACATGTACATAGCACTGACACTAATCTTAAAACATTATTGAAGTACAACAATAAAACATAAATTATCTGTGCTTTTTGATTGTAGCTTATATATATCAAGATAAAAATGTTTTTTTAAAGCTTTCTAAAGACTTACTTACCCTCAAAGCCATACAGAATATACAGAACTCAACACATAGGCCTTGTCCACCAAGCAAAAAATCTTCATCTTCAATCTTGCCCATGAGAAGAACTAAACCTTTGTAATCTAGAGTTACTAAGAGTCAACAAAATAGAACTTGAGCAACATTGCTTGTCAAAATTCACACAAAAAACATACATATTATTATATTATTAAATTACATACTGCAGGTCAAGTTTGCAGGTAATTTCATAATGCCATTGTGTCTAACTCACAGAATCATGGGCGTGCCACCTAGTGTTTCTGTTGCATTCCTAAAATCAGCACTTAGGAGTTTTAGACATTATGGCATTACAAAAAAACCATTGACAGTCACACCAAAATATTGTGTCCCTATTTACTGTTAGGAGTGCAGGTAATTTCATAATGCCATCGTGTCTAACTCACAGAATCATGGGCGTGCCACCTAGTGTTTCTGTTGCATTTCTCAAATCAGCACTTAGGAGTTTTAGACATTATGGCATTACAAAAAAACCATTGACAGTCACACCAAAATATTGTGTCCCTATTTACTGTTAGGAGTACAGGTAATTTCATAATGCCATCGTGTCTAACTCACAGAATCATGGGCGTGCCACCTAGTGTTTCTGTTGCATTTCTCAAATCAGCACTTAGGAGTTTTAGACATTATGGCATTACAAAAAAAACCATTGACAGTCACACCAAAATATTGTGTCCCTATTTACTGTTAGGAGTACAGGTAATTTCATAATGCCATCGTGTCTAACTCACAGAATCATGGGCGTGCCACCTAGTGTTTCTGTTGCATTTCTCAAATCAGCACTTAGGAGTTTTAGACATTATGGCATTACAAAAAAACCATTGACAGTCACACCAAAATATTGTGTCCCTATTTACTGTTAGGAGTGCAGGTAATTTCATAATGCCATCGTGTCTAACTCACAGAATCATGGGCGTGCCACCTAGTGTTTCTGTTGCATTTCTCAAATCAGCACTTAGGAGTTTTAGACATTATGGCATTACAAAAAAACCATTGACAGTCACACCAAAATATTGTGTCCCTATTTACTATAAGGAGTGCAGGTAATTTCATAATGCCATCGTGTCTAACTCACAGAATCATGGGCGTGCCACCTAGTGTTTCTGTTGCATTTCTCAAATCAGCACTTAGGAGTTATAGACATCATGGCATTATAAAAACACCCACTTAATCACGCAAACAGTAAAAAATAGAATTTTTTAAATTCGAAAACATCACACATCATAATTATTTAGGTACCCTTGAAACTTATACGATAGTGTCTCCCATCGACTCGAATTCCATTCTTCTTCAGTGTTTCCTTCTGCTTGTTTAAATTTGCAAGGAGCCTTTTGAGGTCCTCCCTTGAAAAAACAAAACAAAATGTATTAAACCATTTACGAGTCACAATCCATGAAACAGTATATACTATTCAGTTAAACTAGTGCTTTCAAAGTCGTAGAGCCATGGTGGTCTAGTGGTTAGTGCGTCGGACTTTCAACCTGAAGGTCGATGGTTCGAGCCTGGTCTCTGCCGTCGTGTTATTTCCTTAGAAGAGAAACTTTACTCCACACTGTCTCTCTCCACCCAGGTGTATAAATGGGTACCGGCAACAAAATGCTGGGGGTAACCCTGCGATGGACTAGCATCCCATCCAGGGGGAGTAGCAATATTCGTAGTCGCTTCATGCTACAGAAACCGGGTTTAAGCTCCGGCCGTGTGGGCCTCTGGCTCGTGTGCGACTTTTTTACTTTCAAAGTATTATACATAATTGTTTCATCAAAAGAGACCCCTTAAATTATGACTCAAATAAATTTGCTATTCTGGTTTAATTTACTAGGTTTTGGGAAAGCATTTGAGGGCAGTGTTCAATTAATTAAATAAACACAACAGTTACAAAATATCACAATAATAACATGACGGATGTTTGGTGCTCTTACACTAAATATATTAAAGATATTGAAATCAAACTGACCTTTCCTCTCGGCAGTTAGCTATGACAAGGGGCCTAACACTCTTTGCACTTTGTGGGGATTGATTTGTGGCATCCAGAGGCACAACACCAACTGTCACTTGGTCTTTACCTGAGGAATTAAGACATGAAAAAGCTGTCAAATATCTATCACTTAATTACCTTTTGTTCATGCAGTCTTTTAGTATGCCACTATGTTTTAATTGGTAATTAAAAGGTTCTTTTTTCATTATGAACTTAATTAGTGTTTTTTGGAAAATTAAAAAACAAAAACTTCCTTAAAGGGAACCTCCATTGTCATAACAAATTGACAAGTTAAATTGTTACAAATAAAATCTAAATTTAAATTTAAAATCGACTGACAATCAAACATTTGATATCATCAATTCAGTAAATAAAAATATGAAGGAATCACTTCTTATAGCAGAAAATTTGAGGTGTTTCTCTTCAAAATAATACGTAATAATTATAATATGCAATGCTGTGCTTTTCACTAATTTGTGGCTAGAACTTATAATTTTATTTACCAGTAAGCCCGAAAAATATAAAGGACATGGCATAGTGAATTGACCTTCTTTACTCTATAACTTCATCTACACAGAAAGCTCTCATTTCATTGTAAATATAGTAAGACATTGTGGTATTTCAAACAATGTGTTGTTAGGTAATACCATGCATACAAATGATGAGAATACCAGGGTTTTTGTTTGAGGCTGGAGGCCGGACGTGTTGTCTGGACATTTTCCATTCCACGTCCAGTACTTTGATACCAATATTTGGGAGTTTTTATTTTATTTATTATTCACGTCCGGTGCTTTCAGAAATATGTCTGCTACTTTACAAAACTGTTGAAAACCCTGGAATACCAAAATAAAATTGTTGTTGTACATGTATAGAGGTGGCAGCAACTTGTTTTGATTTTGCAGCATCTTTTTGAGATTTGGAGGGGATCACACCATCTTAGGTCTTAGTTTTTGAGATTTGGAGGGGGTCTTATCTCTTAGTTTTTTAGATTGAGTGGGGGTCTTAGATCTTAGCTCCTAGTTTTTGAGACACCCTTTATTAGGTCTATTCATTAATTTTCTGCCAAAAAGAAGGAGAAAAAACAATACAAAAGCATACTACATAAAATTCATTGAATCAATCAACTTACCAAAAAAAGGGCGTCCATCGATCTTCATATTAAATACCAATTCATGGGGGACTGATCCATGACGACGCATCTCCCGGATGGCCCAAGTGGTAACATTTGGGAGACTGACTTCAAACCCAGGAACTTCTGGGGGAAGCTTTTGCAAGTCAACCAAACTCCTTGTGACTTTAAAGTGCTCTTGCTTGAGTGCAACAATAGCATTCTTTGTCAGAATGATGGACTCATCTGTTTTTTTCTTAAAATTATTCACAAGAGTAAGAATTATGAATTGATAGTTTATACCCAAAATAAAGTTCAAAATTGTAAGAATAGATCTACAATAAGTCATGATAATTTTATCATGTTATTGAAAATATAAAATTATATTATACAGTAAGCCTTTTAACATTCCTTTCCTTATAAGCACTGCAATGCCCAGAATTTTAGAGCAAAGAAATTCATTTGCACTCCTTATTTGGCAAGAAGTAATTTCAACAACCAACTTGGTCTCCAAAATTGCTATTATTTGTAAGAAGTTAATTCTCATTAATTTTTGTCCATAATGACTGAGCAGCTTTTTATAATGAATCATATCTGAGAGATGGCAGAAGGCAAAAGTAATATTTTGTCCATATTTTTGCACAGAGGTGCTTCCTCCATCCATGAAACAGCAAAGCAGATTTGCTCAGTGGGGCTCTTTAATCACTGGTAATGTTAATAAACTACAAAACTAACTGGCTGGCAATAAGTTTATAACGTACTGTCACTTTAACACACTTTGCGGCACAATATTCTGCCTTGACACCACAACAAAATGCCCCATGTGAAGTTACGAACAAAAATACACTAGGTTTTTATATTTGACTCTTCAAGTCACAATAATCCATTATTTTATCATGGAGAAACATGGTGAAAATCCAAAGGTTTCTTTGAAAATATTTGAAAGGTAATAAATCAATCATCTGCTTTTTGTTGTAACAAATGTTTTCATAATCAATCAAGAGAAGTGGATTCAAAGTTCAATAGGCTAATATTTAAATTGAGAGCTTTACTTAACAATAAATAAGATAATAAACGTCTTGTCTTGTCTGGTCTTTACTTAGGATTTTTGTTATTGCCATTGACCACTTTATAATGATGATGTAAGGGCATAAACTACATGTATAACAACTTTGCAAATTTTCTTAACTTTCACTGCCAAAAAAAACATTACCTAAGTGAAAGCAGTAGATCACAGCTTTTAAAATGTTTGAAATTTTGTTATATTATTATTCCACCATGTTTGTCTGAATTCCAATAACACATCATTGCTTGACAAGGATTATGATGATTCTGGTAGGGAATTCAAGACAAGAGGGCCCTACAGTTGGATGAGTCAATGCCAGCAGTGCCCATCCCCCTCCCAGGCCATTTACACATGTTGCTATCCTGGGGTGGGACATGAGTAAATCTAGCTTGGCCCGGGGGTGGGTATTATTTACCCCGGGGAATTTGAGCCAAGTGGCTTTGCCCTCACAGTTTGACAACTGTTCAAACATGGCATCCTTCAAGGACTTTATTGGCAAGAACGAGGAGTTTGTCGGAGAATGGCTGGTTCAGAAGGGCTAGATAAGCTTGTAGACATTTTTAAGGGTATGTTTGACCTTTTTTTTTTCTTTTTAATAGATATATAAATGTTTTTATTTCAAACGCAAAATAATTTTTTAAGCCTAAAAAGATAAATATTTTTTAAACTTGAGCTGCATGAACCTTGGGGTGGGGCGTTAACCGTTCTTTTTTTGGCCCGACCGGGAGGGAATTTGAATGGCTTACTTCAATGGCTTAATTTACCATTTAAAAAAATGCCAATTGGGGGGGGGGGGGGGAGACTGCTGGAATTGACTCATCCATTCTTATGTTGAACTGCACTTACCCCTGTTCTTCCAAGCTTGGTCAAATTGAGCAAATCTTGCCAGCCACGGTCTGAAATTCTGGTTTTGAGCTTTAACAAAAGGTAAACCCAGTCTGGCACACGCATGCACTCAATTCTCTTTTGCTATGCCTCTTCAGATAGCAGTTTGGAAAATGCCCCACGAACTCCCTTCTCCTCCATCATCAAATCAAAAGTTGTGCAAACAGCTTCCCGGGAAACATTTTCCTTTCCCGCCCATAGAGAGCATTCCCCCATGACAGTCCCGAGTGTCTCTCCCTCGCATTCGCAAATCGTCTGGATTTTGTTCATCAGAATACCTGTAGATTCGCGGATTTTCGCTTTCTTGGTCTTCGGTGATAGGTCTTGGTCTATCTTCAATTCTGCAATGGTTCTTTTCTTGCGAGGTTCAACAGATGGCGATGGCGGGCTTTGGTCACATTTTGGCGCGCGCGGGCTTTTGTCACAATTTGGCGGGCTTGCAGTTGACAAAGGATTGCTCGAGTGGATCGATTTTACTTGCTCACGTAAATTCAAAATTTCTCGTCTAGATGCTTTCAGTTCTTCCTCTATGGCCTTCACATGAGCTTTTAAGCGAGCCAATTCAGCCAATTCAGCGCCTTCCTTAGAAAACGCAACGTGTTCGTCTAACTCGAAGGCATTCAAATTAACGCACGATAGCACCGAACGAAAAGACCTTGTGTGGATGAATGGGGAATTTTCCAACGTTTTCAGCCTTAAAATCCCGAGAAGAATGCCGAAGGCTGTAGCCACGTACACTTTCTCGCTATATCCCTTCGCGGAGAACCATTTGGATGGCGCCGGACCTCCGTCTTCTCCTCGTAAGTCGTCCAAACGAACAAAAGAGTATTCCGCTGGAAATAGCTTCGCTGAGGAAGATGAGCAAATCACTTCCATATAAAGGAAAATCCCATTATTTGTTTTGTTCCAATGGTTAAATTTTTACCAGAATCCAGACAAACCATCCGCTACTGTGTACAAGTACAAACACAACATACAACCCTTGTACTGACAGAGACCGCATTTTGAACATTGCAGGCTCAATCACCTCAACACCACGGGAAAGTTAAGCTTTTCGTCAGCTGCCGGCCTGTACAGCCGCCTCCTCTCATTTTCTGATTTTCTCGAGAGGAGCGTGTATACAAAAAAGTCAAGGACATTTAAAGCGAGAAGCGAAATACAATTGAGCAGGTCGATATTGCGTGTCAAGGCTATTTTAGTTTCCGGCTTGCACGGGCACGTGCGGTTTCGCAATCGCAAAGAAATACATTTATGTATCCTTTCCGTTTAATATGATCTGATGCATTCATATTCACTCTGAGTGCATAAAAATGGGTTTAATAGGGCTGTGTGAACTCACAAGTGTGTTTGCACCAGTCAGCTACTGACAACGTAGAAATTCGGGTTTGTAAAGGCTAAGTCGACAGAGTCGAGTGATATTATTTCAAAATAACTTGCGACACAGACGGAACCTGAATAAATGTTGTTGTTGTTTTTATTACTTTGCAAAGTAGTATTGGAATGTTTTATATAGACAGCACACCTATGTAAATTTTACTAAGAGCGAATAGTCTGCATGTCTTCCTGTTTGGATTCTGCGCGGCCATTCCGGCTGGTTGCGCGAAGTCGCGAAGGCAGTTGTCTCCAAACTCGCGAGCCGGAACAAATCCCTGTTTTCTTTTACACAATTTCACCTAACAGCAAGCGGCAGTGTTGATAGGAGTGACACGTCATCATATTTCGTTGCATTCCTGATTGGCCCACAAAGGCGAGAAAAGTAATTACTTCTCACTGTGGGATATGGATCGATAATCTCTTTAAGCGAAGCGTCCACAGCAACTGTGGCACCCTGCGGCAAGCAAAAAAGTGCCCTTGAGGTTCGTCGTGGATTGGTACACTTCTTATATTAATGTTCGGCCCGTCAGCTTACCACTTCAACCTGCATTGTTAGCTCTATTTATCGCAAACTTATACTCTAAACAGTATTCTTCGTCGTCAGTAGCTACCTACATTTCTGCTATAAGTTATGTCCATAAACTGGCCGGTGTTGCTGACCCGACTGACTCACCAGTCATTCAACAAGTTCTCAAAGGGTATCGCAACTTAGCTCCTGTATCAGACGTGCGGTTACCTATTACGCTGCCTGTATTGCAGCAATTAATCAGGGCTTTTGACCAATCGCTTTCATCAAGATATCAAACTATCCTAATGTCAGCCATGTGTTCTTTAGCCTTTTTTGCTTTTCTTCGTATCGGGGAGTTAACAACCTCTCGAAGAGATACCACTAATATTATAAGCGTTAGCCAATTAGAGAGGCTTGTAGATCATCAAGGCATTACTAGGGCTCTTCAGCTTACTATCGTTAACTACAAACATAAGTCCTCAGGACCACCTTTTGTCATTTACATCTACCCTGAACAGCTATGCTGTCCAGTACAATTATTATTGAGATTTTTATCTGCAAGGGGGGCGGTTTCAGGTCCCCTATTCTGTTGGCCAGACGGATCGCCGATCACGAGAACCTTTTTTGTTGATCGGCTAAATGCCGCACTTAAGATTTGCAACTTAGATCCAAGTTTATATAAAGCTCATAGTTTTCGTATAGGCGCCGCTAGCTGGGCGTCGGCAAAGGGCTTTTCAGATTCTCAAATTCGTCTCTTAGGTCGTTGGAAATCCAACGCATTTATACGTTATATTCGAACACCTTCTTTAAGTACAAAGTAATTCCACTTCATCAATTGTCTTTATAAACACATGCAGGCGCTGTGTTTACATTTTGACATTTATATTTAGCTTTTGTTCGTTATAAACACATGCAGGCGCTGTTTACATCTTGACCTTATATTTAGCCTTTATTCGTTATAAACACATGCAGGTGCTGTGTTTTCAATAGTTCGACCCTATTTTAGCTGTTGTTTCATTCTTGCCATCAGCCTTCGGGTGGGGCTGGCCGCTTAACAGCGACCTGTGGCCTTTTTTCTGGCCCTCACCTTTGCTAGAGATTTAAATATGATAGCATTATTTCCATATTTTGTCAATGATTAATAAAAATTAGTGTTGAAATAAATCCGGCCATTTAGATGGCCATAATTTTCTTCCACGAGTGTGGTTGTTTTCTTGGATTTCCAAACTATTTCGAGCCCTCTAGCAAACCTAGCTCGGCTGATGGCATGAAACAAAATGACTATTTTCCTTTAAGAATTAGAACACGGAGAAGAAGACATAAATAAGTTTATTTGCAATCAAATAAAGATTTTTATGTCTTTCGCTCAGAATAATTTAATGTATTTAATTTAGGGGTGTGTCTTTTGCTTGATTGATGAATAAAAGGTCTCATGCCGTATTGCATAACATTTCCGTGACAAAGGACAAATTTTCCTCGTGGACTCATTAAGGCAGTAATATTACTCAACCTCGCTTGCGTGTAGACACTATTTATAGTGGGCGCAACCACTATTTCACCCTCTCAGTCTGCAAGAATCAAAGCCTTCAGATACTCAGTCATTCAGTTCAACCAAGCAATCAACCCACCTCCGCCCCTACCTGCCACCGTATTTACCTGCATTTTCGAAATTACTTTATAATCTTAAGCCACATTAGGCCCCTTTTTTCTGGCCCTCACCTTTGCTAGAGATTTAAATATGATAGCATTATTTCCATATTTTGTCAATGATTAATAAAAATTAGTGTTGAAATAAATCCGGCCATTTAGATGGCCATAATTTTCTTCCACGAGTGTAGTTGTTTTCTTGGATTTCCAAACTATTTCGAGCCCTCTAGCAAACCTAGCTCGGCTGATGGCATGAAACAAAATGACTATTTTCCTTTGAGAATTAGAACACGGAGAAGAAGACATAAATACAATTTTTCTATACTCGACACATCTTTCACAATACAGAATACTAAACGCGTTTTCAATATATTACTCTCTAAAGTAACAACTCTAGAAATCGAATTAACACCTCTTGAATAAAGACAGACCGCCTAAAAACTGATAAGATGTAACTATTTTAAATCAATAAACACACACGGAACGACCAGTAATCTCTTTAAATACCAATTCATCTTCATTTAAACACAAATACCCGATTTATTATTTATCAAATCACCATAGAATATCGTTACAATTTCCAAGTGCTAAATAAATCTTACAGAACTACCGGTTTTTCTCGAGTCTGGGTTTTGGTCGAGGGTCGAGTGTCGAGGGTTACCTGTTGAGGGTCGAGGGTACAAAGTCGAGGGTCGAGGGTAACATGTCGACGGTCCAGGGTACAAAGTCGAGGGTCGTAAAATCTTTTTTTTTTTCGTTTTTTTTAACCGTTTTTTTTTTCATGTCTGTAAGACGTATGTAGCGTAGCTCGCCCGATATGTAAAATTTCGATCTGCGTGCAGCCTGCGGGTGAGTGAAAGATGCTTTGTTTCAAGCTTGAAAAGTGTTGACAGATTCAAACCACGGAATAACGAGTACCTTGTATGCGAAAAAAAAAATAAATAAGATGGGGAAAACATCCGACAGTAGTACGTTTTACAGAACAATTCGATGTCAACATTTTTACTTTCAAATTCGTCTATAGATTGGCCATGTCCGCGTGAGGCTCGCGCAAGAAAACTTCCGGCGACTGTAAAAAGATGCTTTGATTTCTTGGGGTTTTCAGTGTCGTGAATTGTAATACCTGCCGTGAATAACAGTTGTCGTGAATTGTAATACTCGTACCTGTCGTGAATTGTAATAGTTAACGTGTTGTCGTGAATTGTAATAATCCGAGCTGTGGTGAATTGTAATACTACATATGTCGTAAATTGTAAGAAGTGTTAAAAATGAACAATTAGCAAGATTTATCTTTGAAACCCGTGTTTCAATCTCGTGATGTAAAATTATTTTTTGCTGGCTAACATACTTCAAAAAAAAAAAAAATACTTAGAGTTCTTCTAGAAATTCTATCTCTTAGAAAAATGAGTCCTTCTCGCTTCAAAGTTGAGATTAATTTTAAAAACACTTACTTTTTTAAAAAAGAATCAAAATAAAACGCGCCGCTGGACACCTACTGCTGACACGAACGGCCAGTTGGAAAAAAAGGACTCGAGCCTCGACCTGACCCTGGACTGGACTATGGAAAAGATGGACAAGCCATAAAAATTTTAAAAAGTAAAATAAAGTAAAATTTTAAAAGTGTTAAATAATACAGCTTAATTTAATAATTTAATTTAATGATTGAGTAGCCAATTATTAAATTATTGAGCCCGATAACTTTTTTTAACTTGTAAAATTTTGTGGCAAATATCAAGGGATCAAACGTTTGTAAAGTAACATGCCGCGACCCCTACGTATTAAAAATCTACTTAGTAATCGAGGTGAATCAATATTTTAAGTTCGGTCCTTGTTATTTTACACCCAGTCTGCATCTTATACCGAGTCCGTGTTTCGCAGTCCGCGTTTTATACCCTAGTCCGTGTTTTATACCTAGTCCGTAGTCTTCGTTTTATACCCTAGTCTGTTTTATACCCAGTCCATAGTCCGCAGTCCGTATAGTCCGCAGTCCGTAGTCCGCAGTCCGTAGTTCGCAGTCCGTAGTCCGCAGTCCGTAGTCCGCAGTCCATATTTTATACTGACCGAAGACCATTCATCCCGCCAACGAAACAAAACAAAAAGCAGAGCCAAAAGGCAAGGAAGACTTTTCACCATATTTATCGGCTGGTGTTCCTTGGTAAAAAGGATGAATATTTCACTAACTTAAAATCAATTTGGGGAAGTCAGTCAGATAACTGAAACGTCGTACGTACGTTAGATGAATAAATGAATTACCTTTCCCAGCTCTTCCATCGAGTTCCTGGTGGCCAGGACGATGGCTTCTTCTTCATTTTCGTTTTGCAGTTTCCTCCACCAAGAATTTGTCAACGGAGTCGACTGGTCGTCTCCGCTGACAACACTAGCGTAAGTACGCGTGGATGTAGCTTTCTCACAGTCCATTTTAATAACGTGGCAATTGCACTCGAGAGATAGTACGTATCTCATCGGATTGTTAATCTTAAACTTTCCAATACGGTTGTCAATACACCTGTCAGTAACCTATATAATCCAGATATTCCCAGAATAGAACCTCTGAAAACAAAGCATCTTTTTTAATACAATCACCGGAAGTTTTATCACGCGAGCCTCTTTCACTCACCGGCAGGCTGTACGCAGATCGAAATTTATATCGCGCGAGCTTCGTCTTACAGACATGAAGATTGCGAGATGGAAAAAAAATAACGGAAAAAAAGATTTTACGACCCTCGACTTTGTACCCTCGACACTCGACATGTTACCCTCGACCCTCGACATGTATGTTACCCTCGACCCTCGACATGTTACCCTCGACCCTCGACATGTTACCCTCGACACTCGACCCTCGACCAAAACCCAGACTCGTTTTTCCTTATGCAAACAATATTAAAAAGCGCACGCTTTTCATCACCCTTTAACACGCAAATGTTCTCTTAAAAAAAACACCGACAGCGACGTTTTAAAACAATAAACTTTATATCGTTTGCTAACTTGTAGTAGAAAATCGCTCTATAGCAACACACGCAACTTCAACAAAAATATCGAAAGACACGCAAGTTTAAAGAAAAACTACATTAAAATCATGTTCTTCCCTTCCAAAGTTCAAACATGCTATCGTTACACTGCTCTTAATAACGTCACTCAACCAACCCCGCCACGGTCTGACTAGAAGCCTATCTGCACGCTATTTTCTTCTTTTTTTCTTTTAAATCAATAACAGGGGGACATTGGAGATTTGCGGTGTTACGGCGTTGCTCATTTTTTATGCGGTGTTGCGGTGAATAAAATCCCAGCTTGCGGTATTGCGGTGATCTCAAACCCTACTGTGTGCGATGTTTCCGCTTTAAAGTCTGCGGTTTTCGGTGCAACAAAATTATCTGCGGTGTCGCCGTTTCCTGTTTGACCCTAAATTTAGCGTCTATATGTTATTTATTCCGTACTTATTTTTGAAAAGCACGTACCATTATGTTAAATTTGTAACAAAAAGCAGTCCAATACTGTCTAGTTAATCTTCAATACTCTGCTGGTCGCCAATCCTAAGCCTTTTTCATGGTAACTTGACAAAAAGATATATTGCGGTGACGGTGTTTCGTCGACTTTTCTTGCGGTGATGCGGTGTTCCGTAATTTTCTTTTGCGGTGTTGCGGCGATTCAGAGACCCCAATGTCCCCCTCCAATAACATGACCACAAAATTAAATCAAATAAATTGCCACTTTTACACTCCATGTAATTTACCACTCAAAGAAAACAAACTGCTCGTAGTCTAAACGAACATCTCTGTAACAGGCCATTCTGTTCTAAAAATCAGATCTTTCTTACTTCACCCACTACACTTCCCCCCCCCCCCCCTCCCTACACAGTAGCCAGCAGATACACTTGGACTACAATGGCTCGTGGAAGGCACGACGCACACGACACCTGTTTTCTTATTCTTAGGTATCCAACTAACCAATATTATATAGTCTTTAAAGACAATTGAAGACTTACCATTGCGACAAAAATCATCTACCGATCTAACAACTAACAATTTTATTCACACCAGACGACGAACAGTGAAAAGCCAAATTCACCGCATATTGTCAGCCATCATATCACTACAGCACCTGTGTTTTTAAACGCAAATCACTGTCAAATCTTATCATTAAAACCACTTTCCTCAGATCCTCTTCGCTTTGCGGTGGCCACCCGCTTAGCGCTCGTCTGAAACGCATAAAAAAATAAAGCCTGTTCTGCAGGCTAGCCATTCGACTCTACAACAACCGCCAGTATATCCTACTGCAACTACCAATTTGCCTTACCGCAGTTACGAAGTAATTATAGTTAGATATAAACAGTGTCCCGCGATCACGAATTGTTTTCGGTAATCGCGGAATGTTGTACACTGTTCTATCTGTGCTCTTCGCTACGAATTTCTACGCGCACCGACCTCACAGCTAGAGGTCTACTTGCATATATATATATATATATATATATATATATATATATATATATATATATATATATATATTATAGCAACAAAAGGGATTTCAAGCGATACAATTTTACATGAAATTGTTGAAAAATCGAAACGTTCTTACAATGTCTTATGTAGTAAACAGTCCTATCACAAGTGGCCCTTACGAACCACATGAGACCGCGAATCCTGTCAGTCTGAAATAGCCAGCAGTGACCTGTTTGAACCAAGATTATTAAATTATATAATGAGATACCATGAAACTTCACCTTCAAAACCATTGATTTCATTCATTAAACTTACAAAAACTGTTTATTAAAACTTTGATAGCAAATCTTAGAACAATATCTATAGTTCTTCGATTTCCCGCGCGACTATTTTTCGCAATAAGCCGTGCAAGAACTCATTTGCATTAGGTTCGGCACATGTGAAGTTTGACGTTTGAACCGGGCCTTACACGATCTATAATAAAACTAAACAAAATCATAAAGAAATCGAATGTTATTTAGAAAAATAGAAATGATAAGATAAGCAAACAAAGGAACACCGTGATGCAGCCGTCTATATTTTTAATACCTGAAAACAGCAATAACGGTCAACAACAGCGAGCAAAACCATGCGCGCATAAGTTACGAGGAAGAATTGTTGGATCCAAACAGGAAAAAAATCGCAGCCAACCGTAATTTCACTTGCCGTATTACAGAGACCGATGAACTGTGTAGAGATCGACGCGGATCGACAGCCTTCATAAACAGACCCTGAAATGTCCGTGGATGATTTTCCAGGCTCCATTTCACTTGCTATCTCATAAAAATCGGTCAATTCTCAACTTTTTCCGCCCATTGAAAAGCGTAAAGTTGCTTTTATGCGCTGCATATATGAAAGCGTCCTTCTCCGATCGGCAGCAAGCGAGGCCAAAGTAGATACCAGTTCCCACCCGTGAATTTACCCCTGAAAAACACAAAGAATCTTCGGGGGGGGGGGGGGGCTAATGGGATCTCCAAGCATGAGAAAAAATCTCGAGTTTTTCCGCTAGGAAATAGTACAGGACACCCAACACACGATAGAGGACATTCAACACGAAATTAGGATCGCGTTCGCAGACGAACGCAATTACCATGTACGTTTTTATATACGAAAGCTTTCAATTTCTCTAACTTTTCTCTCTGAAATACCGGACATGACAAAATCTAAAATTATCTGTCGACAGTGAACATAACAGCGTCAATGTCTTTCCTGCTATTAATAAACAGTCACACTAGGCCGAGCTATTTTACTTTTGTCTTTACAACATTTTAATTTTCAGGATCCAACCTTTATAGCAGACAGTTGCGCCGAAAACGCAAACTACCTACGGCGATCTGCCAGCATGTCCCCCCACGAAATTTTCAAACTAGAACACTCAAAAAACGCCATTTCCGTTTTTATAATTAAAAAATACTTTACCTAGCACACTTTTCAAAAAGTTCATAATTGTGGCGTCAAATCGCCCTAGTCCCCCTCATCACAGGTAGGGGACAAGAACTGCATGACAGTCTTTTGCTACCCAGTCCCATAGCAGTGACAGCGACTCACACTTCAAAACCCAGTACCAGTTCCTATTTATTTTTTTAACCAAGACAAGTGACTGAGTACAATATCGCAAGTGTAGAAAACTGATCCTTTCTCATTACACGATCTTCACTGCCATTCCATCACCCACATGCTCTGTCAAAATTACTACCTATTCCATTGAAAACCAATTACTAGAACTGCGCCCATAGCAAACGTGACCGAAAAACTGACCACGTGTTCACCATTTTCCCGCCATTTTCACGTCAGCGAGAAAACTTAGAGTCGATCTTCACTGCCATTCCATCACCCACATGCTCTGTCAAAATTACTACCTATGCCATTAAAACCAATTACTATAACTGCGCACATAGCAAACGTCAACGAAAAATGACCACGCGATCACCATTTTCCTGCCATTTTTCAAATCAAAATAAATAAAACAACAGACTGATACTTACCACAAACAAACACAAACAAAAAAAATCCCCCTACCATTTCATTTGTCTTCATGGTTTGTTGTAAAACCAGAGAAACAAGACATCCTAGAACTGACATTCTAGTCCATTCATCAAGAGTGAGTCTATTCATCAAGATCACTAGAAAGCTAGCGAGAACACACAAAAAAAAACTCAATCACAGAATTCATATCAACATAATGACCACCCTTTACCCAAACACCATCTGACATTACCACACGACCCACACCATCACTCTCCGACACTTCTGCGTTTTTGTCTTGAAAAGGTGGAGCACTAATAAGAGCAGATCCCCCAATGCTATACAAAAAACTTGTTAGCAAAGGGGCACAACTTCTCCTCCTTTTGCAAAAAAAAAAAAAAAAGAATAATAATAATAACTAAAAGTAAACAGAAATGGCTACCAAAATAAAACTACGCCCATTTCGTGAACATAAATTTTTATTGGCTGATTTTTATTGGCTGATTTGCATCATGATTTACATGTTTTCATGTACGTATTTTAAGAAGACTTATTGTAAAGGTGCGCTACAACAGCATCTTTACAAAATAAAAAAAAAAAAACAAGAACAATTGAAAAAGTTGGGTGCCTTTGATAGATAAATATAGTCAAGAAGACAACCCCACCTAATACCTTTGACAACAAACATTCTTTTTTTTAATAACCTTGCATTATAACGCATTAACGAGATGGCTTTAAGAGCCCTTTGATTTTTTTACGAATTATGTTTTCGAAAATCTGGGAATTCCATAAAGTATCAAAGGCTCCTAAGAGCCAACCCGTGAATGAGAAATGCTAACGCGTAACGCAATATTGCTTTAAGTTTTCACACTGACACGGTTCAATATCATTTTAAAATTAAAATTAAAGAAAAGTATGGAAAAATCTCGAAAAAAAAATCTTACACAGCCTCAAGACGGAAAAAAAATTACTGTGCACCGCTTCAAGTCGCAGAAGTAAGCTGTGCTTACTTTTCAGGCGAAACCTCTCACCAGAGGTCCATTTTGGAATTTGCATTTTTTAGACACAAACCCCAGTGTTTTTTTACGCATCGTCCAGGGTTCGCGAAGTCTCTTACGCAGCCGTTTTTTTGTAGTATAGAAGCAAAGACTATATTATTTCGGCCGGCCAAACCAGCTTTCTTCAGGTACAATAAAGAAGAAGAAGGCTGGCTTGTCCAGCCGAAATATAGTACATCTCTAAATTTCTACCTACGTTGTATAACCGACCAGATCACTAGTTTGATCCAACGCCGGTACACCAGCAGGATTATCGTCCATGGTTACTTGCTTGAACTTCTCGTTTTTTTGTGCAGGATCAGGAGCGTTGCGTGACGGCAAAGATAACGGCCGCGTGAGAGACTACCGTTCGCGAAAAGAACATTTTGTCGCATAAGTTTCACCGGCCAATTTTGCATGGTTTCTTAAAATGTGATGTGATACGAATCCCGAATAAAAGTCATTTATTGGGGCGGGGGAGTTGGACGCAGTGGGTTGGGGGGTCCATGGAGCAAAACGCCTAGGAGAGGGGAGGGTCCAAAGGTATGCAGAATCTTTCTCAAAGGAGCCTTAATTTATTTTTATTTTTAGTGGGTTCCAGGGTGTTCCGGTTAGGTTCCGACGGTGTTCCGGGGTGTTCCGGGGTGTTCCGGGGGTGTTCCGGGTCGATTCCTGGTTTTACAGACACCCTATGGTTCACCATTCAAATTCCTTAAATAGGAAAAACTTCTTACCATTACACAATTCAAAACAAGCACTGAACAGTGCTATTAATAAAACAGGTATTCAGTAGAATCGGCGATGAAATTTTTGATAAATAAATTAATAAGATAAGAAATTGAGCCTTGAATGCTAGTTTCGGAATACAATACAAAATACAATTTGCTTTCTATCCCCCGTCCCCGCTTCCTTGAGGTTTTTCTCCGAATTTTTCAAGAGCATTTATTGGTGACACATGCCGTCTTCAGTAGCTGTTCGTTTATCCTTTTGACACATTTTGGTAAAGTTTGGCGATAACCGGTTGTTATGGTAACAAGATATGGCGTCATATGTAGCACGAGGTCAAGCCATTTTTTAATAAAAATGCGTGTTTTTCACCTTTTTTCGGTGAAAAAAAAAACAACATACAAAATGCTACCAAAAGCAACTAAATGTTTAATTGTATCATATTTTGCAACTCTAGCTAAAAATATTTGCAATTTCCGCATTTTCCCGATATAGTTGAATTTTTAGTAAAATCCAAGATGGAGGCCACATCGTCGGCCATTTTGGATGACGTCACGGACCCCAGCAGCGCTACAACCCATAATATTTACATTATCTTGTAGAGCACATCACAGGCTATCTATTAGATGTAAAATATTTTCGAGTAACACCGCAAAAACCCAGGGGGAGCGGGGGTTGCAACCCCCCCCCCCCCTCCGTACCTTGCATAAGTTTGCGTGTACGTCCGAGGGTTAATAGAAGAACTTTCTAGAACATTTGCGTTTCCCAAAATCTCCCCTTTCGAGTGCAAAGCATGTTTCGTGATTCGCTTTAGCAAAGTAAAAAAGACACAAAATACATTTTGTTTTCCTGACTTCTTCTGACAACTAAGTGACCTGTTCCTTTACAGCGCTATTAAATGATGACATGAGCTTTCCATGACAATAATTATACCAGTCCTTCACAAACAGTGAACGGCCGTGACATGTCCATTGCATGCATGATCGAACAAAAGGACAACTTCTCAATTCAAATTAAAACTTTAAACTTTCATTCAAATAGTTCCTTACTCACTTAACCATATCTTATATCCTAAGTTATACTCCTTCTTTTTAAGCCGGCCTTCTTCGGTGATAAATAAAGACAATTGTATTAGTTTTTCAAACGATCCATGACATATGGTAAATACGGTATAAGCGCACTATGCTTATCGTCAAAATATCTTACAGTGAAACTACCTCAACCGGGGCCACCCGAGGACTTTCAGCCAATCAGAGACCGATCCTTAAACAAAGAATTGGGCATGCGGACCTCATGGGAAACTGTATGACCGTTTGTTCAATTTTCACCCGTTAATGTTCCCTTCCCGAAAACAGAAGTCAAAATTATGTCTGTTTAGCTCAGAATCAATCAGGCTGGTGGACTTTTCGAAAACGGGAGAAATTTGCCTCACTTTATTCGCGAAAGGGTCTTGGATCTGCATCACAATGGGGCATGTCAGCGCCAGATTGCTCAAGAACTTGGCACCAGCCGTCATTTTGTTCAAAATGTCTTACGCGACTATGATTTGACCAACTCGTGTTTTCAAGCTCCAAAAGGTCACAGAGGGCGCACCGTTCTCACGCCAAATGCAGTTGAATGCATTGAAATTGAAAAACTTTGTAAACCAAAAATAAGAAAAGATCCTTTCGTCGACAACGAAGTGTTTTACGGAAAAATTGGAACCCTCAACATGTGGTTTAGAGAAATTCATTCGGGAAATGAAATCGTCACGCAACATTGAGCGGCTTTCCAGCGATTGACCCTGCTATTTTTCTCTTCCATTAATATAAAACTATTTCTACTGAAATGGAAATAAAACGCTTTTCATTTCGTGACGAGAAGTTTACGAATTTCATACAGTAACGACATGTAATAACGTTACTGTCGTAACATACAGTAACGACAGTAACTGAACACTTGTCTTGTTGACATAAAAACCGCAGCCGCAGCCGCTTACCAAGATGATTTTTTCTGATACGCAAGCGCTTCCGATAACGGGAACTAAAACAACGCTTTTTTATCACAATAAAAAGCATAAGAAATTGTATACAGCTGTTTCGAGAAAGGTTGTCGGAAAAATAGCGTAAAAGTGCACGCGACAATCCAGAAAGGTATTGTGGGTAGACATCCACGCTATTTCCTAAAAACTCATTTATCCCAATGGCCTGCCATTTAAGATCGTCCCTGTACGACGAGGCATCGCGGGTTTCATGTATTTATAATTATTTGACTTATTAAAATTCATTGACCATATCCCATATTATTTTTCGGGATTTTCGCGTGGACTTTTGCGCTTTTTTCCGACAACCTTTCTCGAAACAGCTGTAAGCCCAGGGCTTACAAGCGGCATTCTACGGTATGTCACTGCAGGGGCGCAGCCAGGACTTTTTCAGAGGGACGCACAATCAATTTTCAAACACCCCTAAATCCCTACCCCCCCCCCCCCCCACTCTCAAGTCCCAAATCTTTCTTATTTTTCGACTTTTTCAGGTACGCACGCGCGTATGTGCGTACAGGTAGCTATGCCCCTTTTTTGTGTACATGGATATAGGTACTAGGGGAGGGGTGAGGGGGTAGATGCCAACCCCTTAAGGTTTTTAAGAGCATTTACTGTTAGAACATTCCGTCTTCAGTAGCTGTTCGTTTATCCTTGGGATACATTTTGGCAAATATTGTGGAGGATTAGGTGCTTTGGTAACGAAATACAACTTCATGACTAGCATGAGGTCCAACCATTTTTGATCATGAAAAAAAAAATGCGAAACAGCTTGGCACCGATCCAGTTATTAAACTATATCTATTTAGTTATTTCATTCTACTTTCATTTTTTGTTGTTGTAAAAATCATTTAACCGCTAGTTGTCAAAGAAATCATCAAAGTCAAAGTCAAAGTTTTCGCCACTTCAAAAAACTCCACGTACATGTCAGGCGCTCATTTACGCTCATCCTAAATTTGAACAACTGGGTCCAGATGTAAAATCGATTAGGGTTTTTGTCAATTTACTTACAGCCCCCATTGCACTTGTAATTCCTCGCTATCAAACTCTTCTGGAACCGATAAGCTCACCATCCAGCCCTTTTGAGGATGCCTAGCCAAACAAAATTATAAAATTATGGCAACTGCTAATTTGAGGTCACATGCACTGAAGGAGTTGTACCGTTTCGCGCATAATGCTGATTATTAATACAAAGTACCCACACCTTTATTTCAATGCAAAACATAAAATGGAAAAATATACAAAATGATTACTTTATCGACAGTCTTAAATTGCACTTGAAAAACCATTTAGAATCCGATGGTTGCATGATATTCATCAGGAATAGGCTTCTAAAACCATGTCCGGGAAATGAGATATATCCGTTGTCAGAACGTCCTTAAAAACGCAGTGATTTGAAGATTGCTGACAATTTCTGTCCGATCATTTTTGCGTTAGCGCCAAGAGCTTCAAAATGTTCAGAGAACGTTTTCAGAGACGAATTGTTAAAGAAGGAATGTCCAAAACAATTCATCATTGCACGAAGAGTTATATCGAGTTTAGTATTCGATGGAAGATAGCACGTTCAGATAGTGGAGAGCGAACGAAAAGCCCGTTACGCATTCTAGTTATCCTCCCCGAAATGTGAATGTGAAAAGCCCAAAAGCGACTACGAAGGTAGCTAGCTGTACCTACCTTGGTGAGAGACGACAAGTAGCAAGTCTGGGAACATGTTTCATATTTCGTTTTCGCACTAGCTGTCCGCTTTGCCGCTTGCATAGGGCACTCGCGCGACACTAAAAGATCACAGGCTCGTTCACTGAGCCTATGGAGAAATATCTTCCCCCCCTCGCGCTTTTTAACAGGACCGCGCAAATGTGGCGACACACCGGTTCTTAAGAGCAGATGTCTGTAAATATCAAGAATCCGAAGACAGAGGCGAGATTTCGAATTTCTTTTTATTTTACCAAAATAACTTATTTAGTGACCTATTTTTGAAAATGGGATTAAAAGGTTTGATTTCCTTTATTACATTTTTCAAAATTTCGAGCAGTCGAAAATTAGCCTTTTGAGTCCGCGGGTGCTTTCATGGACCATTGAATTTTGGCCATTTTGGACCATTTTCACACGCTCCTGTTATCGTAACATTCGGTGTCCTACAATGCCTTTTACATAGTGAATTAAACATCTTTTTAACTTTCTTTTGCAATAAAATTTCGTTGGAAATGTTAACTTTAAAAATCATTTTGGTCTTGAGTAAATAAAAGTAAAAGGAAATCAAACCTTTTAATCCCATTTTCGAAAAAAGATCACTAAATAGGTTATTTTGGTAAAATAAAAAGAAATTAGAAATTTCGCCTTTGTCCTCGGATTCTCGATGCTTACAAACATCCACTCTTAAAAATTCACCGAACGAAACACGAGAAAATCTGCGGTTAATTTTGGTCATTTTTGCTTTGCTTCATTTTCGTTTATCACGTGCAAAATTACTAAAGCCCGCTTCTTCAGCGCTTATATAAAATTATAAGAATCCAAGCCACCTTAACCCTTAAGGTTTTTCTCCGTTATATTCGTTTGTCCTTTTGACACATTTTGGTAAAGTTTGGCGATAACTGGTTGCTAAAAAAAATGTATCCCGATAAAATCCAAGAAGGCAGCCGTATTATCGGCCACTTTGGATGACGTCACTGACCCCCAGCAGCGCTACAACCCATAATATTTACCTTATCTTGTAAAGCACATCACAAGCGATCTATTAGATGTAAAATATTTTCGAAATATCGTAACACCGCAAAAACTCAAGGGGGGGTGTGGGTTGGAACAACACCCCCCCCCCCCTCCCCCCCTTTGTACCGCGGTAGGGGTATTAGTTTGCGTGTACGTCCAAGGGTCAAAGCGACAATAGAAATATTTGGCTACTTCAATGTCTGAGATGCGATTCGATATAGTGACTCAGAAACTTCGCGGGAAATAAGATATCCCTACGTTAAGAAGAGAGGTACGACTTCAATCTATGATTTCGCATTCAGAATATCATAAGCAGCTTATAAGTGCAGCTTATAAATACCTATGCGATTGATTGTTGAGTCATTCAAAATGACAAATTCTCATAACTTCGGAATGAAAACACATTTCTATTTTTGACGTGTTTTCACCTGAAAGCCAGGGCAATAGGCTATCACATTAAAGTTTTTTCCAAGACATTTTCCACTATCATCTGCTTGAGTATAGCCTTGATTGTTGATTAAGAAGAATTTTACTCACAGTTTGCCTAGCAAGGGATTGTGATAAAACATATCTCGAGGCAAGAACTTCAGATGATTGTCGTTCAAGTTCCTGCAAATAAATAAGTAAATAAACAAACACATAACTAAATACCCTGGGTGCCAGAGGTTTTTATTTTTTAGTGAAAACGGCGAGTTTGAGCGGCGAAGCCGCGACAACAAGAGAAAAAATAAAAACCTCTGGGCACTCGAGTACACAACCTCATTTCCATGCGATTTGTGGGTCGGATATCTCACCAAACCGGTTTTAAACCTTGGGGACCAACGCGTGTCTGTATGTTTAAAACGCGGTCGAGACAGAAATATTAAATCAAATCTACTCCAATGGAAAAGATACATCGATGACATTTTTTTACTGTAGAGTGTCGAGAAAAAGGAGATAGAAGATTTTATTGTCCTTGCAAACAAACATTAATCTCAGACGAAAGAAGTAAACTTTCTGGATACAACCGTTTTCAAACCGTTAACAAACAAACAATCCTTGATATCCGCACGCAATTAATCCAGTACACCTATTTCTCTTCCTGTCACCTACCAGTGGTCAGCGAAATCGTTCAGCGAGAATACCTGCAACTCCAAAGCACGCCTCCGTGCTAGAGATAAAAATTAAATAGAGATAAAAAGTTTCCTCGTTCAAACAAAACTCTAAAGGTCACACTCCACGATAACACGAATTAATAAGTCGTGTCTGGCCTGTCAACACCTCTTTTCAAGACATCCTTGCGCTGGATAAATTTCAACAGCGCTTCTTTCTGAACTGGCTTTAGTTCTCTGATATTTTGAAAATTTGGATACTAAAGAGTAATCCACAGCGTTTCTTAAAGATCGCAAAAAGCCGCAATCTCTATCTACGTCCGCCATTGTTGTTTGTGTGGCTTCACTTTGGGAAACCGGTTTTTCACGCGCCCGTTGCGAATTGTTTTGGTCCAGCCAATCGAAGTTGCTGTTGCATCATTAACTCCCGGTAGAGTCTGGAAACAAGTATGAGTAACCAATCAGCGACCTAGTTCAGATTCTGAACTTGATCCTCGCATGGAAATGAGGTTGTATATTCGAGTGACCAGAGGTCCGTCTCGCGAGCTTCTTCTAACCGTTTATGCGGTTAATTTCACTCATGATATTCAGAGAACGGACCTCTGGATCCAGGGTGATAACTAAATGAATATATATCTAAATAATGAATCACAACGTGGTAAACTGCAAGTAAAACCCAGTTGAACAAGGGATATATTTTGACCGATAAAACTTTCTTCTAACTGTCACTTTTAATAGGGATTGACCTTATGAAAGAAAATGAAAAGCAAATATTATTATTATTGACTTTTTATAAACATAACCACGTCTAAAATAACCGCGCTTGAAAAATGGGAGCGAGATCTCAAATGAAAGGATCCACAGGAAAAATTATTTTAAGTAGCTCAAACTTAAATACAAAGAAAAATAGCTCAGAGAATTGTGTTACAAACTCGTACATAGACTTTAAAATAATCTGTAACTCTACAGATCAGCTTCTGTTTTGTTATATTGTCTAACCTTTATTATTTTAAATTACATTACTTTTCCCTGCCTCGAATAGCGTTTTTGCCAATTTGCAGGGGAACTGTACTTAAGTTTATATGTCTAATAAAGTTTTGTTTGTTGTTGTTGTTGTTGTTGTTGTTGTATCCCAAAAAGAAATACATAATTACTAAAAAATTTCTGATACTCTAGACTGCAGGTACTGTGGTCAACCAGATTCGTTAGGTCACAGTTCATTGAATGCAACCATTCTTCAACAAAGTTTTGCAATATTACAATGGAGAAAATGTCGCCTCTTTGACTCTAAGAGAGGAAGACTACTATTTGGTAAAATCCTGAATAATGGACAGCTGCCTCTACAAATCCTTAGGAAGTAAATTATTGCATGATATTTGAGAAATATTACCTCTACCACCTGAAACATAATAAATTTGTTTGTTGTTCACTCAGGGTATACAAAATGTAATATTACATTTGTATAACTGCAATTGCTGCAATTGATATTTAAACAAAGTTTCAATATCCACTTTTTTATAATATTCTTAGGATTTAATTTAAATTTGGCATTTTATTAGAGTTTAATACAGTAAACAAGCAACATACTGATAAGGCTGCAAAAAAGGGGGGTCTCGATAATGCAGCATAAAGGACAAAACAACAACGAAACGAGACAACAGTTCAATAAAGATAGATAGCGGTAACCCTTTTGATTACATTACTGGATACTTAATAATAATAACGAGATATACATTGCCAATACAAAGCTATAATAAACGAAAAGGGGCGGCGTTTGTTTGCGTTGCTATGCAAAACAGGATTAGAAACAACAAAGATCAGACAGTAGTTCAATAAAAGACAGTAAGCTGCGATTATATTGGCTGTAATTTCATGGATGCTAAGTGAAAATTATTTGGAGAAAGTAACACAACGCATACGATAGCAGCCATGGACTGTCAATTAAAAAATAATAACTTAGGGAGTGTTTTCTCCAGAGCTCATTCAAAATTATTCTTGACAATGTATCATTGTAGAAATGGTAGATAAATAGTCTCTTGAAATTAGAAGTGCATCATTCCCAAGCAGCGGAGAGAGAGATCCATGGCAGTAGAACAGCCGGACCTTGCTCATTCTTCACGTGTTTGCTAATCTCCAAAGAATAAGACCTTAAAATGTTGTCAGCACTCAAATAGTATCACATTAACGACCTTGAGTCCTAATAATAAACCTAGTGTATGCAGCGCATAACCTTTATTCAAAAGGAGGAGAAGAAAATATCTACTCTCGTATAAATTTTCAATTTTTTATTATTTATTTTAGATTAATTATTGACATGCACGTTAGAAATCACCCAAAATAAATTTGTTTAAAATGAGCGTTCAGCTGTTAAATGTTACTACACAATTTTATGATTTTACGATTTTAATTTTAGTATTCTATTTTAATTGACAGTCCATGGCTCCTATCGTATGTGTTGTGTTTATATATTTCTAATTTTTATTAGCACCTTCTCCAAATAATTATCACACAGCATCCGTGAAATTAAATCCAATATAATCGCATCTTACTGTCTTTTATTGAACTCCTATCTGATCTTTGTTGTCTGTTATCCTGTTTTACATAACAGCGCAAACATAAGGGGGGCGAACGAAATATGCGCGCTAGTTACCCCAGGAGGGGAGGGAGCATGTACGCTCCATTAGAAGTTTCCATGGGGTGCAATGTTTTTAAATGCGGGGACTACGCTGACTACGCGCGCATATCACGTACGTCCCCCTAACTAAGGTACGAATTCTTAGAATAAATTCCACACGTGCTCATTTCGTATTCATAAACAAAACTCTGAAAACTGCTTGTCAGCTTCGCCTGAGCTCAGATGCGGAGTAGCTTATAAAAACCAACTATTTCTCCAATTGCAAGCCCTTCTAAGCAAAAAACAATCGATGTAAAAGTATTGCAGTACCTTGAGATTCATGTGGAAGGAGTTTGACACCCAACTGCAGGATAATTTTCGAAAAATGACGGAAAACGCAGCATTGGAGATTTGAGCAGGTTTTGGAGCATTTTATGATATTTACAGAACTAGTGAATACTTTTTAACGGTTCGCACGATTTGCAATCGGCTTATAATTCAGATTTAGCAAGCATTGGGAAGGCTTCTCCCAGAAATTTGGGTTCGTAGATTGTTTTGTCAAAGAGCATGAAGTATTTAAAATTTTAAGAGAATTTTAGGACTAAATTTTGATGGCGTTAATTCTTCCGCATTTCTACTCCAACGATTTTGCTGAAACTTGGTGAGGGTATGTATTAAGTCAATGTAAGCTGATTCCAGAAATTTAACAAAAATATAACAGCAAAATGTTTCACAGCGTGCGATTTTGTTCAAAAAGTGAGGTTCATTTAAGCCCGATTATCACTAAATATATTTTTCCCATGAAAATCGAATTATATCATATTATTGCTAAATAATAGCTGTAAGTTTTCGCAAAGTTTTTGAAGCATCGCTTTAGAGCCGAAAAAGTTATGAGACAAAGTTTGTCATAGACGAGTGCGCCCGAAATAACAACGGAACCACCTTAAATACAAAAGATGTATCTTAGGGCTACAAACTTTATAAATGCTTGCTTGGCTGATGCATTTAGGCATTTTGTGTCGCACTTATACAAAATTCATATCAAAAATCGTTTCAAATTAAATCATTTAATATTGTATAAAAAGTGGATATTAAAACAAAGTTTTAATATCAGTTACAGCACTTGCAGTTTTACAAATGTAGTGCTGCATTTGTATACCCTAAATATATATCAGAAAAAGCTGTTCACTAATCCATATGCTGGACTATGCCATCATATAGCAGCCATGTCGAACCAACGAAACTACCCCACTGTGCGCCAGTTCTGTCAGGCCTTTGAAATTGAATTTCTCTAGTTTTTACTGTAGAGGGACATTGCACCAGTGCGACAAGCTTCACACCGGAGTTTTTCTCCTTGGATTGTTTGTTAAAATCAGATGGGATGATTCCGGGAAGGGCATCATGGTTGTAGCCTTATTCACTGTTAATTCTGTTAAAAATAATTTTTAACTTCTATAATATAAACAAACTCGATAGCATCCACAACAACTTTAAAGTATTTAATATTTAATTTATTCCATTTGTTTTTACTTCTTACGGCAGTTTTTAATTATAAAAGGTAACGTAACCTTTCAATTTTAGTGATTTATATATTTATATATGTATATTCTATAAAAAGTGGATATTAAAACAAAGTCTTAATATCAATTACAGCAATTGCAGTTTTACAAATGTAGTGTTGCATTTGTATACCCTAAATATGTCACAAAATGCGATTACGTTTAGTAAAATACACTGCTAATTGTCTGTCTAAAAACTAATTATTAGATCTAACTTAAAGTCAAACTCAGAATAACAATGTCTATCTCAAAATGAAACTCAAAATCTCAACATTCTCGGCGAATAAATTAACTCATTAATAAGATCAATCAATCAATCAGTCAATCAATCAACCAACCAATCAATAAATATATATTATTTTGCCTTACCACTACAGGTGGGTTTCTATATGCATTTAAAGTAATGTTTCATCTTTTAAAACAGTCCAAAGTCAGCACTATTTTTTACAGGGCTATTTCTTTTCTTTCCTTTTTTATATAGTCTTCTTAAAGTTTACTAAACGTAATCGCCATTTAATCATTTAGACCAATGGTTTTTCTCGGCCTCGTTAAAGTGATTTTAACTAAAATAGCCGTGCCAGCTTTAATTTTCACTGCGTTTATAATTGATGGTGATCACGAAAGCATTTTGCAAGGCAATGTTGTGTACCTTTTTCGTGTCGCTTATTTATTGCTTTTAGTTATCGACAATCATTAAAGAACCCTTTGAACCTGTGTCTGTGTATTTTCTCGTGTGCCTGTGTCTCTATTTTATTGCCTCGCTAAAACCCCGCGTCTTCCAAACCCGTGCGCGCCTTGATATACTTATGTTACCCTTTGCGCGCGTTCGATCGCCGTTTGCAATTTGAATAAAGTTAGGCGTGCAAACGGGTTGTCGCGAGCCTATGAATAAAGACGAACAAATGTGGTCGTCCCGCGCGGAACTCTTTCTTTACTTATTGTTATTTAGTCCTTTTTTGTAATTTTGGTTTTAGACCTATAAGCGTAAGCATTGTTAAATTTCTAAGGTTCAAATGGGACCGTTTTAAACGATTATTGCATTTAATTTCATCGCTTGTTAATCACAACGACTTTTCAGGTCCTGAAAGAACTGAGCACATCGATGTGAAGTCTGAAAGCCTCGACTAAAAACTGGTCACTTTTGTGGTAACGATTACTTATTGATTCCACGTAGACTGATATTAGTCAGCTCAGGCACCTAGGGCCAGCTGTGGTACCACGGTTTGAAACGTGCGATAAGAGAGAATTATCAAAAACCTTGTTTGATTTTTTCTACCGTTTACCGTTAGATTTTATTTGTTCGTTTCGTCATTCTGCGCGCGCGCGTATTTCCTGCAACGTTACTGCATTTTTAAGCGATTGATTGGCGCGTACTCTCTTACCAGGTCTGTTCACTGTGCCCCTGACGATAATGGCGGACCTTCTGAGCAGACTCATTAATTAAAAAGTAACTATCAGTCTATGTTGCTTTTTATCTTAGTGAGTTCACTAAATTTGGTCATTTACTAGAAATACGTGTCTCGCAGAACCTCGCGAAGCTCGGGGGAGGAAATTCATTCCTTTGCTTTCAAATGGCTACTAATATTAAAGTTCTTAGTTTCGATATCTCACGTTACGTATCAATATATCAAATTTTCAATCATTTGTCGTAAAGCCATTCAAGCTGCTTTCGAGAATGGTAAAAATAGGTCAAATACGTTTTCTTGGGAAACGTAGTTTGAGAATTTCACGGTCTATTTTTACGAATGGAGACGTCATTGGACGGGAAAGTTTGTGTTTTAATATGAGCGATATGGCAGAGCAAAATAGCATGAACTTTGCGTTTGTATGCAATAGTATGGGAAAGACGTCATAGTTTTATTGGTTTAGCTACCGTGCACAAGGAAATTTTGACTGAATTTGTTTTGCGGGAGGAAATTTTTGTGCGCGGTCGGGACAGCTTAAATTTCTGCTGGGAGGAAATGTTTGCGGATTTCTGGTCAAGTATAAATAAAATCCAAGGCATCGGTATTAAACAATTTCACTTCCTGACCGGAGGTTTTTATAGTTCTCCTAGTTATATGGTTGCTGTTCTGGCGCCAATATGAACATAAACAACCAGAAAACTAGTGAGTGAATTATTGTACGTTGTTGTAAAAATGTATCAGTATTATGATAACAGTCTCTGGTTCTTTTGAGGACGTGTGTGGAGTTGAATCGGTAATACAGATGACTGTTGTGCCGGTCGCCTCGGAGTTATGATAGCAATATATTCACTGTTGAAAAGTTCTTGTAAAGCCGATATACATCATTAAAACAAGTAATTTTTTCTGCGCGAGTATATTTCTGCGGTGGAAAATTTAATACAAAATAAAGTAATACTGCATAATAATGCAACAACAGACAACCTTGCCTGTATCTCCGGCAGATCAGAAAAAGGTTTTGAAAAATACTGCGGTCAGGAATCCCGCATGTTTGATTACTTTAGTACAAATGTTATAATTTGAGAAATTGGGGCGCTAAGTTTCATGATGTCACTTTCCGGGAAACTTGATTAAAGTGTACAGCTATCATGCTGGAGATTCAAATATTTAAAACCGTATATAATGATGGCTAATAATTTCGAAGTGGATGCCAAGTATCTCGCATTTTAGCACAGAATACAGTTTAAAGCTAGTTCGTTCTTTTCGATTCGTTGCCCGTCGATATCTCAGACTGCACGAAAGAACCTTTAAGGTTGATCAATTCTGAGACAACGAGAAAGAAAACAAGGATAATCATGAAAATGGCGGTAGGAAGTCCGCTGTTCGCCACATAATGCGTTCCTTCAAACGAATAACTTCGGATCCTAGAGGCTTGGTCACACCAGTTAAAATACAACAGATGTATCTTAGAGCTATAATCTTTATAAATGCTTGCTTGGCTGATGCATTTAGGCATTTAGTGTCGCACTTTCTTTTCATGTTTTTATCTCGTTAATGCGCATGCGCATTAAGCGAGATTTCGAAATTACCACGAAAAAAGGGGCAAAAGCTGTTAACAAATTTTTGTGGACTTTTTTCCGGGGGGGGAGTTTCTTCTTTCTTCTTCATAGAAGCTATATTAGGGCATTGAGGATATGGTTGGTTAAAGCGGTTAGGATTTCAAGAAGGGCGTCACATACCGTCACTAAAATATTTGAGGAACACCCCCGGTCCTATTGTTAATTTCCCTAGGGTATTGGGATGTCAGAACTTGTGATGAACTTGTCGTATTTCACATTACGTCACCGCAAAGATATTAAAGTTCTTAGTTTCGATATCTCACGTTACGTATCAATATATCAAATTTTCAATCATTTGTCGTAAAGCCATTCAAGCTGCTTTCGAGAATGGTAAAAATAGGTCAAATACGTTTTCTTGGGAAACGTAGTTTGAGAATTTCACGGTCTATTTTTACGAATGGAGACGTCATTGGACGGGAAAGTTTGTGTTTTAATATGAGCGATATGGCAGAGCAAAATAGCATGAACTTTGCGTTTGTATGCAATAGTATGGGAAAGACGTCATAGTTTTATTGGTTTAGCTACCGTGCACAAGGAAATTTTGACTGAATTTGTTTTGCGGGAGGAAATTTTTGTGCGCGGTCGGGACAGCTTAAATTTCTGCTGGGAGGAAATGTTTGCGGATTTCTGGTCAAGTATAAATAAAATCCAAGGCATCGGTATTAAACAATTTCACTTCCTGACCGGAGGTTTTTATAGTTCTCCTAGTTATATGGTTGCTGTTCTGGCGCCAATATGAACATAAACAACCAGAAAACTAGTGAGTGAATTATTGTACGTTGTTGTAAAAATGTATCAGTATTATGATAACAGTCTCTGGTTCTTTTGAGGACGTGTGTGGAGTTGAATCGGTAATACAGATGACTGTTGTGCCGGTCGCCTCGGAGTTATGATAGCAATATATTCACTGTTGAAAAGTTCTTGTAAAGCCGATATACATCATTAAAACAAGTAATTTTTTCTGCGCGAGTATATTTCTGCGGTGGAAAATTTAATACAAAATAAAGTAATACTGCATAATAATGCAACAACAGACAACCTTGCCTGTATCTCCGGCAGATCAGAAAAAGGTTTTGAAAAATACTGCGGTCAGGAATCCCGCATGTTTGATTACTTTAGTACAAATGTTATAATTTGAGAAATTGGGGCGCTAAGTTTCATGATGTCACTTTCCGGGAAACTTGATTAAAGTGTACAGCTATCATGCTGGAGATTCAAATATTTAAAACCGTATATAATGATGGCTAATAATTTCGAAGTGGATGCCAAGTATCTCGCATTTTAGCACAGAATACAGTTTAAAGCTAGTTCGTTCTTTTCGATTCGTTGCCCGTCGATATCTCAGACTGCACGAAAGAACCTTTAAGGTTGATCAATTCTGAGACAACGAGAAAGAAAACAAGGATAATCATGAAAATGGCGGTAGGAAGTCCGCTGTTCGCCACATAATGCGTTCCTTCAAACGAATAACTTCGGATCCTAGAGGCTTGGTCACACCAGTTAAAATACAACAGATGTATCTTAGAGCTATAATCTTTATAAATGCTTGCTTGGCTGATGCATTTAGGCATTTAGTGTCGCACTTTCTTTTCATGTTTTTATCTCGTTAATGCGCATGCGCATTAAGCGAGATTTCGAAATTACCACGAAAAAAGGGGCAAAAGCTGTTAACAAATTTTTGTGGACTTTTTTCCGGGGGGGGAGTTTCTTCTTTCTTCTTCATAGAAGCTATATTAGGGCATTGAGGATATGGTTGGTTAAAGCGGTTAGGATTTCAAGAAGGGCGTCACATACCGTCACTAAAATATTTGAGGAACACCCCCGGTCCTATTGTTAATTTCCCTAGGGTATTGGGATGTCAGAACTTGTGATGAACTTGTCGTATTTCACATTACGTCACCGCAAAGATATTAAAGTTCTTAGTTTCGATATCTCACGTTACGTATCAATATATCAAATTTTCAATCATTTGTCGTAAAGCCATTCAAGCTGCTTTCGAGAATGGTAAAAATAGGTCAAATACGTTTTCTTGGGAAACGTAGTTTGAGAATTTCACGGTCTATTTTTACGAATGGAGACGTCATTGGACGGGAAAGTTTGTGTTTTAATATGAGCGATATGGCAGAGCAAAATAGCATGAACTTTGCGTTTGTATGCAATAGTATGGGAAAGACGTCATAGTTTTATTGGTTTAGCTACCGTGCACAAGGAAATTTTGACTGAATTTGTTTTGCGGGAGGAAATTTTTGTGCGCGGTCGGGACAGCTTAAATTTCTGCTGGGAGGAAATGTTTGCGGATTTCTGGTCAAGTATAAATAAAATCCAAGGCATCGGTATTAAACAATTTCACTTCCTGACCGGAGGTTTTTATAGTTCTCCTAGTTATATGGTTGCTGTTCTGGCGCCAATATGAACATAAACAACCAGAAAACTAGTGAGTGAATTATTGTACGTTGTTGTAAAAATGTATCAGTATTATGATAACAGTCTCTGGTTCTTTTGAGGACGTGTGTGGAGTTGAATCGGTAATACAGATGACTGTTGTGCCGGTCGCCTCGGAGTTATGATAGCAATATATTCACTGTTGAAAAGTTCTTGTAAAGCCGATATACATCATTAAAACAAGTAATTTTTTCTGCGCGAGTATATTTCTGCGGTGGAAAATTTAATACAAAATAAAGTAATACTGCATAATAATGCAACAACAGACAACCTTGCCTGTATCTCCGGCAGATCAGAAAAAGGTTTTGAAAAATACTGCGGTCAGGAATCCCGCATGTTTGATTACTTTAGTACAAATGTTATAATTTGAGAAATTGGGGCGCTAAGTTTCATGATGTCACTTTCCGGGAAACTTGATTAAAGTGTACAGCTATCATGCTGGAGATTCAAATATTTAAAACCGTATATAATGATGCTATACTTCTGA
Organism: Cladopsammia gracilis; assembly: GCA_022457155.1. Classification (NCBI taxonomy): domain Eukaryota; kingdom Metazoa; phylum Cnidaria; class Anthozoa; order Scleractinia; family Dendrophylliidae; genus Cladopsammia; species Cladopsammia gracilis. The sequence continues at coordinate 432,803 of JAJGOT010000540.1, forward strand.
CAATGGAGATACTGCCTAACTCCGAGAAACACATTACACTTACACGCGAAATAAACTCTGAGGAGCTATTAAAAAACAATTGCAAGATCCCACTATTCCAATATATGACTATCGCATAAGACTTGGATCTTAATAGAATATTTTACGAAATTTTACTGCGGTCGTGACCCCGGGTGTCGTCAAGAAGACACTGTCAACACTATATTTTGAGGTTTAAAGCAGACCCATTTAATCTCTAATAGTTACTAAACACATGATACCGGAAATAGAAAACTCTCGACTTTCGAATAAAAAAAGACAGAACTACTATATATTCGCAAATAACCCATTCATGTATAACATTAACTTATGCAGCCATTTCTTTTTCAACTCTCCACAAAAGAAAAATCAATGTCCGCTTCACTTTCCAAAACATTTCATATCGATAGCGATAACAACATACAACAACTGCGTGAAATATTTCCTTTAACAAGCATTGACAACTAAGCGGAAAACAGATATTTCAGCCCACCCACATCTGACGTCTGAGTTATCAAAAGTTTCTTTCCCGCCGCTTTTGTTGATAATTTTGTCCGATGGATTATGAATGTTTTGCGATACCTTGTTATCTTTGTGGAATGTCCGGTTTCCGGAAGATAATAAAAGAACAGGAATGAGCGAATCTCAAAACTGTAAAAATGAAATTAACGTTGGAAAAATATATATTTGCTCAATTCTTTCTTTGAGGAATAGAGGAATTCTAAGGATATGCACTTTTTTGTCTTGACTTCCTGACTGAATTTAAGTCTTAAAATAGCAATGAATATGCGTGAACGGACTCTGATCGATCAATGACAGACATTGTAGCAACCATAGGTCATGGATCAGTTCTTTTCTTCTTTAAAATCTCCGTAAAATTCTTAGATGTTTATATCTTATATATAAAGATCTACAAACGCGGATAAGCGTAAACATTTATCCGATGCGTTGTGGCACACATCAAAGATTTAAATTGGATGATCCCACAGGCAGATGATCGTGATGTGAGTGACATCAAGTTACAGATTCGAAGCCAGTGCACAGTAATGAAATATACTAGGTAATAATACGATTTGTCACGGAATTGATAAGCGATAGAAAAATCGAAAATATTACACACTACACATTACACAAAGTCTTCTCACCTTTACTTTATTGTCTCTTGATGTATCCTGACCGGTTTAAATGCATTTTTACAACTTTTGTCACTCGCCCCACTATCCACTATAAAAGAAGGGAAGGCTGGAGACCTCTGAGCGAACCCTCGCCACGCGAAAGCCAATAAATTCTAAACAATTCAACTCAAGCTCCCCGAATTGCCACCAGTGAGGCCGCAGGTTAAATGTCTACCCGTGCGATTCGTGCTAGCTTCCAAATTCCCTTTCACGGTCTCTAAAAGGGCTCCGTTTTGGAGCGATTCTGGCCATCTTTTTGTACCACGAAATTCGAATACTAAAGCTTAGCGACCGCGTCACAGAGACAAAATGACATTCACCCGAGGGGAGGGTCGTTACTTTTGCCCTCGCGCAAATTGACACCGTCGGGGGAGCCGGTGCGTGTAATTCGAACGGAAACCACACGCGTGACCTGTCACTTATTTGTCTTTATTTGATAAAGTGCAATTTTTCATCAAGATAAAAAGAAAAGTCTCTTTTTAAAATAAAAATGCTCGAAGGAAAATTATTAAGCTTGTTAAAACCAATTTGCGCCAAAAAATCAAAAATCAAAGGTCACGGATATGTATGTGTATACCGGGAGTCTAGGGTGTACTCTAACTGCACGTCCGATCCAAGTGAGAGGAAGATAGGGGCCTTGGGAACGAGGTTGGTAGACGTTTCAATAACAAATTGATCATTACATGTAAAAGACCGTTGGCCGTCGGGTGTTGATATGAACGATATGGTCAATAATGTTTAATTTTATTGGTAAATTGCACAACCTTCTAAAGTCGCTGTCGTAATTTGTCGTATTTTTGAAGCGGAATCGAGCCGCTTCTCGCTGTTCAGAACGTCTCATGTCGGCAATTTTTGGGGCCACGTCGCTTGTCGTTTTTACCAAGGCTTCTTTAAGCCGAGATGTTTTGAAAACAGCTTCGGCTATAAAAGGAAACGAAATCTAATCACCAGCTCTATTCCCACAAGAGACACCATTCTGCCCGAAGGTACACAATTTTTTAGTTGACGGAAAAAGCGACAAGTAAAATATTTTCATTTGCCTTTTTTACAATAGTCTACCTTAGTGAAGTATTTAGATAAAACATTCCTTTTTTACTGAAGTCTTTTTACTGAACTTATTCACATGCACAAAGTTCTTGTTTTGTCTCATACATCCACATATACACTGCACATATTAATTGGCTGTTTAAAAACATTGCTAGTAAATCAATTTTAATCCCAAATGAAAATCGTTGCAATATGTTTTAGTTTTGTTTAAATATCAATAAATAAAGATAGTAAATATTTTTTAACCTTCGAACATCTTTCCCAAATTTCGATTGATAGGAAAATCGCCATTGTAGTGCCATACAAGTCATTGCTACTAAAATACTGTGACTGATACAAAACATAGAAAATTAACTAAGTAAAAGGGCTCTCTAAAGATAGATTGAATCTAAGTAGTTTTGCCACCCCCATCCCTCCTCATAATTTCCCCCCGTAGCAACCAAATTGGCCTCGGCTCATAACTCGTGGCGAAGCACACGAGTTGTAAATCCGGCGTTGACTTTTCTTGTTTTTTTTTTTCGTGTCACATTAGCGCATGCAAATTTATGCACGCATATTTAAGTCTATATCGACGACTATATGGCTTTCGGCCATGAAATACATACCGTAAAATCTCTCCGTGTGTGTACTCGAGAAGCAAGATAAAGAACTACTGCGTACAACTGCACACTTTCAAGACAATTCATGGCGTTCATGGATGGATAGGCCGTTTAATATTGTGTTCGCTGCTTATTCCTGTGGGATTTTTGCTCTGGCAAGTTCTGTGTTTTGTATATTAAACTTGCCATTTGCTTAGGACGCTTAGCGATCAAGCTCCGGGTCGAGTTTAAGTGTCAGCTACTGAATCTAGTGAATGCAGTGTGGTCTTACTTTTAAACCCGTGTATACGTGAAAGCATGATGAACAGGCTATCGGCAAGGGTGTTTAAATAAAATTCACTCTCTCACTCTCTCACTCGCTCCTTCCATCAGCTGTAAACTTAGTGAGCAAATGCTTTGTTACGAACACGTTTCGTAACAGGAATTCAACGTGAATCCAACGATAACAATAATTATTTTGATGTAAACGAATATAGACAACAATAAGGTTACAGATGTTTCGCATTTGGAGTTTTTAGTGCAACATTAAAATCGATCTAAAAGGATTTTGCAACCTAAACACGCGTTCTGATGCGTATCTAGATTAAAATAATAAAATTTAGTCCGTAGGCAGTATGTGCTCTTAAGCCCGGTTTCCATATGATCGCTACGATCGCTACGATCGCTGCGATCGCTGGAAAAAAAGTTCAGCGATCGTAGCGATCATATGGAAACCACTCTCCAGCGATCGTAGCGATCACAGCGATCGCAGCGACAACGATCGCTGCGATCGCTGTGATTCTATCTCAGCGATCGTAGCGATCGTAGCGATCATATGGAAACCACTCTCCAGCGATCGCAGCGATCGCAGCGATCGCAGCGACGGCGAAGATACCATGATGCACTGCGTAAGCTCACTCAAAGGGTGCAATTTGGCCCTTTTTATGGAAGAAGTGCAAAGATACGACTGTCTTTACAACAAATTTTAAAAACAATTCACAGCCGCTATGTTGAATTTCAAGAATGAGGCGAAACGATATTGTCAGACCCAGGTCCCCTCGATCTTCATTCACTTTCTCAGCGATCGTAGCGATCGCAGCGATCATATGGAAACCATCAATCGCTGCGATCGCTGAACTATTTTTTTCAGCGATCGTAGCGATCGCAACGATCGTAGCGATCGTAGCGATCGTAGCGATCATATGGAAACCGGGCTTTAGACAGCGCAGTGATTGAGTTTGTGGCTCAGTCCCGGACGGCTCGAGTTCGATTCTCCAGAGAGTGCTTTTTTTTTTTTCTTTTTTTTTTCTTTTTTCGAACTGGACATTATGAAAGTGATGTACCTTATTTTTCGTTCGTAAAAAATCCTTACGTTTTATTAAAAAATATATATATATCGAACTGTGTCAGTGTGAAAACGTAAGCGTACGGCAATATTGCGTTACGCGTTACGCGTTAGCATTTTTTCTTCTCGGGTTGGCTCTTAGGAGCCTTTGATTAGACATAATTTCAAGCTGATGTTTCTCTGTAAAAGCACTCAAATCACTTGGGAATCAATGCTGCAATAAGTTAACGGCGCCACGAGTTCAAGCTGTGTACAGCTTCTTGTTCGCTTAATATAATCAAGTTGAAGTTTCCCCTCAGCTGTAAAATGAAGACTATTTTGAACAAATACGCTAAATTAACATGAAAATTATTTACATTCATACTCGTGATTATTTTGTTGCTCATGACTTTTATTGAAATAGAGCCCTTAAGTCCTCTATGACTGCAATGTCTAACTCTTCGATTAGACCTACAGGTATTTTCAATCTTTCAACTTCAATAAACCATTTAGCAGCTTTACACATATTACCTATCACGTCTTTACTACATTTACCTATCAAAGGCAACCAACTTTTCCAATTCTTGTTGTTGTTGTTGTTGTTTTTTATTAACCTTACATTCTCTCGCATTAACGAGATGGCTTTAAGAGCTCTTTGATTTTTTTAGCGCTTTCAAGCAAAACGTCTATTAAAATAAAAAAATAATGCTCATTCGTACATCGTAAGCTAAATGTGTAAAAATAATAAACTTGTAAATCTTGCTTTGTTTTTATCATAAGTTACCATTTTTATCTCGTTAATGCGCTTGCGCATTAAGCGAGATTTCAAAGTCGAGTACTAATAAAAAGGGACAAAAGTTGTTAACAAAATTTTGTGGACTTTTGTCCGGGGGGGGGGGGGGGGGGTTTCTTGTTCCTTCTTTATAGAAGCTATATTAGGGCATTGAGGATATGGTTGGTTAAAGCGGTTAGGATTTCAAGAAGGGCGTCACATACTGCCACTAAAATGTTTGGGGAGCACCCCCGGACCTATTGTTAATTTCCCTAGGGTATTGGGATGTCAGAACTTGTGATGAACTTGTCATATCTCACATTAAGTTACCGCAAAGGTATTAGTCCTTCTTAAATTTCGATATCTCACGTTACCTATCAGTTTCAATCATTTGTCGTAAAGCCATTATAGCTACTTTAAAAGGGTAAAAATAGGTTAAATGCGTTTCCTTGGGAAACGTAGTTTGAGAATTTCACGGTATATTTTACTAATGGAGAGGTTATAAGAAAGTTAAATGGGACAGGAAAGTTTGTGTGTTAATATGAGCGGTATGGCAGAGCAAAATAGCATGAACTTTGCGTTTTTTTCTATTGAGTTGCGGTTACACACACCTTGGGTTTGGGGCCTTCCCAAGGGTTAATGGCTTGGGTTCGGTTTATCTCAGGTTTCATCTTACCCTTGGGGATGCGGTTACACAGTAAAAGACTCTCCAGGGTAAAATATAATAAGATATGAGTTCACTGACACTGCAGTTTAAAGGCGAAAACGTACAGATCGACATGGATGACACGAATCGAGATCTTGTAAGTTTAATTTCAGTCATTCTCCTGCTTATCATTTGATAAATATAACAATCCGGCATTTTTTTTTTTTGCGAGAAGACACCGAAGAAGACGCCTTCAACTACGCTATCTTCAAGGTTTGTCGGCGTTTTATTTACATTTAGGAGCTCGCCACGAACTTGCTCGTCGCCAAGGAGGGCTTGGGTATTTCCACGACCACAGAATTGGTTTCAGCAACTTCTAAATAACAATGCACTCGATCACTGGTGGAAAGAAAATTTTAGAGTTACAAGTAAGCGTGCAATTAACCAAGCGTATCAGAGGTCAACTCAGCAGCAGGCGATTTCCTGTATTAGCTACGTTCTGCATTATGATTGGCCAAGCGGTTTGATCGTGCAATAGTATGGTAAACATGTCATAGTTGTATTGATTTTTTTGGCTTTTAATGATGACGGTTGAATGGAATTGCGGCAAGCCTTCAATGGCTTAAATTTTTGTGTCTTTTGCGTACTGTTACATAATGAAACTGTAATAGCAATTATTAATTGTTTTAAAATAGCACAAAAGCGAAAGTACACGGGTCAGCCAATACTACAACACGTATGCTACCGGTGCCAAGTGCAGGTTCAATCAAATTAGTTGCAACCTGTAGGTAAACGAACTTAAAATATTCACCTTTATACGGACTTCTATTTTATGAAAGGGGTCAATCCGGCAATGTTTTTTTAGTCATATGGGAAGTTTAACTTAGTCAGAGGCTGTCCTATTCAGTACATTTGATAGCTGCGTGGAGCTAATTAACACCACTCTTATTACTAATCACGTTAAAAGTGACATCAAATATTCTAGATATGACTTGTTCTCAAAAGAACATGCTATTTTGCTCTGCCTTTTAAGTCGCTTACCGAGTGACAACCGGAAATATCGTGAAAAGAAAAATTGGTAAGAATATTCTGCTCCCGGAGGGGGGGGGGGGGGGGGGGGACTCCTATAAGTCGTCAAGCGGAGGTGCTCGTCAGGAAAAAAAGTGAAACCCTGAAAGATATCAAAGTGGCCGTTATCAACCAGCATTTTACCTCTAAAAAATACCATTTTTTTACCAAATATGCGATGGAACAATGCGATGCGGCTAGAGTGCTGGAAATAAATAGATCTGACTATACATGGGTCGAATTCCAGCTACCATCAGAAGGAACACCGGAAGGCAATAGCGACTCGTCTTTCGCTATCAACACACTAAAAGATGCCATTTTCTGGGAAAATGAGGTTTTTTTTAATCATATATTCTAAAAGATACCTAGATCCCCTAATTTTAACCTCTAAAAGATACGACGAGCACCTCCACCCAACCACATATGCGAGTCCTCCTCCGGGGTTCTGCTATACGTTGTCTACCCGGTATGATGAACAGCGAGGAGCGATTTTTCAGGTCGCTTAACGAATGTCAAAGTGAAATCTCGTGAAAAGAGTTAATTTTACGATTCGTTTAAAGTCAACTCGCTTAAAGTTAAACGAGTCAACTTTTCGCGCTCGACGAAGCTGAGAAATCTCACGCTGTATTTTTGTTCGCTTTTTGAGTTGTAATCTTTGTCTGCTTTTCCAATAGTTATTAAATATTTAGGTGTCATGATTATGCAATAGTATGCAAGAGAGGGTAGATTTTGCTTATTCAGCTAACTAAAAATGTTTCGGTTTGATTATGCAAGAGTATGGATTTCGGTTTTGTGCTATTTTAAAACAATTAATCATTGCTATTACAGTTTGATTATGCAACAGTACGCAAAAGACGTAAAAATGTTCCTGATTTCGTTTATAAAAGTTATCAAGCAAGCATTTTAAGAAGCATTTTATAAGCGATTTCAGCGTGTTTATTTTTTTAAGAGATTTTGTCTCTATTTGACAAAAAGACAATGTATTGTTTGAGTGGCAAGTAAGAGAGAGAAAACGTTCTTTGCGTATAAAGTCTATAAAAAGAAGACGAATATCCATTGCGTGTCGTACTGATCACATTGAAATCCTAAAGCGGACAAGAGAGTTACCTTAGAGTGCTCAACGTAGCTTGATTGCACACAGGCGGCCCAAGCTCACTATATCAGATAACCGGTACGTGACCCTTGCTTTATGAGCGGTATTGTGTTACAAAGGTTCGATTTATAAAGGTTTGTATGGGAACGCAACAGTTTTGTCTCAAAACTTAAAAATTCGAATGGTATGTGAATAAAATTGACTTTCCCTGTTGCTGTGTTGTATTCTTTGTTGTTTGCCTGCTCCTCGGGACGATTTAACGCGATTTCGGCGAGTTATCGCTATTTCGGTGTTCCTGTGGATTGCATTGAAATCCTACGGGATGCGGGAAATCGATGATTTTTCATCGCCTCCCGTCGCTGTTTTTCGAAACACATCAACGAGAAACACATGAACATAAACGCAGAATAAATTCTGCGTAGCTAAAGATGCAAGATGCCACTATTCCAATATAGACCGTAACTATCGTATAAGACTTCGATCTTACAATCTTTTAGTGGTGATGAAGAAACACTATACACCCCTTTCATAATGGCGGCCGATTTATTTATTCTTTTAAATGCATGTTAATTAGCCTATCGCAAGCCATTATGCTAACCGCAGACTTGCGCTCACATATTTAAATCACGGACTAAGAAATGAACTGATCCTTAACAGCGAATAATTCCTACTTAAGCGGCTACTACTGATCTTGCAACTCTAGTTCAAATTGAGCCAAAAAAAAAAAAAACAATTGATATGCCAACGAGCTAGCAAACAGTGACGGCGTAACTAAATATTCTAAACGGCTCTGGAAAGCGTAAATTCCTCCTGTCAGTATCACAGCTACAGATTTTTTCCTAAGATCAAAGAAACGACAGCACTTGGAACAACAGGCCTGTTATACCTTTATTTTGATCTGAAAGGAAAAATCTCTCAGGCACGTACTTGGGATAGACTTATTCTAAAGCTGGGATAAAATGCTTTTAGCGACGAGCAGGATTTGTGCTAGGCCTGTCACCTTTTACAACAACTTATGTAATTGTCACTCGATCAGTTCAGTGTCGCGACAAGCGACATTCAAACGACAAAATAACAAGAGAAGGCTAATAGGTTCTGTAGACGACTAACAACACAGAGCCATCGATGAAAATGTCATTTGTTAAGATTTTCTTTACCTCTTTTCCTGTCGAAGGCTGCAGTTGATTTGAAAACTTAAACATGAGTCCGTGGCGGCCGTTTCTCTTTTCCTGCGCCTTCGAACTCTTCAAATTTCGAGGCGCGGACGACGACACTTTGATCCACCTTTTCACCCTTTCGAAAGAATTTTCAGTCTGGGTAATCGTGGTCTTGAAAACATTAAAATTATTACGGGGGGTGACAACTCTAAGAAGGCCTGTTTCGGGAGAAAAACAAAATTCTTCCGGGAATCTGAAGATTTTGCCGGGAATCGGGAGACTCGAAAAATTTTCGGGGAAACATGAGATAATGTTGTTAAAATTTAGGGAAGTTTGAAATTTTTGCGAGAATGTCTCCGAAAAAATCGGGAAGATATTCCAAATTTTCGGGACAACTTTCAGTTCCACACACAGTATTGCTCAAACAGCGTTTGTTAGAGTTGTCACCCCTCGTAATTATTTAATTTCCTTTCACATGGCCTGCACAATAGATGTGGCAATAAACACAGGGCGCCCACACAAACTGTGTGACCGTTGTTCGTATTTTTAAATTTAGAGGAAATGTATGGGAATATCGAAAAGGTTCACTTATAGTAATATACTGCGATGAATATTTACATACAAGATCAAACTAAACGTATTTTTACTTGAAATGTTGTGTGGTGTCATTCTTGTGGCTGAAAACGGCGAATTTTAGCGATTTGAGGGGTTTTGCATCGGACGTTTACCTGAGCGTATAGTAGAGAGACAAGGGAGGAAAGCTCGATTTTGGACCTTTCCAGCGCCGAGCCGATTTTCACCAAGAAATTCCTATCGCACGGCTTCCAAACCCCGCACCAGGCAAGCTGAAACCCAGAGGTTTCTTCTCGTACCATTACATTTAAAATCCGTCCAAAACTCGAAGCGCTAAACCCCAAATAATATCGAGAAATTCAGCATTCGAAGCTCGAAAACACCGCGGCTGGTAAAATCTGTGCTTATTCGCCCCTGCTTCCCCTCCCGCTAGACGAATTTACGAAAGGGCATTGTTTGTTATCATCCAATCAGAAAGGAGCAAACGGCGTGGCTGTTGGAGGCCGGCCAGATTTTACCAGCCGCGGTATTTTCGAGCTTCGAATGCTGAATTTCTCGATATTAGGGGTGGACCATTAGAAATCCTGGGAGGGGGGTCAAAAAATTTTCAGTGTATGAATTTTTTTTCGGCCTGAGTTTCCTGCAGGATTTTTTTTTGGGGGGAGGTGCAAGCCTACAGGTTTTTTTTTTCTCAGATTTTCTTTATAAATGCGTGCAAGCTCCAATTTTTTTATACTTGGCCCAATTCATTTTTTGTATTAAATAGTGGAGAGTAGATTCAAGTCAGACTGTCGAACCGTTGCATAAAATATGTGGAGAAATAAGAATTGAGATGGAGTGGTCGAGCGCCGAAGGCGCTAGCCGCTAGGGGGGTGTGGGGGCATGCCCCACCAGAAAATTTTGAAACCTTGATGCTCTGAAACTCCATTTCTAGTGTTCTGAGACAACAATTTCTGTCAAAAATGTTTGGCGAATTGATGTGGCTTCTCGTCGCTTTGCGTCTCTTTGTGTGGCTCCACATACAAGTACATCGATTTCATTTTATATTTCTTGCTGTTTCTTTAGTTTATCTGGATATCAGAGTTAAGTATACGCAATTTCGTCTTTTTGTATAGTAAGTATTACGAGAATTTGACGAAAATGACAGAACTGAATGTCAAAATCGGGATTTTTCCTATCCCTATCACATATTGGTCGGGATTCGGGATTTTCAAGCAAAATCGGGGTAATCTCGACGAAATCGGGACGGTTGGACAATCTGTAGAGCAGGTTACATATTTCATGATGTTTACAGTGTTTTCTCATACTCATACTCATACTCATACTCATTTTTTCTTTGGACAAATCTGTCCAAGCGGGGAAAGGTGCAATGAGGTTAACCCTATGTGAAGCACCAACCCGTGAAACAAGGCCAGACCACTACACCGGGAACTCCGTGCCCTGCTCTTTACGACAAGTGTGTGGGTTCTTTAACGTCCCCTGCTAACCATATAACACTGAAGATGCAGGAGACGGGGCCTACGATTTTTCGTCCTTATCCGAGAAGACTAGAACATCTAACCATTTGCGGATAACATTGCAAAGGCAGCATGTTCTCCTCAGTTATTTTAAGACCCTGAGTGTTGGTCCGGTCTGGGGCTCGAACCCGAGACCTTCCGCACAGCAGTCCGGCGCTCTACCTACTGAGCTACCTAACCTTTATAAATCGAATCTTTGTAACACAATACCGCTCATAAAGCCACAGGGAGCCCACACAAACTGTGTGACCGTTGTTCGTATTTTTAAATTTAGAGGAAATGTATGGGAATATCGAAAAGGTTCACTTATCGTAATATACTGCGATGAATATTTACATACAAGATCAAGATACAAGATGGTTGTTAAATAACCAAAACAAGGTTTTGGTTATTTAACAACCATTCACCGAAGTGGAGGTGCCGGGTAGTGGTGGATATATATACTGAAACAGTGACATAATATAACGAAAATGATGCTTTTTAATTCATTTATTCCTGTCAATTAACGATTACAATTTTCGCGCGCAAATTGCTGGGAGGTGAATATTCCGAGTTTCAGTAGCCAATCCGAGCGCGCCAACAATGCTATCCACTGTTTCAGTATACATGTATACTAAATTAAGATATCGGTATATGTACCAGATAGACCTTTGAGGCAGTTTAAAATAAATAAATAAATAAATAAATAAATATATGTATATATAGCCGGTTAGCTTGCAGGATTTTATTTTTTTATGGTCAACTGCTTGCAGGAATTTTTTTTGAGACAATTTTCCTTTGCAGGATTTTTTTTTTTGGTAATTGTCACCCCCCGTCCCAAGATTTCTAATGGTCCGCCCCTTATTTGGGGTCTAGCGCTTCGAGTTTTGGACGGATTTTAAATGTAATGGTACGAGAAGAAACCTCTGGGTTTCAGCTTGCCTGGTGCGGGGTTTGGAAGCCGTGCGATAGGAATTTCTTGGTGAAAATCGGCTCGGCGCTGGAAAGGTCCAAAATCGAGCTTTCCTCCCTTGTCTCTCTACTATACGCTCAGGTAAACGTCCGATGCAAAACCCTTCAAATCGCTAAAATTCGCCGTTTTCAGCTACAAGAATGACACCACACAACATTTCAGGTAAAAATACGTTTAGTTTGATCTTGTATGTAAATATTCATCGCAGTATATTACGATAAGTGAACCTTTTCGATATTCCCATACATTTCCTCTAAATTTAAAAATACGAACAACGGTCACACAGTTTGTGTGGGCTCCCTGTGGCTTTATGAGCGGTATTGTGTTACAAAGATTCGATTTATAAAGGTTTGTATGGGAACGCAACGGTTTTGTCTCAAAACTTAAAAATTCGAATGGTATGTGAATAAAATTGACTTACCCTGTTGCTGTGTTGTATTCTTTGTTGTTTGCCTGCTCCTCGGGGCGATTTAACGCGATTTCGGCGAGTTATCGCTATTAGTAGCCTCCTACGCAGACGTCCTTAGGGCTCGTCACGTAATCTTTCCTCCCCCAGATTGAAAGATTGCGTGACGAGCCCTTAGGACGTCTGCGTAGGAGGCTACGCTATTAGCAGTGGAACACCGAAATAGCGATAACTCGCCGAAATCGCGTTAAATCGCCCCGAGGAGCAGGCAAACAACAAAGAATACAACACAGCAACAGGGTAAGTCAATTTTATTCACATACCATTCGAATTTTTAAGTTTTGAGACAAAACCGTTGCGTTCCCATACAAACCTTTATAAATCGAATCTTTGTAACACAATACCGCTCATAAAGCAAGGGTCACGTACCGGTTATCTGATATAGTGAGCTTGGGCCGCCTGTGCTGTGGCGAGCAGTACGCGATTCCGTTTGCTGAAGAGATTTTTCCAGTGAGAAACTTTCCCAACCGATTTACATAACCAGGAGCTAATTGCAGAGACTACTTTATAGATTTTTTTCGGCGTTTGCGATAGACAACCACTTGACTGTGATCAAATGCACCTTTGACCCGAACGAGTTTGTTTTGACCAGATAGGGGCAAGTACGTGAGGTTTGTTTTCATAGCAAAACTTTCCTTTTTCCCCTGGACTCAGTATAGACAAATTTCACACTAATGAGCCCCTCCCTCGAATCGTTTATTTGTTATCTCCCAGATTTTGGGAGACACGTGACCAGCCCCAACCAGGGTCTCTCTCTCTCTCGCTCCAGGGGGACGGGAAGAAGAGAGACCCTGGGAACGAGGTTGGTTCTTACAATGTCTTATGTAGTAAACAGTCCTGTCACAAGTGCCCTTACGAACCACATGAGACCGCGAATCCTGTCAGTTCTGAAATAGCTAGCAGTGACCTGTTTGAACCAACATTATTAAATTATATAATGAGATACCATGATACTTCACCTTCAAAACCATTGATTTCATTCATTAAACTTACAAAAACTGTTTATTAAAAGTTTGATAGCAAATCTTAGAACAATATCTATAATTCTTCGATTTCCCACGCGGCTATTTCTCGCAATAAGCCCTGCAAGAACGGGAGGAAATCCGCCTGTCTTGCAACACACGCACGCCCAACAAAAATACTGTCTTCGAATCTCCAAGACTATCCTTCAAACTGCTCCACATTTTGTACATTTAGCCCTTTGCAACGAAGATTTTAGTTTAGACTGACTTTGAAAACCTTTCAAAAGCACAGTCCAATGGACTAAGGTCAACTCCGTCACTTGCGGTTTCGCAGAGTGTTGCGCTCCGTTGATTTTGACCTCATTTTAGCGTCCTTTTTTGTCTCGCATTTCATCTGTTCTTTTAGCCATTAATATTACCATGTACGTTTTTATATACGAAAGCTTTCAATTTCTCTAACTGTTCTCTCTGAAATACCGGACATGACAGGATCTAAAATTATCTGTCGACAGTAAACATAACAGCGTCAATGTCTTTCCTGCTATTAATAAACAGTCACGCTAGGCCCAGCTATTTTAGTTTTGTCTTTACAACATTTTAATTTTCAAAATCCAACCTTTATAGCAGACAGTTGCGCCGAAAACGCAAACTACCTACGGCGGTCTGCCAGCATATCCCCCCACGAAATTTTCAAACTAGAAGACTCAGAAACGCCGTTTCCGTTTTTAGAATTAAAAATACTTTACCTAACACACTTTTCAAAAAGCTCATAATCGTGTGGGCAAATCGCCCTAGTCCCCCTCATCACAGGTAGCGGACAAGAACTGCATGACGGTCTTTTGGTACCCAGTCCCATAGCAGTGACGCGACCCACACTTCAAAACCCAGTACCAGTTCCCATTTAGTTTTTTTATCAAGACAAATGACTGAGTACAATATCGCAAGTGTAGAAAACTGACCCTTTCTCATTACACGATCTTCACTGTCATTCCATCACCCACATGCTCTGTCAAAATTACTACCTATTCCATTCAAAAACGTGACCGAAAAATGACCACGTGATCACCATTTCCCCGCCATTTTTCACGTCAAAATATATAAAACAGCAGACTTGATACTTAAGCTAACTACAAAACGTTCCATTTCATTATGCAAGAGTAGAAACAGCAAAATACCATAAATTTTGACTTTCGTTCTATTTTCGAATACTGCTAGAGAGTTGAAAAAGAAATGGCTGATGGCGCGGTGTCTGCTAAACATAGCTCAAATTGTCCTGGCATGGGGACAGGCAGCTCTAGAGAAATGACATGTTGTTACGGTCTCCTTCCAATAGATTCGGCGCATGTGAAGTTCAATGTTTGAACCGCGCCTCACTTGAAAGAATATTATAGATTCAGTCACCATTTGTTGTGTCAATTGATATTTTGATAATTAATATTAATATGTCATCTGATCAGATATAAAGTCATTGCACGTGACGTATTATCGATCACTTGATAGGTTTGTGGGCTTTTAATTGTTTTGAAATTGGGGCAATCAATTGTATTTGATTTAGAAAATCTTTTCTATTGTCAAATATCCCAACAGAAAATAGACAAGGAATAACTGAAAATGCACTGTGTAAATTGAACCAACAACACATTTTCATCGTCAATTAGCTAGCAAGGCGGGAAAAGTCTTTCACTTTCACTTCACTAACATCAAAATTATTTACATTCACACTCGTGATTCTTTGTTACTCATAACTTTTATTGACTTGCACCAACACGAATTTTCAAACTTTCTCTCAATCTTCTCTATCCTGCCAAGAACCATATCCAGTTGACTACTGCGCCTCGCATTTTCTACATAATGTCTGATTCTACAACGCCATCTTTACCATATTTATTTTATATTTATTTAAGATTCTTCTTTTTTTAACCTCACGTTCCAACGCATTAACGAGATGGCTTTAAGAGCCCTTTGATTAAATTCATAATGGGGTCGTAAGATTCACTTTTTTGGTAATTTATACAAAATCCACATAAAAAAAATGTTTTAAATTAATTCCTTTAATATTCTATAAAAATTGAAATCCTTTAATATTCTATAAAAAGTGGATATTAAAAGTAAAGTTTTAATATCAGTTACAGAAATTGCAGTTTTACAAATGTAGTGTTCATTTGTATACCCTAAATATATCAGAAAAAGTGACTAATAGGAAACTGCGTTTATTAAACAAACAATTTTGCTCTGATTGAGTCTGACTGACTATTGAATACTGGCTTCACTTCTCTGATATATAACATTTCATATATCAGGCAGTCAAGATTACTCTTGCATTTCTTTAAGATGGTAAAATGGTCTTCGAGGTTCCTTGGCTCCATATTGTGTTCCTTCTTGATATGATTTCCAATTCCGGATGAGCTCTGATGTTCGGCAACACGTTGATATAAGTGCCGGCGAGTGTAGCCGACATAGCTTGCATCGCACAAGCAACATTTGAATAGGTACACGACGCTTTGTTGGTTGGTTAACGGAAGCTTTTTGTCGCGCATCGCGTGTTGGGAAAATTGCATAAAAATAGGAAGTAAAGAGTACTTTGCATTTATTAATACTGGCAATATTATATCCTAAGCATACCATGTCATGCCATGCCATGCCACGTCCTATTCACTCTCCACTGAAGAATTTTTATTTGGAAAATTTGACAATGATCAATTAGCGCGTTCCGATGAGACACAAAAAAAGTTAAATTATTCTTTGTTATTTGCAAAATATAATCTTTACTGTCAAAAACTAAACAGTAAACGAATAAATTTTGATAAATTTGAGCAACGAATTGGCTTCAAATTTCGCATTGAAGGCCTTTCTTAGTTCAATTTCTTAAATTCTAAGGTATTCACTTAGCCCATATTCAACATGTCTTATTTTGAGAATATATGTTAAAAAGTACTACTCTTGCTGGTTTGTGTGTATCTTTTGTGTATGTCTCTTGTCGTGTGTAACTGTGTATGTGTGGTAAATAATGCAATCGCATCTTTATTAGTGGTCATACCATCACCTATTATATTTTCAGATATTATTTTGTAATGTACCATTATAATTTGTAACTGGATCTTGTCACTCTCAATAAAGATTTGCATTACTGCAATATATATATATATATATATATATATATATATATATATATATATAAACTAATTGTAAAGGTCAAGAAACCAACTTCATATAGGTCTTTAGCTGTATTTGCTCTACGTTTCGGCCGTCGCGGCCTTCCTCAGGAGCGTACACTAGTTTGACAATAACGGTAACGGTTAGGTCAATATGAATTCAAATAATGCACTTACAATAAACGGTTAACTATGACGAAATAGCGCGATAACTTGACAAGTTCAAATAGATTAAAGGCGCGCGCGCGCGCTTGAAATTTACAGTAGGTCACGGTAATAATACAAGATCACAACTACTAGGAACTTAACATGATTACAGTAAATTATTTATCGCGGGCTTCAATTTGTTAATCCAAAAGCTTTCTCTAGCTCTTCTGATTGCAACGTTACTATTTCGTACCCCCTCTAGCACAGTTAATTTAAAATATTTAAGGCCACAGGCCCTAAAATGTCTGACTGTGGGAATATTCTTCTGACCGGTTGAAATATCCGAACGGTGTTGGTTTGCACGCAAACGTATACAGTTCCCGGTTTCTCCAACATATTGTTCCTTGCATTTCTCACAGTTCACTAGATAAACAACGTTGGACGTTTGACACGTAGTGTTCTCCCTTAATGATACTCTTTCTCCGGTAGTAGTGCTTACGATGTTTTGCGTAAATAAACCATAGGTCTTACAACAGGCACATCTGGAGTCATTGTTACAAGACCAGAATCCTGGTTGTGTATTAGATTCAACTGGACGTTGCTTGTGTCTGTGGGTAAAATGAATCTTCAGATTTTTGTTACTTTTGAAGGTGCGGTGACAGATTACGCATTCAGTTTGAGTTGGGTTTGGGGTATTGATTGGAAGTTGGGATAGGCGGTTGTTAGCTTGCTCAGATTCTACGCTGTTGAGAGGTGTAAGTCGCTTGCTTGTGAGTATTTGGGTTAGGTTCCTCCCTTTCCTATAGGCAATTATTGGGGGCTGATTAAAAACATCAGTACATCTTTGTGACGTGTGAAGGATTGGCTGGTGGACTTTAATGATTCTGCGGAGGTCTACTAGAGCTGGGTTATACGTGACTACAAGAGGCACCCTATCGTTGCGCTTTTTCTCGATATCCGTTCGTAAAGCTAGTTCTCTGGAGACTTGTCGTGCTTTGCTGATTGAGTCTTTAATCAGCTTGTCCTTGTAACCACGATCAAGGAGGATGTTGTGTAGTTGTTCGGTTCGCTTTTCGAAGAAATCTTCCGTGGAACAGATGCGGCGAAGTCTTAAGGCTAAGCTGTAAGGAATTGCGGTTTTGGTGTGTCGTGGGTGGCAACTAGTCCAGTTGAGGTATTGGTGTGTGTCAGTTGGTTTGGTGTAAAGATCGGTTATGATTTTGCCATCTTGTAGGATAACGTAGACGTCAAGAAAAGGTATGGCACTAGATGATACTGATTGTTCAAATTTGATGTGTGGATCGAAGTTGTTACATTGTTCATAAAACTGATTGAGTTTTATACGACCGAATGTCCACAGGAAAAAAATATCGTCGATAAAGCGGAACCAGATAAGAGGTTTGAGCGTAGTTTGGTCAAGCAGTTGTTCTTCTAAGTGTCCCATAAACAGATTTGCATATGTAGGAACAATATGTTGGAGAAACCGGGAACTGTATACGTTTGCGTGCAAACCAACACCGTTCGGATATTTCAACCGGTCAGAAGAATATTCCCACAGTCAGACATTTTAGGGCCTGTGGCCTTAAATATTTTAAATTAACTGTGCTAGAGGGGGTACGAAATAGTAACGTTGCAATCAGAAGAGCTAGAGAAAGCTTTTGGATTAACAAATTGAAGCCCGCGATAAATAATTTACTGTAATCATGTTAAGTTCCTAGTAGTTGTGATCTTGTATTATTACCGTGACCTACTGTAAATTTCAAGCGCGCGCGCGCGCCTTTAATCTATTTGAACTTGTCAAGTTATCGCGCTATTTCGTCATAGTTAACCGTTTATTGTAAGTGCATTATTTGAATTCATATTGACCTAACCGTTACCGTTATTGTCAAACTAGTAATATATTCACACTGGGAGCCCTCACTCCCAAACGCCCCAGGCAAGGATAAGATATGGGAAGAAGCGAGCCCGGAGGCGTAAAGGAGCGGGAGCTAGCTAGGATGGGAACAATGGTCATCGCTGCGGGGAGGAGGGAGGGACGCCAAGCTAACGACTGGCGAACGTTTAACGAAAGGGGAAATAAACAGGCCAAAACAGGCCTATTTATACAAAACCTTTGTGAAAGAGAACACCCGGGGGACTACGAGCGCGCGGGAATTTTTATCCTTGAATTCCGAAGAGATTTGGGGCGTTTGTACGAGATGGCCCCAGTGAGAATAGTAATATATTCACACTGGGAGCCCTCACTCCCAAACGCCCCAGGCAAGGATAAGATATGGGAAGAAGCGAGCCCTACGGCTGCTACTCCCGAAAGCTAGGCAGGGTGGTAAGGTCCCAACAAAATACACAGATGACCGTAACTCTCCCCATAACTCAAAAAGCTCTATTGCAAACTTTACGACCTTAAAGATAAGAAGCCACAAAACAGTGAAAGGCAAAGCTAATACAAACTATGGAAAACCGGAATGAAATGTCGACCCCCCGGACGATGTAGGATAAAATCTCATCTTTTTTTGGGTGTCCTGACAGAATGAACTTCCAGTAAGACTGGTGCCGATCGAGTCAGTTTCCCAGCCACAAAACTACTGGGATCTCGGAAAATAACACCATGAGGAGTGGCATGAACGATTCCCTTGGAAACCATATAGAGCGAGGGGTTAGGGCCTGCAACGCGAGGCTCTTCCCCTTTTAAATTGCACCACTGAACAAAATTTGACGGGACTTCGTCCGGGCGAAAATCATAACGAGGTTTTGCACGGGGGCGCCTAAAACAAAAGGACAACGAAAAAAGGCGCCAATGAAACATGATATAGAAAAGGGGAAAAGCCAACCGCGAAGCAGCCCCGAAATACCCCGTCCAGGGACAGAGCAATTAAGGGTATAAGAAGACCCCATCGAAGGCATACCAGCGCTTAGCTTAAGGCAAGCGAAACAAACACAAAATAATAGACGAAGCAAACTTAAATGAGGCGTGGACTTCATACAGAAGAACACAGAAATATCTAACAAGGCAAACGATCAAAGGCACTGAAACTCCAATATATGGCAAAGAAACGTAACTTTTAAACAGCCTTGGAGACTAAAGGGCAATCCCTAGCAAAATGACCAACTCTTCTACAATTAAAACAGCGTCGGGGAAAGGTTCCCGGCCGGTAGTGCTGTGGCCTGAAACGTCCATCGCGACCAGATGGACCTCCAGGATAGGGGCCTGGACGCGGGACGACGGTATTGTCGACCCCCGTAAAAGCTAACGGGGAGGCCCAAAAACCGTCACACAAACAGGAACGGGAAGACTAAAACACAGGCTTGTCACACTGACGGGAAAACTAAACTTGTCACACAGACTTGTCACACGAACGGGGAGCCAAAGTTGACAAGCAGACGCGGGAACTAAATTTGTCACACAGACTCAAAAACTAAACTTGTCACACAGACGGAGAACTAAAGTTGTCACACAGACGCGAAAACCAAGCTGACACACAGACGGGAAACCCAAACTTGTGACACAGACGGAAGGCTAAATCTGTCACACTGACGCGAAAACTAAATTTGTCACAGACTCGCCACACAGACGGAAAACTAAAGTTGTCACACAGACGCGAAAGCTATATTTGTCACACAGACTCGCCACACAGACGGAAAACTAAATTTGTCACACAGACGCGAAAACTAAATTGGTCACACAGACTTGTCACACAGACGAAGAACTAAATTTGTCACACAGACGCGAAAATAAAATACGTCACACAGACTTGTCACACAGACAGAGAGCTTAAGTTGACACACAGACGCGAAAACTAAATTTGTCACACAGACGCGAAACTCAAACTTGTCACACAGACGGAAAACTAAATTTGGCACGCAGACGCGAAAACTAAGTTTGCCACACAGGCTTGTAACACAGACAGAAAACTACAGATGGCACACAGACGCGAAAGCTAAATTTGTCACGCAGACGCGAAAACTAAATTTGTCACACAGACTTGACGTGAAAACTAAATTTGTCACACAGACTCGCCACACAGACGGAAAACTAAAGTTGTCACACAGACGCGAAAGCTATATTTGTCACACAGACTCGCCACACAGACGAAAAACTAAAGTTGTCACACAGACGCGAAAGCTAAATTTGTCACACAGACGAAGAACTAAATTTGTCACACAGACGCAAAACTAAAATATGTCACACAGACTTGTCACACAGACGGAGAACTTAAGTTGTCACACAGACGCGAATGCTAAATTTGTCACACAGACGCAAAACTAAAATATGTCACACAGACTTGTCACACAGACGGAAAACTAAAGTTGTCACACAGACGCGAAAGCTAAATTTGTCAAACAGACGCGAAAACTAAATTGGTCACACAGACTTGTCACACAGACGAAGAACTAAATTTGTCACACAGACGCGAAAATAAAATACGTCACACAGACTTGTCACACAGACGGAAAACAAAATTTTGTCACACAGACGCGAAAATTAAATATGTCACACAGACTTGCCGCACGGACGGAAAACTTAAGTTGTCACACAGACGGAAAATTAAGTTGTAACAAAGATGCGAAAACTAAATTGGTAGCATAGACGCGAAAACTAAACTTGCCACACAGACGAGAAACTAAAATTGTACACAGACGCGAAAACCAAATTTGTACACAGACGCCAAAACTAAAGTTGTAACACAGACGCGAAAATAAAATTGTAACACCTACGCGAAAACTGTAAGCTTGTACACAGATGCGAAAACCAAACTAGTAGTACAAAAGCGAGAACTAACCTAATACAGAAGCGAGAACCAAGCTAAAAGACCAACAACGCCTAGCCCGAAAAACGGGCGAAGGGGACGGATACAAGGACAACTGACTGAACACTAACCACCAAAGCCGCAGGTTGGGGCACAGGAACCACATTGTCGTAGCGTTCTGTGCGTTATCACCGGCAGCGTTGGCTGGAGCTGGAGGCTCGACGGCCGCTGCAGGGACTTGGTCCGGCGTGGAGAACGAAGAACGAAGAACGAAGAAAACCTTCGAAGATGGCGCAGCGATGACCGGGCAAGAGAAAAAACGCCAAGCTAAAGACTGGCGAACGTTTAACGAAAGGGGAAATAAACAGGCCAAAACAGGCCTATTTATACAAAACCTTTGTGAAAGAGAACACCCGGGGGACTACGAGCGCGCGGGAATTTTTATCCTTGAATTCCGAAGAGATTTGGGGCGTTTGTACGAGATGGCCCCAGTGAGAATAGTGTACGCTCCTGAGGAAGGCCGCGACGGCCGAAACGTAGAGCAAATACAGCTAAAGACCTATATGAAGTTGGTTTCTTGACCTTTACAATTAGTTTATTTCAACATTATTCAAGTTTCCACGATCGCTTCCAGTGATCCTTCATTTTAGGACTTTGTGGTTGGCATTGTTTGTTGACTTCTCTACAATTCAAGTATATATATATATTCTATGACAGTTCAGTAGAATGGATTTCAAAAAGCGCTCAACTCTAATTCATTAGAGGAGCAAAGACAAATTTCATTGAATGCAGATCAGACTTCAGAAGATATTCATTCGTTTAAAATTGCCTGATGAGTGTGGTCATCTTAATTTTGACCATACGAAACAGTGCTGTAGCATTAAACGAATGAATATCTTCTGAAGTCTGATCTGCATTCAATGAAATTTATATATATATATATATATATATATATATATATATAAATGAATAAACAATATATAGACTGTTTTACTTGTTCTATGAGCGCTCTATGCATAGATATGCAGAGCAAAATACAAATATAAGGACGGAAAGTTGTAACTCAAGTTTCACGCACTAAGCGATCATCAGACTAAAAAATTCCGCACGAGCAGATGTCAGTTTAAGTTCTAACTTTTCAAATCCAAGGACGGTTGGAGCGGCGCTTCTTCTGATTGGTTGCCAAGAACTTGTTTTCGTGGTGACATTTTGTAACGAGTTCAGATTTCTTGTTTAGAAGGGAAACATCGCGGGCAGTCAAGATGCAAAGTTTTTCAGACAGACATAAATTGCAGCGGGAAGGGTTTCCTTTGTAAGCGTTTGCTTTCTTGATGATACGCCATTTGATTTCGTAGCCGGTGTTGCTGTCCCGTAAGTCCCAAATGTGTTTTGAAAGTACAGTGTCATGCGAATGTTTTCGGGCCGTGAAAGAGAGTTTGTGGTTATTGCATCTTGTTTTGAAATCGTTCTCTGTCATTCCAATGTAAGTTTTCGTGTCACCGGAAGTTGTCGTGACTGTAGCTTCGTAGATAACGTTGCTCGTGAGACATTCACTAGCAAGAGGGCAGAGTTCCTTATTTCTACAATTGCACTTTCTTCTGTTTTCAACATCATCACATTCATTCAGGATTTTTTGATTGTGGTTTTTGATTATGTTGGTCATGTTGGTTGTGCAGCTGTAGCTGACTTTAAGGTTGTTTCTGTTGAATATCTTGTGGAGCTTATGCGATATTGGAAAGTGTTTGTCAATTAATTGGAGGAATGATTTTGCAACCTGTCTTTGACGAAAACATCCAGTATGTGAGAAATCAAAGACAGGGAGTCAATAAGAGCAGAAACAGATCAAGGAACATAATCTGGTTTAATCCACCCTACAGCCAAAATGTTCAAACAAATGTTGCAAAATCATTCCTCCAGTTAATTGACAAACACTTTCCAAAATCGCATAAGCTCCACAAGATATTCAACAGAAACAACCTTAAAGTCAGCTACAGCTGCACAACCAACATGACAAACATAATCAAAAACCACAATCAAAAAATCCTGAATGAATGTGATGATGTTGAAAACAGAGGAAAGTGCAATTGTATCCTATTTACGCCGGTCTTACCTGTACTCCTTTGAGATATGGAGGACTGGCGGCCACTTTCATATACGGAGGCAAAAGTAGTATAACAAGGGAGGGAAGGGCGGGATAGAAAGTGGCCAAGGGGAGCGGAGTACAGGCAAGATGACATAAGGCTGTAGGTGACGCAAGAGCAAGTTACAAACCGAACAACTTCTTTGTCGAAGTGATCATTTATTCCTTGTGGCGACTCCTTTATACCGCTTTGGGTAAGACCGCTGTAAATAGTATCCTATTTACACCGGTCTTACCTGTACTCCTTTGAGATATGGAGGACTGGCGGCCACAGAAAAGGATGCAAACGGACACCCGTAACACAAAGGAGACTAAACTAAGGACCCCAATCTAAAAACACCCACACTAAACTATAACATACCCCAGACTAAAACAAGCGATAGGGGAGGGGGGGGGGGAAGCTGGAGAAATATGCTTGTTGCAGGGCTCTGTCATTCCCTGAGTCACGTCTAAAGGCATACCCCTATAATCAACCCAACGCAGGTGGGAGCAGAATGGCTAATAGGGTTGAAATCATCCGACATCTCCCAGTTTGGAATGGAAAAATGACCGACTCGAAGGCGCTTAATGGGAGGCTACAAGGGAAAGACAAAAGAAAAGGCGAGTGAGAAGGTAAAAAGGGCAAGCGCGACGGGACACTCAGGGAATGACAGCTTGGAGCCCCGGTAATCCGAGAGGGAATAAGATTCCCGTTCCAAACAGTCCTTCCAAGAGTAAGGGAATAAAGGAAGGCGAAACATAAACACGCGTAAAGGAAAATAGGCTTGAAGCAAAGGGAACAAGGATATATGCAAATACAGAATAAAGGAGGTGCAAAAGGATGTGCGCATGCATAAAACAAATTCTAACGAGCAGCGGTGAAAAAAGGGGCTAAAAACAAGGGGCAAAGAACAATAGAGGCTGAATAGAATAAGCCAAAACGTGATAATTAAAACCTTAAACAAGGCCAGGAAACAAAAACGGCCATACAACAAATAAATCCATAGACGCAGCATGACACAATAAAACAAAACGAGAAGCAAAACGGAGAAGAAATAATATCGAGACAAACAAAATACGCATAGGCAAAAATATAGTGAAAATTATAACCTATAATAAAAAAACAACTTTCACTGCATTAACACAAAATATACTTGCACAACCAGGATACTGCCTGACAACGAAATAACACCCAGACATAGGATTGAAATAGAAAATTCCCGCAAAATAAACTTAAGCCATGGGGCTAGAGGCGCAGCTTACAGAAATGTGCAGTCAGTACTGGGCGGTGGAAGGAAAAACAAAGTGGCTGCAAGAAACATTGTTGCGATCGTACAACAAACGCGCTTCACTTGACAGAAATATTTTTCTTAAGTTTTGCGACATCTCATAGAGAGGTGCAACCACGAAATTTCGTTTTTCAATAAATCCAATGGCTCTTTTGCCATGAAATGCGAACCATTTTGGAAGGCAATTTTCAAATTCTAGCTTAAGGTCGCTTCTTAGCTTAAGGTCGCGGGGGATAAAGGCAAAATTGTAGCAGAGGTGCCACTTTGAAAAACCGGTTATATTGTGAACGTTTGGAAGCCGATTTTGCTAAAATTTAACACAGATATTGGCGAATAATGAAAGTGCATAAGGATTATTTTTTTATTGAAGAGATCGCGCTTTGCGGCAATGCTGTAAGCGACCAAAGTTATGTTTTTTAAAAACGTGGTTTTGTGTCCAAGTTTGCTCCTCAAGAAGAACACAAAGCAAGTTGATTTCACCACTCACTGGTCCGTCAAAACGTCTATTGTGTCATATATATCTGACTCAGATTTTTTGATTTCAACTTCAATTAAAAGTTATTAGCTTTTAAAGGAGTAAAATTGTCCATGTTAGAATTTGAAGCCTCATATCTTCCCTTTGAAAGCCTATTTAAAAATTTTGAGTCAGATATGACAATCTACAATACACCTAGTTTACCTCTCTGCAGCTTCAACTCATGAAATTCTCTATCCGCGCTGAATTTGCTTGTTTTTACGTTTCCGAAGTCTTCCCGAGCAAACACGAATACAAAATATATATATATATATATATATATATATATATATATATATATATATATATATATATATATATATATATATATATATATATATATATATATATATTCATGGTAATTTTGCTAATTTTAATCCACGGGCCGCTATTGTTAACACTTCATGCAGAAAGAACAATGCGTTGAAAAAATAATGTATTTTTCCAGACAGCTTTTTACACGTGCAATTATTGATGCAGAAACATTACAGAGTCTGTTCGTGAATATTTCGCGCATTTTCGGTATCAGCCGTCGCACTTCGTGCATACTCTTTTCATAAATGCATACTGATGAGCGGAACCTGTCCCCCACGACCTTAACCGAGTGGGAAGAGCCAAATAGTGTAATATTCTACCCTGGGTATTGTTATTAATGACATGGTAATAAGATATGGAGAATCGCTCTGGCCTGGGACAAGCCCAAGACCAGGCGAAGATGGGAGCTGAGAGGATCAAGTCCGACTTACTCGATCGGGTGGGAGGGTGGGTTGCCAAACTCTTCCCTTTTGCGGCCTCGAGTAGAGTGATGGGGTGGGGCACATGTAACTTCTTTTATAGTCTCATTAACATAATCCCCAGGGTATTAATTACCAATGCAAATTGAGTTTGCATAGTGTAATATTCTACCCTGGGTATTGTTATTAATGACATGGTAATAAGATATGGAGAATCGCTCTGGCCTTCCCCAAGCTCATTTCCATTCTCATCTTTTCGACACCACAGGAAGTTTATAACACAAACATGATCTTACTCTTCCCAATCCTTACTCTTCCCAATCCTTACTCTTCCCAATCCCCGCCCCTACTCTTACTTATCCTTAATATGTAATATAACCTAATGTAACTCGTAACAAACCTATGAGAAGACTAATATGATAATACTGTACACAAATAACACCTGACAAATGTTGATTTAGCTAGCAATGTCCAAGCTCAATTGTAATGCTTCTAACTCAGGAGACTCATCCGACGAGAGCATGCCACTGCAATTAACTACCTCTGTCGCTCCCTCCTGGTCAGAAACCCCGCTTATATCCACCTAGGTCATACAGAGTCTCGGCTTGATTCCCTTAACCTAATTCCGAAACTCTACCCAGTAACTTGCTTGTTTCGGAAACCCTTCATCAGATATCATGGTCTTTCTCTTACGACCCGCACCATCTAAATAAAAGAAAGGCTTAAAAAGGGACGTCACCTATTGTCAAACCGATCGATAAGATGTATGGAAAACAAACACGTCTAGTGGTATCGGGGTTCCTGACCAGGAGGGAGCGACTTCAACACGTCTGAGAGCAGAGCGTCTGGTGGCTACCGAGATAGACGGTATACCAACAGGAGTCACTCACCCTGAACAGGAGCTATTAAAAATATAGCCGAAGAAAAACGGCGGGGAAAATAAAATAAAGTCTACGAGGCTACGACAACAAATATGCCAGGGATGGTTATTAAATAAAACATTCTGAAGAGTACATTATTCATCCAGCCATCCTGTTACATTCAGTGTTCTTATCTCACCTCACAACTTCGGTTGCTCCAAATAAATTTGCCACGCCGGCGAGCCTCACGGGCAATGGAACAAATTGTATGGAAGAAATTACGCAGAAAAGCCTCCCATGGGATAACAGAGCAAAAAATTCGCCACGCAGGCAGACCACACAGGCAATTGTCAGTACAAATTCACCGCACAGGAAGGCTACACAGGCAATTATCAGTACAAAAAATTCGACACACAGGCAGGCCTCACAGGCAATAGGCCATTTACACGATGGCGTCATTTGACTACAACTACCAGAATCCCTTTCGTTTTTCCTTTATTATTTAAATTTTGTAATCCCAGTGCGGTTTAGATAACAATAACCCTAATTTGCACTACAAAACAAAAAACTGAAGGATTCTGGTAGTTGTAGTCATATGACGTCATCGTGCAAATGGCCTATTATCAGTACAAATTCACCGCGCAGGCAAGCCACACAGGCAATTATCAGTACAAAAAATTCGCCACACAGGCAGGCCTCACAGGCAATTATCAGTACAAATTCGCCTCACAGGCAAGCCACACAGGCAATATTACTTCAATGCCGCCACACAGGCAAGCCACACAGGCAATTATCAGTACAAAAAATTCGCAACACAGGCAGGCCTCACAGGCAATTATCAGTACAAATTCGCCTCACAGGCAAGCCACACAGGCAATATTACTTCAATGCCGCCACACAGGCAAGCCACACAGGCAAATTTGCCACGCCGGCGAGCCTCATAGGTATACATCAATACAAAAATTTTATCACGCAGAGAAGATACGCAAGCATTAACGGAGAAAAAACTTCGCCACGCCGGCAGACCTCACAGGCAATTATCAGTGCAAGAATTAAACAACAAACCAGGGACGCGAAGAGCAAAACACACCTGATAAACGGTATCTCATTCGCCTGAACAGCAAGTCAAACTTCAGCCGCTGTGAACTGCCGCGTCGGCTGGAGAGCTTATTAGCGCTGCTATTGTTTCATCTACCACAACGCGAGGAACTTGTTCCACGTCGGCCATCGAGTAAGTCGGGGTTGATAACAGAAACGCCAAACTCTTCCCTTTTGCGGCCTCGAGTAGAGTGATGGGGTGGGGCACATGCAACTTCTTTTATAGTCTCATTAACATAATCCCCAGGGTATTAATTACCAATGCAAATTGAGTTTGCATAGTGTACATGTATATTTTGTTTTAGTATAAATCTACTACCGTTCTATCACGAATGCTTATCTCTTATTGGCTACGCCACTCACTATCTATCCTACTGTAGAAAGTGAGTAGAGTGAGTAGCCTAATGGCGGCCGTTTCTTCGTGTTTTCGACGTGTCTGTGAAGAGTATTTTTTGTTAAGTTTCGAACGTGTAGTAGATTTATACTAAAACAATTAGATTGTTCGCTCATAACTTAATTGTTAAGTAGATTCGCAAAGACCAAGTTTCTCCACCAGACCTAAGTTGAGCTTAATAAACAATTTTGTGATGGTCAAACCATATATTTGTACCTATATTCCTCAATAACATATTCCTGGTTTTAATTTTCTGGTAACTTAACGCAAAGGAGAGAAACGTGGATTTTTCTTCACATACTAGTTGAACTTTTGGATGTAGATGATGATTAACGACAACCGCTATATGTACTTATGAGGTCTACTACAAGAAAATCGTATATGTTTAAAACGTTTTTCATGTATCAAAGATTAATTCTGCAAATAATTTAAAAGATTTGAGAATTATTTTAAACGTCGTGTAGCCACTGAATACTAATAGCAACTAACCCGCTCCTGTCCCAGTACGATAACTGTAGCTAAGTGTTTGCTTACAGGCGTCTTAGATCGGTATTTTGCTTAATAATGCCTGAAGGTAAGTGATCCAGTTGGTTTTTGTTCAAGTTCCTAAAAAAAAGACAACGAAACGGTTATTTCTTTTTTAATATTATGAAACCGGAAATAATATATTATATAGTTTAACATATCCTGTAGACTCTGGTTCCAGGTCCAGGACAGAACTGAACGTTGAAGAGAAATCCTCGCCGTTTAAGTAAATCCCGTGTGTCACAAAAGCATACTTCTAAAAAAAATCATATTATGTTATGTTATGCAATCAAAAATTATACAACCTTCAACTTGCCAAAACTGAAACGCAAAAGTGCTTACACGGGGTTGTGTCGGACTTGAGAGGAGAAACAGTTAACATTTAATTCAACTCCCGACTCCACTTGTCTCGGCACTTCGATCGTTCTCCTGTTCAACATTGTGAGAATCGGTTAGAAACCCCACTGCAATGTGATTTCAAATGCTGCTTCGCAAACAATGGAGTCGGCAGTTGTTTAATCCCAACTACCTGGTTTTCTCAAACGATGTTAAGGCAAAAAGTGATAAGTTTTCCAGCTCCACTTTATGTCCTCATCTATTGAACAAAGCTATCAACTGCGGCGGAAAAACTGGATGGGGTCGTCCACCAGCCACAATGATTGACAGGCTTTTTAAAGTTAAATGTGATTGGAAGAGAAAAGGGGGTGTGCTTGGTGGTGTGTAAAACCATGATTGATGAAATGAGAATCGCACCAAAACGATTGCAGGATAAAATAAGTTGTGAAAGAAGTGTAAGTTTCATTTTTTTGATAATCCTTTAACTTCGAAAACATAATTATTATTGCAGCCAGCAGGGAAGTAAACCGTACAAAAACCCCTGCAATCCGCAATGGCGGGGGGAGGGGGGGGGAGTTCGTAGGGGTGGAAGGGGTCATTTTTCGTTATTGAATTCGCTAGCAGACACGCGCGAGAATCTACGCTTTCGGCGCTTCATGTCTTTGCCAGCAGCGGGCAAATAAGCCTTAAACGACAAAAATGTAAAATGATAAATGTTAACTTTGCCCTTTTTACTCCATTTGCAGTTTACAAGTAAGAGTATTGGGTTTTATACAAATAAGTGTATGGATTCCCTATCCGGCCCCCCGAGACCAGAGATCCGAGATCTCTCGCAGCCCTGTAGCGTTTGTTCAGGTATTAACCAGCATTAACTATATGTACTTGAACGTGGAGACGTTAACTGGCTAGACTAGTGTTTTCCGACGCTCATAGAAAGATTATATTTTAAAACCGCACGGACTGAGAAACCGTCTTTGCTCTTATGCAGATCCCTTCCAAACGACTAAAGAAATAGTACATTAGTACATTAGTATTTTATAGCGACTTAAAGTCCGTATCAGTCAGCCCCACCTAGTGCTCACTCCCTTCTTCCGTGGTCACGGTGGTCTGGTGAATAATGCCTTTCTCTAGGCATTTGGTACCCAGGGGGCACTCCTCATTTTTTCTATAGTTGCATAGCTCTATGTCGGCGTTTTCCGCGTTTAGTTGGTGTTACAAGCTCTTGTTATATGAGTCGATTGTACTTTTTACACCTTTTTTTACACTTGGCATGCAGCCGTAGGATAGTTTGAGTGTGTTTCGGTTAAATATCGGCCTCAGGGTGTGTCCCTTAGGGAAGCACTCGTTGACAATTCGCAGGAACTCCTTTCCCAGATTGGTTTTTACCCGCATGTCGAAGGGAGGATTGAACCAAGTTATATTCCTTTTCCTTGCCCTGCTTTTCTTTCTTCTTTTGTCTTTCGGGGTGAACTTTAGCTTATATTGCTACCCGCTTTTTTATCTCGTTAATGCGCATGCGCATTAAGCGAGATTTCGGAATTGAGTACGAAAAAGGGACAAAAGTTGTTAACAAAATTTTGTGGACTTTTGTCCGGGGGGTTTCTTCTTCCTTCTTTATAGAAGGTATGTTAGGGCATTGAGGATATGGTTGGTTAAACCGGTTAGGATTTCAAGAAGGGCGTCACATACTGCCACTAAAGTTTTTGGGGAGCACCCCCGGACCTATTGTTAATTTCCCTAGGGTATTGGGATGTCAGAACTTGTCATGAACTTGTCATATCTCACATTACGTTACCACAAAGGTATTAGTCCTTCTTAAATTTCGATATCTCACGTTACCTATCAGTTTCAATCATTTGTCGCAAAGTTAAAAGGGTAAAAATAGGTCAAATGCGTTTTCTTGGGAAACGTAGTTTGTGAATTTCACGGTGTATTTTACTAATGGAGACGTTTTAAGAAAGTTAAATGGGACAGGAAAGTTTGTGTTTTAATATGAGCGGTATGGCAGAGCAAAATAGCATGAACTTTGCGTTTTTTTCTATTCATTGCTGTTACGGTTTGATTGTGCAACAATATGGGAAAGACGTCATAGTTTTGTTGATTTGTCCGACTGAATTTGTTTTGCGGGAGGAAATTTTTGCGGGTTGCGGAGACACCTAAAATTTCTGCTGGAAGGAAATGTTTGCGGATTTCTGGTCAAGTATAAATAAAATCCAAGGCATCGGTATTAAACTGCAATTTTACTTCCTGACCGGAGGTTTGTATAATTCCCATAGTTATGGTTGCTGTTCTGGCGCCAATATGAACATAAACAACGAGAAAACTATTGAGTGAATTATTGTACGTTGTTGTAAAAACGTAACAGTATTATGATAACACTCTCTGATTCTTTTGAGCACATGTCTGGAGTTGAATCGGGAATACAAATGACTGTTGTGTCGGTCGCCTCGGAGTTATGAGAGTTCACTGTTATATGAGAGTTATGAGTTATGAGAGTTCACTGTTAAAAAGTTCCTATGGATCAATTCAGCTTGGTTTACTCCGCATTCAGCTGTGAAAGGTTTTGCTTAGTATGAAATTCGCTTTTATTATAAGCTTTTGTGCTATTCATCGAAATTTAATCTTCTAAATGTCAACAGGGTTTTGTTTTTGACAATCAAACTTAATTGTTTTAACCTCTTTGAAAAGCATTCAATTACTGTACCAGGTCGTGCTTTCATTCATACTAAAATGTACTACCTTCTGAACAATAGTTCATCTTGAGTTAATTTATCGTTCTTAATTAGGTTCGTTCCACTATTCAAGTTGACACCTTGTTAGTAAATTTATCATGTCTAGCTGATTTTTCACGTATCAAGCTGTACACACAATAGTTGTTATTACTGTTCTAAATTAGTTTCGTCCGGCACTCACGGTGTTTTTTCAGTTTTATTTAACTAATCAACGACTTGCAAGTAATGGTGTCATTTTGTTTTTTTCAGTATGAATAGTTTAGCTGACTCATCGAAGTTAAATTTAGTAGCTTTTGTTGTAGGTGAATAACTCGATAATGGTACATCGATAGTAGGTGCCGTACAAGTTATTTGCCGACCTTGCAAATCTATTAATACGACACCATTACGTGCTTTAAAAGCCGCTTGCTGACTTGGCTTTTCTGCTACTTCTTTGTTTTAGGGTTTTCAAATGTGGATGGATGGATTGCCCTTAGCTCTAGGTGGAGCATAGGCCATTGACCACTTCCGTTCTCCATCGGCTTCTGTCCTGGGCAATCCTGTCTAAGGTGTTCCAAGTGTGGCCCCAGTTTCTCATTTGGGACTCTACATCCCTTCTCCAAGAGTTCCTGGGGCGACCCCTCTTTCTCTTGCCCTGGGGGTTCCAACGTAGCGCCTGCCGGATGATGTTTTTAGCCGGTTTTCTTAAGGAGTGACCTATCCATCTCCACTTTCTCCTTGAGATCTGAGTTACGATTGGTTCCTCGCCTGCTAACTCCCACAGCCTCTCGTTCGTTACCCTGTTGTTGTAGGTGAATAACTCGATAATGGTACATCGCTAGTACGTGTTGTACAAGTTATTTGCCGACCTTGCAAACCTATTGATATGACACCATTACGTGCTTAAAAAGCCGCTTGCTGACTTGGCCTTTCTGCTACTTCTTTGTTTTAGGGTTTTCAAATGTAGATTACATTTAAAAATAGTTTTATGAACAATGGACACTTGGGTTAAAAATATATTTTGAAATTTTCTTTTGCTGAGCTCAAAGAATTTCGCTTGACACTTTCATTATGTTCCTTTGTGTTAAACACTTGCACCTTACGTATATAAGAACCTAGTTTGCAATTGTTAGGTGGATTACATCGTTTGATTACATCGTTGGATTACATCGTAAAGTCACAAGTCAGGAATAAACGCTGTTGGAACCGCAAGTCAGGTTTCTTGATCGCCTTCCTGTTGCGTACCAGTTCGTGGTTTGATCCCGTACCTACCGAGAGAGACGGCTCTCCTTTTTTGCAAGCGAGTTGCCCATTTGAGTTAGTTTTCCCCCGTTATCAAGCGCCGATTCCCCTAAAGGCTTTCCTTAGTCCAACACCGGCAAAACCTTCCGTCACACCGGACCAGAAAAAAAAAATTAAAAATACTGCGGTCAGGAATCCCGCATGTTTGATTACTTTAGTACAAATTTTATAATCTGTGTTTAACAGAGAAATTGGTTGCCAGTTTTTCAAGTCTAACTTGTCGTTCTTCTTGTAAAGCATGCGGATAATTTCTTGACGTTGTGTGTCAGAGATTAATCCGTGTTTAAAAGAGTAATTTAGTAAATCGTGACTTAATAGAGCCTAGCCTGCATGACAGGCGCTTTATGAGCCAAGCGGGGCGAGCGAAGCATTTCGCGCGAAGGGCGACACGAGCGCGAAGCGCGAGACGAGGGGAGGAAAAAAAATAAGCGCCTGTAGACAGTCCATTGTTCTGGCTTTTCCGCCCACCAACTCCCCACCAATATTAACTGACCGCAGTGATTTTGGAAATAACCAATCAAAACACGATCTATATCGCAAGTTATGGAGATTTGAGAGTAGATAAGGTAATATGTGGTGTAGGAGAAGTAAATTCGGATGTGCGTAGGCTAATAAATTGATTAAAAGGTTGTTTGTGTAAAGGGTATTCGTTTATAGCGGTGTGGGAGGAAAGCGTGAAGGGTGAATTGTCTTGTGAGCGTTTAAAGAGGTTTTAAAAGACACTGACCTATTTCTATAGTAAGTGAAGGAAAACAACGGCAAACTGATCCTTACGGCAGAAAAACAGAAGCAGAAGCAGAAGCAGAAGCAAATAAAATAAAATAAAAGTTTAATATAATAGTGCCCAATATTTCGCTTTGCAAAACAAAGCTTCTTCAGGGGCTAGCACTATAAATGATTACAACTGTAAAACCGTTATACAAGTGGTTTTGAAAAAACTAAAGAATAACAAAAACAATGAATATGATTGGTGAAGGGTTTGACGGGAGATAAACTAAACTGACTAGTGATGAGAAAGTTAATGAAGTTCGTCGCGTCTGTTGATTCCAAGTGGTTCTAACGTCTTTGCTTTGTCTATGAGAAATGCTTCACGCGCTTTTCGTAGCTGGTATTAATAGATTAAAAAGGGTGAAACCCGTACGAAAAATTATAGCCGGAATGGCTTAGCGAGAAAAAATAATCCGGCCTGAAGTGATTTTTACGGCCTGTATTGAATGAGACAAATACGCCTAAAACGAGCCATTCTTCTCGGTCGGGGGCGCTCAAGCGGGTTTTGGGGCGTGAGCGCGTAGCGCGAGACACGAGCGCGAAGCGCGAGAACAAAGATGTCTCGATTCTGCAGAGAAGAGAGTTTCTACACTAGATAGAGCAGCCTAAATTAGTGGAAAACTTTCTGCTTTGTAATACATGCAGAATTTAGGAAAGTATTCCCTCAATTTTGTTGGATCATATTGATCATTTGCAATCTGATATTTCAACGAATTATGCTGATGGGAGCGTTTCCAATAACCAAGGGTAGACATCTGCCGTTGGGATCTCTAGTCTGTTGGGAAAAAAAGGATGATTTATGTGATAACATAACGCCCCGAAGAGTGAGAAGAGAGAATTTGAGGTGAGCAATTACATTGTACATGAAACATTAATGAAACGTGATTTTCTTCTATCGTCAATTAAATGAGAAATAGAACATGATCTTTATGTCAACAATCACTTTGACCGAGGTCATGTCAAGGATGCTTATAATTGAGATAACTTGTAATGCATTTGTTAAAGATGTTATGGCTCACATGTTATAAGCTTATTTAGTATTTTGTGAAAGAAGGGGTGCGTTACTCAGAAAAAGTTTGCTGTCCGCTCAAAGGCTTTGTATGAGCGTGACCCGGCACGGGGGGGGGGGGGTACTCCCTTATATGACCTATACGGGGACGTGCCGCTGGACAGGGTATGGTTTTGCGGTTTTTGGCATTTTTGTCCTGAACAGGGTATATAATTTAACGCGAGTCTGTCCTAAACAGGGTATGGTTCCAGTTAACGTCGTGCTTGTGGTGACTTCCCTTGTCGTGATTAGCATATTCATGCGAAGGTGAAGTCGTTTTCGTTTCAGATCCGTCTACTATTTCTTTAACCCTATTCAGACTGGGGGGGGGGGGCTTTTCGAACCCCCCCTCCAGTAAAATTGTAATAACTTTTACACCGAAATAGCTATGAGGCTGAAATTTTCTGACTTTTCCTAGAATTTATCTAGAAACATTTTGATATCTATAACATGTCAGTGTGATTAACCATGTTGCCATGGCAACCGGTTTTTGACACATAAGTTTTCAAAATATTAAAATATGGTGAATTCTTTATTTTAAGATCTTGTTTTTTGACTTATAGTGCATTTTCTTATTAGAATAGTTTTTTCTTGGGACTAGTTCTTGAAAGACATCAAAAATTTTTAACATCAAATATTTGGGGGGGAGGGGTAGGTAAATTTTTGCTCACTTTTACTTATAGAGAAAAATTTTGTACTATTTATTAAATAACGCTTCTAAGTTCATTGTTTGGATAATAGACATTAGTTTGATACGTGTTTTATACATTCTGATCCTTTTCTCTTTTAGATATTTTTTAAATTTTAATTTAAACGAAAAAAAAGGAAATCCAAGATGGCGGATCCAAGATGGCGGACAATAATTTACAAAATTATAGTTTTATCACCTTTTTTTGCCTTTTCTTGCTTTACAAGTGTGCCCTTGTTTGTATTTATTATGTTTTAATATTACAGAGATGATTTTACAGTTATATTTGATATTTTAAGTATCTGGATGGAAAAATATCAAAGAAACGTCGGAAAAACAAAAATTACGTCACTGTGACGTCATAATTGGGTGTGACAGGTCAAAACTGGGTGTGAGGTTTCCTGTTATGGAGATGAACATTGTGTGAAAATTTCATGGTCCTAGCCTTACTGGTTCCAGAGATATGAAGGGGGGGTCCGAGGAGCCCCCCCCCCCCCCCCCCCAGTCACAGATTGCCTAAAAAAGCCCAGTCTGAATAGGGTTAAAGCTCAGATTAATAACCACGCACGAGTCGTGTCCTAGACAGGGTCCTAAAATAGAGGGTGTTGTTCTACACAGGGTAGGTATTTTCGTTTCTTTTTTGTCCTATTAAAACAGGGTCAGGGTCTCAGACTCTCAGCGGCACCCCTATATCCAAATATTGGTGATGATGTTTTGGATATGAAAAATCGGTGAACGTGATTTGAACGTTTTGTGCGCTTCAAATACAATAAATACAAGGCAATGTTACATTAGGAAGTGAAAAACTGATTCAAGAAATGTAAATTTTGACTTAAAATTCAACAAATTATGTGACGAGGCTGCACGGTGAAATCCGATCATCGGACTTCCAATCTATTACTGGATCTTCAGCGATAAGAAAACATTTCATGACTTGTGCCCAGAGGCAAAGATAAAAGTTTTGTTTTTGTATCCTTCTTATATGACTAAGACGTTTGCATCGCTAGCTTGAAAAGAGATGCGTAAATAGGTTCCAAATGATCTGTATTATCCCAAAATAACTGCCGTGTACCCAAATTTTAACTTTATACTCATTAACAGTAGCTAAAAAACCCGGGGGAGGTCTCCCATATGTAAGCTATACGGGTATGTGCCGCTGGATGGGGTCGAGTTTTTGACCTTCTGGGTCTGAGATGGGGTCTTAGTTTTGCCCACTAAGTCTGAGATGGGGTATACTTTTCCGTTCAATTTTCGAATTAAGTGTTTTGTCATTTTTTTCCGGTACATTTTTCATCTGGAACCGTGCCTGTAGAAGTCGATTCAATGAGCGTGTATGGGTTTGACGCCCAATTCTGTCAATTTGTGTAAACAAACCCCTTTTTTGTATAAAGAGCCTTTTACCAAATTTAACTGTATGGTCTAAGATGGGGTAGCAAAAATAGAAATTTTAAAGCTGAGATGGGGTAGAGGTTCTTAGGTCCCAGCGAAACACCCCCACCACCGACGCCCGGGGGGAGACTCCCATATGAAAGGGGCGGGGATGCCCGTCGGAAATTTTGAATTAAACCCCTGAAGGAGACCAATCTGGGTGTGGCTCAAGCTTTTGTTGACCCCTAAAAGAGACCATTTTTAAACACAGACAAATGTATTATATCAATGTTTCTTCGCGTGCAACCCTAAACGAGACTTTGACGGCAAAATATAATGGCGTTTTGCCCAGAACACCCTAAGCGAGACCAAAACCCGAAATTTTCACCCCTAAGCGAGACGACGAGCATCCCCACCCCTTTCATATGGGAGTCCCCCCCCCCCCCCCCCCCCCGGGTTTCGACGGTGATCGGGAGACTAAAATTGATGGCTTTTAAAGGCGCGCTACGTAGAAACATCCGTTATGTTGCGTCAGTTTTTTCACATGGTTTGGCCATGTTCTTTCTGGCAGATAATTTTGCAACAGTGGCATGATTTTCTCAACTGTTTTGTTCATTGTGTATGGCATAAGCTGTACACGTGGACAGGGTCATATCCGGAGTTTAAAACCAAGTGGACATTTTTGAAAGTGCTAACTCAGTCAGGTTAGTTACTCGAACTTGTTGCTACACTGTGCTGACGATCCGCAATAACGGCGAAATACCTATCCGCAGTTGCATTTAAACTTTCGGTTTGGTCTCAATCATGCCATTGTTGCGTTACTTTTTCTACGCAGTTGTCAGCCCTTGCTTCTTATAGTACCGTCGAAAGGGCCGAGACGGCCTGAATTCGTTTCTTGCTTGTAGCAGGGCGAAAATAAAGAATTAAAAAAAAAAAAAGAATTGTGTATTTCAAACATGTGTACCAAAGCCTTTTGACCAGCAAAAAATAAAGGAAAACTATTTTTGGTCGCGAAATCGAGCGGACCGCTTTTAGCGGGACTGCCACTTAACGCTAACAGACTTACCACTAATCGAAAAACGGAAAACAGAGATATTTCAGCCGATCCACATCTGAATAAATTACAATAAAAATTTTAAACATCAAACAACATTAAACAGACCGGGCCCTATGGAATATATGAATGATCGATGTTTTAAAATATATTAAAGTGAAGTCGCTTAGCGAGTGACAACCGGACATCTCGTGAAAAGTTGCTTTAAGCTAAGGCCGGAAAGCGAGTCGGCAATTAATTTTAGCGAATGAGAAGCCAGTTGTGGTCATTTATCCGACAAGGCTGTCAAATCGGAGATAAAGCACGCGTTCTATTTTCATGCCTTTCTCGTCGCATATTTGCGTCTTGTTGTACTAGATGTGGTCGATTAGCGAGTGACAACCGGAAATTTCGTGAAAAGAGTTGCTTTTCAACTCGCTTAAAGTTATTAAAGCGAGTCAGCTCAATTGAATTGAACTCTCGTTAAATTTAAGGCACGAAAGCAGGTAGCTTAAGCGATTTGGCAATTAATTTTAGCCAATGAGAAGCCAGTTGTGGTCATTTATCAGACAAGGCTTTCAAATTGGAAAAAAAGCGTTCTATTTTCATGCCTCTCTCGTTGCATATTTGTGTCTTGTTGTACTAAATGTGGTCCAACCAAATTGCAAAGAAACTGGAACGGTTGCATCTAAATACGAAGTATTCTCGCCAAATATTGTAAGGTAGTAGGTGCCGGCGCTCTCATTGCGTCAATAGGGAGCTTAAGATCCAGGACGCGACGGTTTTGAGACGCGGCCGGAAGTAATTTTTCACAGAAAAGCAGCAGTCCGCTTGCCTCGGAGTGCTGGCTCGCAGCGTCGCCGTCGCGTAGAGAACTCGAGTCAGAAGGATTTGGCGTTGTGTAGAAAACGTGAGTATTAAATGTTCTTGTTTTGAAGAAAACGGTGTATTAAGTGCCAACCCTAAACATAAATCGAAACCTTGATTCATATTGAAACTTTCTAGCGAAATTTACGCCGCAAAAATGGGAAAGCTCTGACTTTTTTAAACTTTATTTACAGGTTGACTTAGGTTAGCGGAGAATGGCTTCGACAAAATCTTCGAAGTAAGTTGTGCCTCCAAGCTTCCTCTTTTCCCCCCTGTTTTTTACCCTTGTATTTAGCAAATATAAGCGTTAATTTGCTAAGAACATGCAAGAAGTGATGTTTCGTGGAATTAAGCACAAAATTATTTTCAACTCAGTCTGAGCTCAAATTTAACTCGGTTTTAAAGATGTTGTTGTTTTATTTTTTTCTTTTAGTTCGGTGATGTCTTCGACAAACGACCACGGCATAATCCTGTGTAGGGAAGTTGCCAAGTCCACACAGAGAAGAAGCCTGTGGGAAAAAATTGCCGACTTTGAATAAATGTTCAGTTCCTAAATTTAGCGTTGATAAGCGGTCGGTTCGCGACCACGTGGGAATTCTTGTTATTAGGTACAAGAAAAAACTGAGGGATGAAGAAAAAGCTGCGGGAATAACGCCAGACGAGCCCTCCGAATTAGAGAATGCTTTGGATAGGAAGAACTCTTAAGGTTTCAACAAGTAAAGAGATATCTCCCTTTTCCACGCGAAAATTTGCTTTACATTTAGACGGGTCTTCATTTACAAGAGAAAATTTCTCATACGACGAGTGAGCAAATGGAGGATTCTGCGGTGTGTATGCCTCGTTCAACACGGCAACTTCTTCATCATCAATGATTTCTTCTTCCAAGCAACAATAACAACATTTCTTGGACTTCTTTGAACGAGCTCATTTTATATTTTGCGTTTTCTTTTGTCAAAACAAAAATCTTGAACAACCGCGTCGCATTGCAAAACTTAAAGTTTATTTTTCCCGAGCTTAGAACGGCGTTCTCGTTCCAGGCTTTAGCTCGGTCACCGCGTTCTAAAAGCCGTCGCGTCCTGGATCTTAAGCTCCCTAATGGTGGCGCAATTTCTGCGAAAAATAGCTCAAGACGTCTTTAATATGGCTTTGCATGTGTGGGGCCAACGCTCACGGTTTCTTTCGGTGACTATGGCTCCCGGCAAAATATGTTGTTGTTGCTCATTTATATTAGATTCGGCATATGTGGAGGGGCCTAATTTGATTGCATCATACAATGGGTTTACTTTTGCGCACAATTAACGTTAATGTCCCTTTTTTAGTAGTCATTGGAATACTGAATCATTGCTATTACGGTTTGATTTATGAAAGAGTTATTTCAATTTTAAATCGGTATTAAATGTTGAGGTGTCATGATTATGCAATAGTATATTAGAAAGGTAAGATTTTGCCGATTAAGCTAACTAAAAAACTTTCGGCTTGATTATGCAAGAGTATGGATTTGGCTTTTGTTCTGTCGGTTTTGGAATATTGAATCGTTGCCATATGAAGCACTCATCAGTCAAATATTTCAATAAAATTGCAGGAGAAAATCCAGATGATACTAAAGTTTTGAAAACAGCTCCAACTGGGAAAACTGCTTTCCATATTAGAGGCAATACATTTTACACACGACATTCAAGTTTTCCAGTTTCAACCATGTCTGAATTTAGAAATAATGAGACAAAAAGATGCCAAAAAATTTGCAGAGCTACTTAATCGCATGAGAAAGGGAAAACATACTAAACATGATATT
Organism: Cladopsammia gracilis; assembly: GCA_022457155.1. Lineage (NCBI taxonomy): Eukaryota > Metazoa > Cnidaria > Anthozoa > Scleractinia > Dendrophylliidae > Cladopsammia > Cladopsammia gracilis. Next base: position 473,641 of record JAJGOT010000540.1, read on the forward strand.
GCCATTTTAAATCGAAGAGTTCTTAATGTAAAATCAAAAGAAAAAAATTATCCTATGAATATTTCCTATTTATGTCCTACAAATGCACCAGTAGATGATCACAACAATGCTATTTATAACATTCACTTACAACCACTCATTTCACAGTCAAAAACCGTTGATGAGCCTCCACTAGTTCTAACCACTTCTGCAGTCACCGGCAAATGAATTTTAAAGCCTTCATACCGTAGCCTCTACGTTCTTTATTTAGCAAGACTCCACTTTCTGTTCTACTGTAAAGTGAACTTCATCCCTGTTCATCCGTTGATTCAATAACTAAATGTCTCGCGGAATAAAATGACATTATTGCCTTGTTCATAAAATCTTTGTCGCGTATGTACTCTTCGGAAAGATTGAACATTCGATTTTACCCCCCCCCCCCCCCCCCCCCCCAATCAAGATTCTTCTTTTTTGTTAACCTCACGTTCTAACGCATTAACGAGATGGCTTTAAGAGCCCTTTGATTCTAAAGCGGCTTGGTACGGCGGCGCTGCCTTGTTAAAGACAGTTTCATCAGATGATATGTCAGAGAGCCTTTGATTCACGCTTTCTGGGATTCGCTTCAAGATGTTTGGCGGATGGTTGCTCTTGGCATGCACATAAGATGATATCTTTCCTTATCCATGGGGCGTTACCACTGCACAACATATACATATACATATATATATATATATATATATATATATATATATATATATATATATATACCTGGATTTTTGAAAAGGTGGTCAACGAAAATTACAGCAATTTCACTAGAAATAGCCAAAAAAAAGGATTTTATGAACCCAATCAGCCCGAAAATTACAGAGTTTTTTCTTCTCTCGCCCACGCAACCTTTCCCATCTTCCCTCTCTTCTCTGTGATTTTCGGGCTGATTGGGTTCATAAAAACCCTTGTTTGGGCTAGTTGTAGTGAAATTGCTGTAATTTTCGTTGATCACCTTTTCAAAAATCCAGGTATATATCTCAAGCAAACGCTGTGGAGTGTTCCAGAAAGCGCTGGGTTGGGCCGGAAATTGCGTTTTGGCACTTTTTGCGATCATTCTCGCCATTCTATCGAGATATATACCTGGATTTTTGAAAAGGGGGTCAACGAAAATTACAGCAATTTCACTAGAAATAGCCCAAAAAAGGGTTTCTATGAACCCAATCAGTCCGAAAATCACAGTTATTTCAGTTTCCTACATCTACAGATACTAAGGATGTAAGGATGTTCTGTGCAAGTTTTCAGCTCATTTGAAGTAATTTTCAGTTTTTTATGATTTTTTTTTCAGAAAAACTCCCAAATGGCGCCTATAACTCCCGTATGCCACAAAAAAAAGACAAAATGGGAAAATAGTACATCTAGCTACGACTTCACGCGAAAAAGTGACGAAACAGGAGGAAAGAAATGACGAGAATCGTGAAACTGGCCTTGTTAGTGCAACTCTTGTCTGGAAGCACTGTGAGTATCGCACCTCATATTTGGTGTGAAAGTTGGACAGGCCCGCACCGCGAGTTAATGTTTGGCCGGTCAAAGGTTAGTGTTAGGGTTACTGTTTGACCGAGGGTTAGGGTTAGGGGAAAGACCTAGGGTTGTGTATGAACATACCCAAGGCTCGCACTCAGCACATTCTTCTTGTAGATGTGTATAGCTGTGAATATATGTTTTCCCTGTGATATGGTCGTGGAGGAAAGATACAGCGAAAAGTTTAGTATTTATAGTATTCATAGTGAAACTTAAGCGATACGAAGGACGCCGCCATGACACATGACGCGGGGAGCCTTGGATTATGAGACCGCGATATATCGGCCCGAGGCAGGGCCGTGAACGGGCAACAGCGTCGTATAGGCCGCAGTCTCGGAGCGAGTTCGATACTGCACGCGTCGATCTCTCCGTAGCGCCGATTAAAACATATTTTAGGCCCGTCAGGTGATGGAAAGACATCATTAAGTCCGGAAATCCGTAAGTCACCAGCACCTCTCAAAGAAACGAGACGTGTTTCTTGCTGGCTTCGGTCCAGATGAAAATGGGCCGTAGCGGACAAGAGGATCCTGCGGGAAAGTCTGGAAGCAGTTGGGATCCCTCGAAGGGCAGATTGGTGAGTTGTGGCCCATTTGCCAGCGCACGCCGTAGGCGAATTGCCCGACATCCGAGGTGGTTCCAGACTTATATTACTTTGTTGATGGTCGGGGAGGGGAACTCCATTTCGAATTGGCCATCTTGCTTCCCGGCATGCTTTGCGTCAGTGGGCGGGCAGGGAGTGTAGGTCCGCGTTGCGTGCTCGGGGCGCTCGCCGGGAACAGAGCTTTGTGCGGCCCTAAGCCGAAGTTGGGGGAGGTTAGGAGCCGGCACTGGGGAACCGGGAGTGGAGTGGCTCTGTTTTTTTGAAATCTTCTGTGAAAGCACTGTAGGTATCGCACCCCATCTCTGTTGTGAAAGTTGGACTGGCACGCGTAGCGGCAGTTAATGTTTGGCCAAGGGTTAGTGTCAGGGTTAATCCAAGATGACGCCCATGACTCCTGGATTTCATCGTATTTTCAAACCTAAAATCCGAATGCAGCGAGATACATTTCCTTGTTTTGCCTTCCTACATCTACATATTCTTAGGGTGTTCCCTGCACGTTTTCAGCTCATTTGGATGAAACCTCAGTGTTTGAGGTCCAAAAAGCTGTGTGTATTCTGGCTTTTTCTGTTCTCTGAAGTCAAAATGTCATCGTATTTTCAAACCTAAAATCCCAATGCAGAAAGATACATTTTTTGGCTGTGGCTTCCTACATCTACATATGCTGAGGATGTTCCCTGCACGTTTTCAGCTCATTTGGATGAAACCTCAGTGTTTGAGGTCCAAAAAGCTGTGTGTATTCTGGCTTTTTCTGTTCTCTGAAGTCAAAATGTCATCGTATTTTCAAACCTAAAATCCCAATGCAGAAAGATACATTTTTTGGCTCTGGCTTCCTACATCTACATATAATGAGGATGATCCCTGCACGATTTCAGCTCATTTGGATGAAACCCCAGTGTTTGAGGTCCAAAAAGCTGTGTGTAGTCTGGCTTTTTCTGTTCTCTGAAGTCAAATTGTCATCATATTTTCAAACCTAAAATCCCAATGCAGAAAGATACATTTTTTGGCTTTGGCTTCCTACAATTACATATAGTGAGGATGTTTCCTGCACGATTTCAGCTCATTTGGATGAAACCTCAGTGTTTGAGGTCCAAAAAGCTGTGTGTATTCTGGCTTTTTCTGTTCTCTGAAGTCAAAATGTCACGTATTTTCAAACCTAAAATCCCAATGCAGAAAGATACATTTTTTGGCTCTGGCTTCCTACATCTACATATGCTGAGGATGTTCCCTGCACGTTTTCAGCTCATTTGGATGAAACCTCAGTGTTTGAGGTCCAAAAAGCTGTGTGTATTCTGGCTTTCTCTGTTCTCTGAAGTCAAAATGTCATCGTATTTTCAAACCTAAAATCCCAATGCAGAAAGATACATTTTTCGGCTTTGGCTTCCTACATCTACATATAGTGAGGATGTTCCCTGCACGATTTCAGCTCATTTGGATGAAACCTCAGTGTTTGAGGTCCAAAACGCTGTGTGTATGCTTGGCCTTGTTTTCTAAAACCCCCAATATAAAAACTAAAGACAGTTGCTAGTCTTTTGTTCTCTCGACCTCGCTCCCTTTCCCTCTTCCCTCTCTTTTCTGTGATTTTCGGGCTGATTGGGGTCACAAAAACACTTTTCTGGGCTAGTTGTAGTGAAAATGCTGTAATTTTCGTTGACCACCTTTTCAAAAATCCAGGTATATATATATATATATATATATATATATATATATATATATATATATATATATATATATATATATATATATATATATATATATTATAGCAGGATAAATATGGTTGACCAAACGAATGACTCCCAGTAGAAGGATCAATGTAGGATAGCGTTTTGCCCGGCGCCGAAGGATGTCAACTGGCAGAAAACCATCGATGATCTCGGCAAATTTGAAAGAAAAATTCGTCTTGCTGTTTTCCATCACGGCAAAAATCCAGAAGAAAACCATCGCACAATAGATGATCGACTTCCAACAATTCCGTCTACCAGCAATTGGATGCCTCCTAAGTCCAGTTTTCCTGAAGTTGAACTTTTCTTAAACAACGTTAGGAAAGACATTCTCGAGCCCAAGAACTTGAGAAAAGCCAAAGACAATCTCACGAAAGAAGAAAGGTCAGCCTTAGGTAAACTTAAATCTAGTGATAACGTATTTAGAATTCAAGATAAAGGGTCTAGATTTGTCATTCTTTCACAAAACGAGTATCGTGATAAGATGTTACAACAACTTAATAACAGCCTCCATTATGACAAGTTGAATTATGACCCTACTGATGAGCATTCCGAAAGGGTAAAAAATTGGGGACGTTAATGGCTTGGTAAAGGTCGGATAAGTCAAGAGATTGCCGCTTGGGTTGCCATTTCGGAACCAAACCCGGGGGTGGCATTTGGAAATGTTAAGACTCATAAGGAAGGTAACCCTCTACGCTTAATTACATCATGCTGTGGAACGGCAATTGAAAGACTTTCTGCTTTTACTGAGTTTTATCTGAAGCCTCTAGCTCAAAATTTACCATCTTTTGTGAAAGACACCACTGACCTCATCAACAGGATCCAAACCTTGAAAAACGCTGAGGTCCCTTACCCCCTGAGTGTTAGCTGGTGTCTTGGGATGTAGATGCGATGTTTCCTAACATTGATAATAACTTAGGTATTTCTGCTGCTAGAAAAGCTCTTGATTCAAGATCAGATAAATTGCCATCTACCGATTGCATTGTAGAGGCGATTGAAATTTGTCTTCAAACCAATAATTGTCAATTCTCTGGGAAGGATTTTGTGCAAAAACATGGTACTGCTATGAGCCCCAAAAACGCATGTAGTTATGCTGATTTGGCAATGGGATTGATCGATGAGAAAGCTAAGTTTGGAGGTGATGTAAAGCCCATGTTATGGTGGAGATACAGGGATGACGTTTTTGATATTTGGACACATGGGTTGCCTAAATTGTTAGATTTTACGGAGTACATCAATTCTCTTTATCCCACCATTAAATTTGAGTTGGTATATTCGGAACATACTCTTAATGTCCTGGACCTTACATTGCACCTCCAAGATGGTTTTATTAATACGGATATTTACGCTAAACCAACAGATAGCCATCTTTATTTACCCTTTTCTAGTTCTCACCCAGCACAATGTAAAAAGGCAATTCCCTATGGGGTTGCCCTACGGGTTAAACGTAATTGTTCCAATGATGAGTTTCTCATTAAGAGGTGTGCTGAATACAAAGGATATCTTAAGTCACAAGGCTACAATATAGTTTTGGTAGATAAACAATTTGATAAGGCCCTAAACGTTGAAAGATCCGAACTCTTGAAGAAAAATGTCAAGCCTGACAAAAGAGTTTTCCCGCTAGTACTGGACTATAACCCAATCCTCCCAGATATTCAAAGGGTTATCAAAAAGCATGTTCATTTACTAAGTTCATCGCCTGAGATCATGGATATTTTTCCATCAAAATCAATTTTTCCTGCATATCGTAGAACTAAAAATCTTAAAGATATTTTAGCACCTTCTAAATTTCGTGGTGACAGAAGGTTAGATCAGGCACAGAAAGAAATGGGAGGATGTTTTAAATGTTCTGCAAGATGTGATTTATGCCAAAAATGTTTAATCCAAGACTCCAAATTTAAGAGCTTTGCCACAGGCCGTATTTACAAGATCAATCAAAGATTAACATGTACATCCAAAAACGTTATATACTTGGCCTCATGCAACAAGTGTAAGTTGCAGTACGTAGGGTCTACGTCAACAGAATTTAAAGTACGTTTTCGTAACCACAAATCATCTATGCTCAATAACAAAAAAAAACTTGTGAGTTGGCAATCCATTTTAATTGTATTGAACATCAGATTTCGCAAATTAGCTTCATTGTTATTGAAAAAATCATCAGCCAGGGAGATGCTGCCAATCTTGATCAATTGTTATTAACGAGGGAAGCTTATTGGACCGCACAATTGTTCACACTCAACCCTCATGACCTAAACAAAAGACGTGAATTCAGATCTAAGAATCGCATCTGCTATAACACCTAATCAGCTAATTATAGTATACTTTGTAATTTAGTTTTTTCACGAATTGATGTATTTTCGCTGTTTGCGCCTTCTTGTCTGTTGCCATTTTACTTGTTACATAACCTTTTGTTTTGCATTTTATCATATTACATAACCTTATTTACATTTTTCAGTTATAGTATAAATATTTGTGACTCTGTAAGCTTGTTAGGATTTTTAGCTTTTTAAATTTTTATCTCTGTTAATAGTTCCACCTGAAGAAGGCCGAAGGCCGAAACGTCGACTGAATTAAACAGCCGGAACAGTTAGAAGTTTGCTTCTATGTCACATCTTCGTACACTTATCAATTATATATATTATATATAATATATATAATATATATAGGACATTATATTATATATATATATATATATATATATATATATAAGGTCCATCAGCTACATCATTAAATTAGAATACTGTTGAAGTGCATTCCAATATCTGTGATTAAAAAAAATGTATTTTTTGGTCCACACAGCATATCTACTTACAGCCAAATAAGCTTAGTATTTTTGTCAAAAACTCCTTCATGCAATACCTCCAGCTGGTTGTTGTTCAAGACCCTGTCCACAAAAAACAATATAAATTAAAAATGGCTGAGTAATTAAATTATAATGTATTTAATAGTTAGTATAGCAATAATGCAATTCTATTGTCCAAAATATTATCCGTTGAAGTAGGCGCAATATCTTTTAAGGGCTAAGAGTAAGATCCATCAATTCCCACTGTCCTCACGCAAACGCCAGTCGCTGTGCGTGCTACGAACTCAAAGCTTGCAGGGAAGATTGTTATCTGACCAATTTGATAATGTTTCCGATATAGCGCAAAGAGTACTTGAATCTCGAAAAATTTCGCTCTTTTTATGAATCATGCGATGGAAATTATATTATTTCATCTTCTCCATCGAAAAATCGCCATTCTGATACTGATCCTTTTCCTGGTGCTCTTAAATCCCTGGGGATTTATCGATTTACTTTTGTGGGATGTAATAAATACCTCTTATTAGCCGAGTTCGAGGTCCGTACCGTAAGTTACGGACCGAGTTTTTTTTCCTAGATTTATGGCCCAAGCGCTCTTTTTAACTTACGCTACGGACCGAGAAAAACGAGGCTAATAAGATATTTATTATATCTCTAAATCGGAGAAAAAGGAAAACCTTTCAAGTCAAAAGATGGACGGCTTCATTTGACTGACGTACGTCACAAGAAAGCAAAGAGCAAATTTTATTGGCTTTCAAAAATAGTGTGATAGATCGGTCCTCGATTCGGCATGAACTTGCCTGGCTCTTGAATGAAAACTTATATAAACGAATTAATCTTCTATGTGTTCGATAGGACGACGGAAACCTGACACAAGGTAGTTTTCTTTGAAAAAATTCTTAGTTACTGGCGAAGACAAGTGAGGAAAAGAAGAATGAAAACGCAGCGATAAAATCACCAAAACAAACGTGTTTGTCAAACTGGAAAATGTGGCTGTGGCAGCATTTCGGGTGTCAATTATAAAAACTCGAGTAACTCGGCAAATTCGTTTAACTCTAACAATTTAATTTAGCATTGACAAAAGCGTACCTTTCTTCGTAAGAAAACGTATCTATGAAAAACATAAAGCTGCAAAACAACTTGAAACGGCTTCCATCGGCAAACTGAATCATATAGTTTGTTCAAGTTCTTGTCTGGTTATAAACTTAAGTTCAGAGTTATCGTTTGTGGCAGTGGCTCTAATAAGAACAAACTTGAAGCTACAGAATTACGCTGAAAGTGTACCTTGATTCCTCATCGAAATTTTTGTCCTTGCAGTGGATTCCATGAAAACTATTTTTGCGTATTCGCAAATACGCTCTTGCTGCAGCTCACGCTGAAAATTTGTCAGGTGCGATTGAAATTCAAGCTCATCCATGCACAAAGTTCCGCATGAAGCCACTAAAGCACACAAAAAGCCAAAAACAACTTGCAGTATTTGATGACGAGATATTTTCAGAGTCCTTTTAGAAGTTTGAGAGTTTCTTCGTTCACCGCTGTAGACCGAAGTGCTCCCAAATTCCCGTTTGACAAACACGTTTGTTTCAATTGGCGATTTTATCGCGGCGTTTTCATTCTTCTTTTCCTCACTTGTCTTCGCCAGTAACTAAGAATCCTTTTCAAAGAAAACTACTTTATGTCAGGTTTCCGTCGTCCAACCGAAGGCATGGAAGATTAAATTAATTCTTTATATAGTTTTCATTCAAGAGCCACGCAAGTTCACGCCGAATCGAGGACCGATCACATTGTTTTTGAAAGCCAATAAAATTTGCTCTTTGCTTTCTTGTGACGTACGTCAGTCAAATGAAGCCGTCCATCTTTTGACTTGAAAGGTTTTCCTTTATCTCCGATTTAGAGATATAATAAATATCTTACTAACCTCGTTTTCTCGGTCCGTACTGTAAATTACGGACCCTTGTTTCCCCATTCGATTTATGGCCCAAGCGCGAAGGCGGAAAATCAAGGGTCCGTAATTTACAGTACGGCCCTCGAACTCGGTTAGTAAGAGGTATTTATATTGGCAAGACCTCTCGCAATTTTTCATAAGGATCAGGAAGCACAGGAATCATTATATTTTTGAATCTCATAATCTTAAACTTAAAAAAAAAACAATTATATACAGTTTTCATTATGACGTTAACAATGAAAAGAACTCTGGTTGTTATAGAAGACCACCGGAGACAGTGGGCCAAACTAGCAGTAAAAATTGCGGGAAACCGCTTTGGCCAAAAATGGTGATTTTCGGGGGACTATGAACCTACAATTGACCTGCTCCCATCGTCAGTGGCTTCATAGTTCAGTTGGTAGAGCATCGCACCGGTATCACGAGGTCACGGGTTCGAACCCCGTTGAAGTTATGAATTTTTTTCAGGCTTCTTTTCGCAATTGCTTAAATTGCGTTCACAACTGCGAGGATCATTCTTCATTTGATTTCATTTCCGCAGTTCATATATGATTTATTTCATATATATATTATTTCACACTTTCCTGAGTATTGTAGTTCAAGGGATCGAAACCAGCTAGCTTTGCTTGTTTTCCCGCAAAAACAACAAAAACAACAAAAACAACAACAACAACAACAACGTTTCCCTGTTCCACTGACCTATCTGAAAGCGGCGAGGATAGCTAGTGGGAATATATAGAGAATCACAATCCGTTCTCTTTGCTTTGCGCCATTCGCTAAACCACAGCGCTGAAAATAATGGACGGTTAAATGCGCCCTTGTCTATTGAGCGATGTCTGATGCGGAGCGAGACTGGGTTGAGAAGTCCCGAGTTCAAAACGTTGCGGCAAACGAAAAAGGTACAGCATTTTGACATATTTTTTCTCATTCAAAATAAACATTTCAATATATTTTCTCAGGAGCACATCTAAGCTGTATGCGATAAAGCGGGCTATAACGAATTATTTGAAACAAATCGAAATTTTCGATATGCGTTACACTTCATGTTTGTAAAAACTGAAACATCAATTCCCTGCGAACAGAAGCATAAATTTTCAGAGCATAGGTAAAAGACCTATCGCTCTTTAATTTCATCTGGATAAATTTCATCTTGAACTTTAATGAACTTTTTAAGTTAGAGGCTATATAATAATGGTGGTTGTTCTGAAGTGCGATTCGTATTGACGCTGACTACCTTTGTGTTTAAGAAAAAAAGTTAAAAAAAACGTTGTCTTATTCAGGCACTACTGATCGAAGCAGTGATCTGAAGCAGTGATAGATAGGTTTGATCGAGTAAATTCCCCAAAGCACTCAAAACGTTTCATTGATGAAGTGTAAATAATTGTTGAAGCGTGATTTGTCTTTGATAGTGGACATTAACCCTCGGACTTACAAAGGGGTGGGGGGGTGGGGGGGGGGGGGGGGCGTGGATGCCATCCTCCCCACCTCCTTGAGGTTTTTCTCCGATGTTTTCAAGAGCATTCATTATTAGCACATGCAGTCTTCAGTAGCTGTTCATTTGTGATTGAGGCACATTTTCGTAAAGTTTGCCGACAATCGTTTGCTATGGTAACAAGATATGATGTCATAAGTTGCATGAGGTCAAACCATTTTTGAATTAAAACATATAAAACGCTTCCAAAAGCAGCATGTTTATTATGTTATAACCGCATCATATTTTACAACTATAGCAAAAACATATTTGCAATTTCCGCATTTTTACGATAAATTTGAATTTTTACTAATGGGTTGGATGACGTCACGGACCCCAGCAGCGCCACAGCCCAAATATCTACCTTGTCTTGTATAGCATAGCACAGGCTATCTATTATGTAGAAGTCAAATATTTTCGAAATATTGTAACACCGCAAAAAAACCCATGGGAGAGAGGGGGCTGAACCATCTTTTGAACTGGTGCTAACGGGTGATTTTCACACAGGAATTGTTTTAATTTGCCTCCATCAGCCCCAGCCCCCCTCCCCCCCACCCTCCCCCTCCCTCCCACCCTCCCCCCCTCCCTCCCACCCTCCCCCCTCCCCCCACCCCCACCTCCAATCCTCCGACGCTAACGGGATTTAAGTTGTTTTATAGCTAAAAGGAGAGTATTACTTACAGGTAATCCAGATTAGTATTGTTATCAAAAACACCTTTGGGTAAGTCATTCAGTTGGTTGTTCTTCAAGAACCTATCAAAGAGTAACAACAACTTGGTGGTTACTATCCGCTTGCGTTTATCACTGTTAATGTACAATAAGCTTCAACAAAGACTTTCAAATATGCAGGTTTTCATTCCTTCCTCCTTACTGTCCATCAATCGGCTGTTAATTTTTCGTGGTTATTCCATTCACCAGTGCACAAGGCATAAAACCGATCTGCGCACTTCAAATGAATTTTTCAAGTCTTATAGGGAAACGATACAGCACGGTAAATGTTGCTTTTTTAATGTGCGAAGTTTCGCCATTTTTAAAAGTTCAAATAAACCAAATTTTGATTCGACGAAATTTTAAACGACGAACCAAAAAACACGCCTTATAGTAACACAAATACCCATTGTTTAATTTAGAGAACTGGACACGCCGTGGCATGTTAAAAATTAACCCTACAGATTTTCTGTTACCTTGTGGCGCAATCGACTGGAGTGCTGTTTTTCTGAGCTATTGTTAACGGTCCCTTCATTTACAACTTAAATATAGTTAAAACTTTGAATTCTGCAGTATTTGGTTATTTCATGTCCGAAAAGTTTCGATGGGCTGGCCATCGATCGAGCAAATCGACTTCAAACTTTTAGTGACGAAGCTCACAAGAGATCCGTGCACCTGGGTGGTTGATTGGCATCTGTCAGGTGAGTTGGATTGTCCAGCCTCCTTTTTACCGCTGCGGTTGCAACAGTTCGTGTATAAGATCTATATATCAAGCCGCTGTGGTACGTTCTTTGCTCAAATAGGATCGTTTTGCCCTGGTTTTACCTAATTATTCACATGCGAAATTGCCGCCGCGACGGTCGCCATTTTTTAATTTGTTGACTGCGCCACGCTTTGACGCGCTTATTCATAAAAACGAGTCTACCGAGACCACCGGAACATGTTTCAGCAAGGTCCGCATAGTTACTAAAAATAACTTTTCCTAATAGTTTGTATTTATAATTTCAATGGATACAAGAAAACAAGAATACAATAAGTAGTGGCAATATTATATAAAAAACTAAAAATAACCACATGAACATTCTACCTAGCTTGCTTATTCTTTAGCTATAAAATAACTAGGATACTACGCGCGTCCTGATTGGTTATTTATTTATTTATTTATTTATTTACATTTATTTATACACGGTTTAAAAAAGAAATACATCAGGTAAATAAAATACTAATCTAAACATTACTATGATCATTAACTAAACCAGTTTATAACATAGCTAGCAGAGCCGCGCAATCAAATTCAGTGTACGTAAGCGTGCTCAAAATCCCGATAGTGCACGCTGATAAATAAAAGTGCCATTCTTGACCGTGATTTCTTTTTTCAAAAATAAAGAATTTTGTATTTCAACTGCAGTAAAATAAAACTCGAGCTTGCAACAGAAAATATGAAATAAAACCAATTCCTATTTTGCTTAATATTTCGCTTACCGCGAACAATCACTTCTGATATTGTTGTCCGTGTTTCGCGTCGCATTTAATGCACAATTCCACCGGCTATGTCATAAAACAATTGGTTCATGCTTTTAGCTGTGCACTATCGAGTTATGGAGCACGTGGGAAGTTTGGTAAGCACTCAAGAAGCTAGAGTTGCTCTCGGCAACTCTTACGCTTCTTTCGTGCTCTCCAAACTTCCCGCGTGCTCCATAACTCGATAGTGCACGCTAAAGCATGAACCAATTGTTAATTTCCATGAATGCCCTGTCTCTAATCTATAAAGTTAAAACCTATTGACTATTGTGCTGGTAAACTCATAGAAAACCGCGCAAGAGAAACTGTAAAGTAAACAAGAACTCTACGAGTAGTGAAGTCGTGCTTTAACGGTCTTGTAATTGATATCTTCCTCTTGGTTTTTTTTAATAATCTGTATAATCATTTCGTGTTTTGAGCCAGAAACATCACAATCCCCATGACATAGCTTTAATAGCTCGTTTAACAATTGGTCTACAGTTTACAATAACGGCGACTAGTGTATAGTCCTTCAAAACTGTGAAGGGCCGTGACCTCCATTGCATGCATGATCAAACAACAGGAAAACTCTCAATTGAAATTAAAACTTCAAACTTTCGATCAAATGGTTCCTTTCTCACGGCACAGTATCTTATATCCTAACTTGTACTCCTTCTTTTGAGCCAGCCTTCCTCGGCGATAAATAAAGAAATATTATTCGTTTCTCAAACGATGTGTGTAATAAATATGAAAGCTGAGATTTGTTAAATTTGGTTGACCTTTACGTACCGTGCGAGCAGAGTTGCGTGCAAGGATGTTGTAAAAAAAACTGGTATTTTCAAACGCGTATGGTTGGCCACTCAAATCCTTTCGAAAGGAAAACTTTCTATGCATTCTACAATTTAAAACGAACAGTGATGTCTGCTATTAAAACACACTTATTGAGAAGAATCGGCGATTAAATCTCGAGATAAGTCGATAAGCAGAACTTTCTGGAATCATATCTTAACTTCCTAGGATCATATTTCTTATCTATAATCTCTTGCCCTGAAGAATAAGCATTTTAAAACTCGTTGGCGTGACGCCACAAGTAATGAAGAATAAACAGTCAATGGATTCTACAGTGTCACAGTGAATCTTCGATTGTGGAGCAGTTACACTACTGGCTATGCTTTGAATTCTTAATTTCTTATGTACGCTTATAGCCCGGTTTCACAAATAGTAGAGTTCTTGTTTTCAAGTTGCTGTCTCTTATGTATGTCATGATCAGGTGATATGACGTCACTTTGTGGTCATTTTTACCTGTGAATACGTATATACGCGAAGCAATGTCTTTGACTTCAAACTCTACTATGGAAAATGAAAACTGATCTGTGGACTTCAAATGGACTTTTCAAGATTTCGGTAAACGCTACAGCACGATTTATGTTTCTAAATGTGAAGCCATTTGAGAAAGCGCAAACCTTTTAATCAATTCATCTAAACTCTTAACCTAAAAAACACTTGAAACAGAAAAACTTAGCCGCAGGCTACAAACCACTTGAAACAGAATTTTCTTACGATGAGACACAACCGAATTTCCGATATCGCATCATCACACCCATGACGACAAAGAATTTCACAACTCGAGTTTAGCGTCTTATGCTTTGCATTCGCAGTTTTCGCCTATTCATACCACTCCTTGATTCATGCTATTCACTTGACGCCAATCAGCCATTCTACGATTGTGACCGACGAAGCGGCGACTCGTAAGGACTTCAGTAGTTATAAAATTGTCCCTTCTAGGGCATTTTCCTTGGTACTTTTTTCCCATATTTTTATATTTATTTCTGAGATTCAAAATTTTTAAAATTTTTCAACCCATAATTTCTATCATTTTCTTGCGAATCCCTGTCATATTTTTTAGATTTTAAAGGGAAATCAAGACCTGATTATTTCCGAGATCTTTTTGTATTATTAGAAGAATTTACGAGTAAATTTCAGTTTTTTTAAAGGTAAATAAACATAAATTATACGGCAGATCTTGATTGTTGGTACATTTTCTATTTATTCAAGTGAAATTCAGATCATAGTAATTTTCATCACGTAAATAAAGGGGTTTGCTCCATACTCTTTTTGTCTGAGTGTAAAGTTAAACACAACTTTTCCTTAAAATAGACAAAAGGTCTTTATAACACAGAATTAAAGGGGGATACACTCGACACTCTTTTGTGTTTAGTATATAGTTATACGGTAAAAAAGGTGTTTGCTCGATGCTCGATAATGTTTGTGTATAGTTCATGAGGTATTTAATCATAAGATTTAAAGGTAATTACTCAATACTCTTTAGTGTTACGTTTTATACTTCAAATAAATTAAATAAATGTAATAAATTAAAAAAAATCAAGAAATTATAATAAAATCTTGAAATGATTTAAATTCTAAAAAATTATGAGCTCGCCCTTCGGCCTCGCGGGATTCGCAAGAAAATGATAGAAATTATGGGTTGAAAAATTTTAAAAATTTTGAATCTCAGAAATAAATATAAAAATATGGGAAAAAAAGTACCAAGGAAAATGCCCTAGAAGGGACAATTTTATAACTACTAACTTCATCTCTTTGATTCAAGGCTTTTAGTAAATTTTGGTCACTTTCATATAGAAAACTGTCTAACGCGTTAGACAAGGGGATTCCCCGAATTATGCGTATTGATATTTCTTGAATATAAACACCTGCAGTTTGTTTTGACTATGGTTGAATAATTAATGATTTTACACATGAATATTCTAGAAGGGGTTTTCCCCTTTTTAAACCAATCAAAAATGATTACACAAAACTGAAACCAAACTGTGAAACAAATTGAAATACAAATTGTAAAATTTATCAGTTTTATTTCAGTTTTGTTTCACAGTTTGGTTTCAGTTTTGTGTATTAAATATTTTAACACCTGCTTTCACTTTATGGAAGGTTGTAATTTAAATAACAGCGTGAAATAAAAACAAGTCTGGTTTTAATTAATTTCTTACGTCTTATACTTTTTATTGTATTTCTTTTCAATCTTCGATGAAGTAGATGTTAATTCAATCATTTCTTGATCCAAAAGTTTCATATCAGATATAAATTTCTGATAATCGAATTCACCACCTCTCATTGCAGTTCGTAAATTAGTCAAGACTTTTTCATAAGTTGTAAATCCAAATTTAATCATATCTAATTTACCTTTGTAATTTTTCATTTCATGATATGTTTTTAATATTATTCCAGCTCCAGTTAAAACACTTAACATAATAGGGTTTAAGGTAATACCACCTGTTATTACACCAATTGAAGCTAGTAACACAGATGAAATATTAATAATATAATTTATTTTTTTGTATTTACTTTGACTGTTTTTGTATATCCATGTTTTTTTATGATAAAAAGAGTATAAATCTTTTATTTGTTGGATTTTCTCAGGATTTAAAGTTGAAGCAATATGATTGAATTCGAATATATCTTTTTGTTCTGTTTTATTTCTTAATGATTTTAATCTTGTGATTGGCATTTTATTTATAATGATTATAATAAACTTTTACTGAATGTAAAAGTAAATGAAATAGGTATTTTTGGATAATCAATTGGATTAGTAGGATTTTTTTTTACTATTTCAACGCTAAATCTTGCATTATTTCTATATAGTAGATTAATATTTGTAAAAGTTTGTTCAGCATTATCATTAGAAGTTAAAATTCTCTCTGTTTGACGATTTATATTTATTTTTATTTTAAAACGAACAGAGTCTGTAATTACTCTGGTAAGAACGTAAGAGTTTAATGCTTCTAAAGTGCAATCAAATGGAAAAGCGATTGAATTTGTTCTATAATTGAATTTTACAAATAATCCATCAGCAATAGGATGATAACCTGTAATGACAAAATATTGTTTCAACGATTTCAAAAAAGCTAAACTAACAGGTTGATCATCTTTTGTTGGATTTTTAATACTAATATCATGATTATTCATATCAATATCCGTCTGCATCTCCATTTTCTTATTTTCAAAATTGAATGGTGAATCATAAACACTTGATTCAACGTCTGCTACGTAATTTTTAACACCATAAATAATTAAATATCCTTGTCCTTGATTAGGAGAAGATGAAATTCCATCACATTTCATGTCAACATAAATATACTCAGGTGGGGAAATCTTCCATTTATGTAAATGAATAATTGATCTTGTATAATTAGAAAACTTTTTTATTGATTGTTTATTAATATTCAAACTTGTACTTACAACATCAACACTCACATTTGTCATAGAAAGTGGAAAAAATTCAATACAAATAGTATATTCTCCTTCAGGAATTTTATATAAATTAAATCCAAGTCTTCCTGAGTATTTATTATCACTTGAACTTTTATTTATTTTAAAATCATATGCTTTTTTATTGAATAAATGAGGACTCCCCGAAAAATCATTTATTCCAATTACTGTAATTCCATATTCACTGCTACTTTCATCATCATCTTCCATTAAATATCTAAATTGATCTTTTTGGTAAAAAGTAGAAGAGATATGAGATTTATTAACATAATCTTTATAATCTTGTTCTAATTTAGTTATTTTTGTAGTATTTTCACTGGTTTTTGTTTTAACATATTGAACATTGCTTGCTGAATTTGGATCATTTTCATCTGTTAACAATCCCCTAATTTTTTGACTTTGCATTATAAGGGTTTTTCCAGAAGGATTGCTTAATTTTCTTGTGTTTAATTCACTTATCATATTGTTTAAGATATTATCTTGTTGATCAACATATTCTTTATTCGGTACTTCATGATCAAATGTAGGTAATTTTGATAGATTATATATTCGATTATTATTGATATCAATATCATTTTCCATTGGAGAGACTTCTTTACGTGATAAGAAAATATTCTTTACATCATTATAAGAAACTAAATTGTTATAATTTTGTGTTAAATAATTACAATTTTGTTGCTTACTTTGTACAACATTAAAAAGTTCTTTCAAATCAATATTTTTAGTAACTTCATGAGTATGAGCAGGTACATCAGGATGATATTTCTTCAAAGTAACCATATTCACAGCTGATAAATCATCATTCTCATCTGTATCCATATTTGTAATTAATTTTCGATTCATTTCAATTCCTCCAGGACGAACGATTCTATTTCCACCTAAATCAAGATGACCAGTCATATGATTTGCTCCATTAACAAGAATAACTTCAGTAGGATTAGGTTTTGATGATAATCCAGTTTCAAATTGATGTTTAGATATAGCATCAGAAGAATTTATACCTTCTCCAAGATTTACTATTCGTTTATTTTGAATATCATAATCACCTGAAGAAGTTAATTTAAAACCAACACCTTGTAATCCTGGTTTTCCTTGAGTTGTTTTAAATTTACTAGATTCTGATAATAAACCATTTGAGTAACTCATTTTTTTTATTTTAATTTTATATAATATCATTAAAATTTTTAAATATATCTTTCTTTGGTTTATCAATATATAAAAAAGAATAAGGATCTTTTGTAGCTAATCTATATTTCTTTTTATCAACATTATTTTCACGACATATCATAGAAATTTCATTATTACTTGGAAATTCATAAATACAAAAATGAGAACAATTTAGTCTTATATCTGTTGGTGTTTTGTAATAACTTTGTGAAAGATAAATAACACTACAATTTTTATGCCTTCCATTAATAAAATAATCAATCAGTGGTTTTTGATTCTTTTCACAAACAAAATCATCAAATATGATTACTTTTTGGTTATCATCTGATAATTCAGTAACTGGTAAAATTTCATCATTACTAGGTTCTATAACTTCATAACCTGCTTCTTTATTAATTGATTTTTTAAATTTTCTTAATAAATACTTATATTTTGGTTGTTCTAAATTTTTAGCATATAAATATATCTTATCATAATATAATAACCTAAGAATCATATCTAGTAAAACATTTGTTTTTCCAGAACCTGAAGGACCACAAATAAGCATTCTAAAATTTTGATCTGGCATGAAAGAATGTAATTGCTTAAAATTAGAAATTAAGTCATCATCTATATCATAGTTTGGTATTTTCATTTTATTTTAAATATAGATAATATAAAATGAGTCTATTGAAATGGCAAAAACTTGCAAAAAATAAATCAAAATTAGGAAATAAAATAAATTTGGTTAATAATAAAATATTAAAGAAAAGATTATGTGAAGAAACAAGTCAATTAAGTTATGAAAAAATATTTAAACCTATAACTTCAAGATTAGATAGAAATTATTATTTACAAATTGATAAAAAACGAGATATTAATAATATTTATCCAGATCCAAATGATCTTTTTCAAGAACCAGATTATTTTCCACCACCACCTTCACCAATAGAAGATGAAGAAGATGAAGAAGATTTTCCACCACCACCTTCACCAATAGAAGATGATATTAATAATATTTATCCAGATCCAAATGATCTTTTTCAAGAACCAATATATCAACCACCACCAACAAAATCACCATTAGATATATTAGATGAAATAAAAAAGGAAAAAAATTAAAACCACCAAAACCACTAAAACCACTACCACCAGAACAATCAGAATTATCCAAATTAATAGAATTTAGAAGACAATCTATTTCACCAAATGAAGAAGATGATGATTTTGAAGAGCAAGATTTTGAAGATTTTTAAATATAAAGAATAATATATATTTATAATAAAATGAGTCTATTGAAATGGCAAAAACTTGCAGAAAATAAATCAAAATTAGGAAATAAAATCAATTTAGTTCATGATACAATAACAAAGAAAAAATTAGGTGAAGAAACAAGTCAATTAGGATATGAAAAAATGTTCAAAACTATAACATCAAAATTAGATGATGTAAATGTTAGTAATTTAGTACCAATACAAACAAGCAAAGTGACAAAATCAAAAAAGAAAATGAAAGATAAAACAGACATTGATTATTATCCAGAAGTAGATCCATTTGAAGAAACGGATATAGAAGGTTTAATTGATGAAGATGAAGACAATGATGAAATCATTTCACCACCACCAGATTTTGGTGATGAAGTTTCACCACAAGAAGAAAAACAATTACCAGAAGAATCTCCACCAGAATATACACCTGGGGGATATTTGGAAGAAACACAAAGAAAAGCTTTATATGAAAAAGAAGTATTTAAACGTTGGAATTTACCTATTATTGAAGAAAATATTGACAAAGAATCAAAAGAAAAATTACTTAAAGTTTGGAATGATAAAGTACAAGAGATAGGACAAATAAAATCACAAATGACAAATAAAATAAAAAAATGGAAGATTCTCCTAAAAAGGAAGAACAAAAAAAACAAAGACAATTACTAGAGAATGAAAGTATTATAATTACACAAAGAAGAGATAAATTAAAAAAACTGGTAAAGGACTTAAAATAAAAAAGGTGGAAATGTATCATTTTATAATGATCCTAAAGAACTTCTTAAAAAACTTGAATTAATTGTAGGTTCTATTATAGCTGGTAATACAAATATTGAAATGTATAACATTGGAATTGCAATTTTAGACGTCCTTTTGAAAACAAAAGTAATAAATAAATCTCAACATGAAAAGATTTATAAAAATTATTTTAAACAATAATATATCATTATTATAAAATGGATAGACAAATAGTATTATCATCATATTCTGTTAAAACAGAAAATAGTAACAAACCTGAAAATTTCACAACAAAATTTAGTAAACGAATTGTTTTAGACAACAATGCACAATATGTAATTGGACTTAATCGAGTTATTAATATGAGTTTTACTTGGTTTAATATTAATGCTGGATATAAAAATCAATTAATCAAATACAGTTCTGATAAGGGTAAAACATTTCATGATATCAGTTTTCCAGGTGGGGTTTGGAATTATGAAGACATCAACGTACATGTTAAACAAGAAACTGTTATAAAAGAATCTGGAAAAGAGGATGAATTTCCAATCAGTATTATTTTCAATGAAACAACTTTTAGAGTAACAATAAGATTGAAAGAAAATTATCAACTGGATTTTACGCAAAGTAATTTTTATGAATTACTAGGATTTGATAAGAAAATTATAAAAGATAAAATAAATGTGGGTCCTAGAGTTCCAAATTTAAGTCAAGATACAGATATTTTAAATATACATTGTGATTTAATTAATGATTCACTCGTAGATGGTGAAGATAGTGATATTATTTATAGTTTTTCCACTTCTGTTTTAAGACCATCATATAGTTTTACTCTTGAACCAAAAAGAATTACTTATAATCCAGTAAATAAAAATACTATTAATAGTATAAGAATTTACATTACAGATGGAAAAAGAAGATTAATTGACCTCAATGGGGCGGATACATCTTTTTCATTATTGTTGAAAAAAATAATATAAATCTAATAATAAAAAAATGAAATCTTACGAATATTCTCGTTTTTATAATCCAAAATTAGGTAGATTTATGTATAAACATAAAGGTAATGGTTTGGTTGTTGATAATATTTTAAAACCAATGAGAAGTGTTATGACAACTGTTTTCAAAAAATTTGCTAAACCTATAGCTAAAAAAGCATTAGAAGCAGGGATTTCTCATACTGGAGAAAGATTAGGTAAAAAGATTTCTGAAAAATCTGGTGATTTAATAATGAAAAAATTAGGTAATATGAGAATAAACACTCCTAAAATAACAAAACAAACAAGACAAACATTACCAAAAACAGTTAAAAAACAAGAAGAAAATACTGACATGATATTAAATAGATTAATATCTGGTAATGGAATAAAAATAAAAAAATAAAAAATTATATAATCTTATAAAATAAAAATGGCTTTCCGATCAAGTGAATATTTACAAAGAAATGAAATGATAAGATTTCAATTAGATGATGTGATTAGAACTCCAGCTAATGCTCAACATCAAGTTAAAACTGGTTATAAATTCACAATTAATGATAGATCAGCATTTTACGATTGGTATAACGCATATTTTGAAGTAGATTTTGAGTTACAAAAATTAGCAGATGGTGCTGGTTATGCTGCAGCTGATAGAATTACAGTTTTAAATGGTTCACATAGTTTAATTAATCATATCATGCTTAAATCTGCAGGTAAAATAATTTATGATACTAATAATTTACATAAAGTTACTTTTGTTAAAAATTTGTTAGAATATTCTGATGATTTTAGCAGATCAGTAGCTAAAAACAGTTTCTGGTATTTGGATACTGATGGTACAACAGCTAATACTAATTCAGGGTTTGAAGCGAGACGAATACAGTCTCAAGCAGTTCAAAACAATGGTGGGGGAGGCTCTAAAAATATTAATACTATTATACCATTAAATCGTTTTTCTTTCTTTGAAGAACTTGAAGATAAGATGCTTGTACCTATGCAATTACAATTCAACATTGAGCTTCGAAATGACAGTGAATTAATTCATATGGCTAATGGTACTGATGCTGGAAGAATTGTTGTTAAAAAATTTTTACTTTGGGTACCAAAATTAACACCAAAAGATTCTTTATATGATAAATTTGTTACTTCATTCATGAAAGAAACAAAATGGAAATATTTAAGGGAAATGTATGAATCATCAGCTCCTACACGATCATCAGGATTTTTTCAAATATCAAGCAGTATTGATAATATTAAACATATTTTTGTTTACTTGAAAAGAACAAATCCACCTAATGATGATCAAGCTGAAGATAATCCTTATCTTATGAATACTTACAAATTGAATGAAGCTGATAATAATTCATATTTACAAAACTGTAGATTGGAATATGGAAATGGAGTATTTTATCCAGAAACAGAATATGATAGTGAAGGTAAAGTAAGAATATTCAATGATGTCATGTCATACGCAATGAGGAAAAATGATTATAATACAGGAACACAACTTAATTTAGCTAATTATAATTCTCTATATGGATTGATATATTTTGATCTTACATATCAAACAGAAAAAATCACTAGAGATCCTAAACAATTAATATTCAGATATACATTAAGCAGAAATGCAACTGCTAACTTTAATGTTCACGCTATAGTTTTATATGAAGAAATGGTGAAAAGTGATAAAATTGGAAATGAATTAGTAATTGTATAAAATGTAAAAATTATATAATCTAATAATAAAATTCAAATGACAACTTATCATCCATACAAAATAAATTTATCTGATAATCAAAAAAAAGCTTGCAAAAGCATATAGTACAAACACTCCTTTAACATTCAGATTGAAAAATAATCAAACAAGTGGAAATGATGAATTACTATTAACAACTAATCAAATTAACAAAATTAAAAAAGCTAAATCATTAGGAAAAGGAACAGACATCAAAATAACAAAAACACAAGTTAGAAAAGTAATGAAACAGGGAGGAAGTTTATTTAGTAGTATAATTCCTTTAGCCCGTGCTGTTGCACCAACTTTAGCTAAAACACTTGGATTATCAGCTCTTGCTGGTTTAGCAAGTGAAGGAGCAAGTCAAATTGTTAAAAAGATAAGTGGTAATGGTCAAATAGGTGGGTTTTTAATACCACAAGATAAAATTCAAAAACTCATTGATAATAAAAATCTACTTACAAATAAACAAAAACAAGACATATTAAACGCTCTTCAATCTGGAGGCAAATTAGTGATAAAACCAACTAAAAAACAATCTGGTGGATTATTAGGTACATTACTAGCTAGTATTGGTATACCTCTTGCTATTGAGGCTTTTAAAAAAATTACTGGAAAAGGAGCACCAAGAGTAGGTAGACCAAAAGGAAAAGGAGCACCAAGAATAGGAATGTATGAGCCACCTCCACCTTTTATAGGTCAATGGGGAAAAAATACTTTTGGTATGGGAAAAAAAAGTAAAAAAAAAGATTACGAAAAAAGGAAAAGGTCTTTTATTAGGGAAGAACAGTCCATTCAACAGCATTCCAATTCTCGGAACAATATTATAAAACCAAAATTCATAAACAAACCATTAAGTAATATTGATTTAATGAAATGGATAAAATACTTTAAAATTCCAAATTTCAAAGGTATATATTCAAGAGATGAAAATATGTCTGAAAATCATAGTCCATGTATAATAAATCTTGATTCATATGAAAACGTTGGAACTCATTGGGTTTGTTGTGTGAAAAGTCATGATAATAAATTTATATGGTATTTTGATAGTTTTGGAATGGGTTATCCTGAAGAATTTAAAAGTAATGGTAAACCAATAATTTACAACTCAAGTCAATATCAAAATATTAAAAGTGTTCTTTGTGGTTATTATTGTCTTTATTTTATTCATCAATGGTCAATGAAAAAAGATTTTTATGATATACTAAAACCATTCAGTTTAAGTGATACTATGTTTAATGAAAGATTTATTAAAAAATACTTTGAATAATCTTTTTTTATAACAATCATTGTTATAAAAAATCAAATATATATACTTCCCTTTATCAATCCTTTTAATATTCCAAGTTTTCTCTTTATATTCAAAACTAAAGTAATTATCTTTAATACTCTTTTATCTTCATTAACATGAGTATAATCAATATTATCTAATATACATTCTATCATTTCATTCAAGTTTGTTATTTCATTCTCTATAAATACAGATCTACTTTCTTCCATTTTTTTTATTTTATATTTATATAATCTTAATATAAAATGAAATCTTATTGTGTGAAAGAAAAAAAACAAACTGATTGTGTAGAACCTAGTGGATATAAAACAACAAAAAATGGAAGATTAATGTTTTTCTGTAAATGTGCTTCTTGTGGAATAAAAAAAACACGTTTTGTTAAGAAACAGGGAAACTAATAAAGCCTTCTTCTTCACAAACACAAGAAGGAGAAGGCTTTGGTGAATTAGCATTAACAGGTTTAACTCATGCTTTACCTTGGTTAGGTAGAAAAACAGTTGAAATGGGACGATATGGAGCAAGTGAATTAATGAGAAATAAAAACATGCAAAAAAAAGCATTAGATTATGCTTTAGATAAAGCAAAACCATTTTTACAAAAAACAACTTCAGATATGATGGATCAACTAAGTACTAAAATAAGACCAAAATTAAAATATAAAACAAATAGAAAAGATTTAGACCTTCAAGGAGGTAGTGTAGATATTCATAGCCTCATTGGAAAATTACCAAAACCAAAAGGTGGTTGGACTCCAGGAAATTATAAGTATATGGGACCTTATAACCCTTTGAATGATCAATTAAGATATGATCCTAAAACAGGTGAAGTATTAGAATGGAAAGTTAAACCATATAATAAAGTAGATGAAATTTCTGCTTATCATGATATATGTTATGATATGGGAAAAATAAGAATGAATGTGATAGGCAAATGGTTAAATCTTTAGATCAGATTCCATATGGTGAAATACCGAAATGGGGGCAAACAGCGAGATTTATTATAAATACTAAACAGAAACTTGGTTTGGGTTTACCAAAGAAGACAAAGAAGACAAAGTCAAAAAACGTAAAGCGGCGTTGAGTAATAATAGTGATTGGACTCAACAATTAGCCGATGAATTACATAAACCAATCACTAGAAACTTTTCAAAGAGAACTGTAATATCAAATGGGATTGATGAAATCTGGGCTGCAGATTTGGTTGAAATGCAAAAGTTTAGTAAATGGAATAAAGGAATAAATTATTTACTGATGGTAATAGATATTTTTAGTAAATATGGATGGATTGAACCATTGAAAAACAAAAAGACTGAAAGTGTTAGTAAAGCATTTGATGATATATTTAAAAAAGTAAACGTAAACCAAAAATGCTTTGGACAGATAAAGGTTCTGAATTTATCAGTAAACATTTCAAGGATTTTCTTGAAAAGAATAAAATCAAATTATATCATACAGAGAATGAAGAGAAATCAAGCATTGTTGAGAGATGGAATAAAACAATGAAAACCAGAATGTTTAAGATGTTCAGTGTAAATAACAATACTGTTTATTGGGACATCCTTGATAAATTAGTTAATGATTATAATAAAACAAGACATTCTAGTATTAAAATGACTCCAATTCAAGCAAGTAAAAAAGATCAAAGGGCTCTTAAAGCCATCTCGTTAAAGCGTTAGAACGTGAGGTTAATAAAAACAAAATAGAAGAATTGATAGTGAATATGGTAAAGATGCCGTTGTAGCGCACCTTTAGAATAAGTCTACTTAAAATACGTACATGAAAACATCACATGATGCAAATCAGTCAATAGAAATTTATGTTCACGAAATGGGCGTAGTTTACATTTTCAAAAAAAAAACAACTTTAACATGCAAGGCTGATCAGACAGCAAATTTGTTCGATTTATTTTAATAAGATATGCCCGATATTTCGGTTACACAAAACTAACCTTCATCAGGGGCTAGGAAAGCTTAGTGAAGATGGAAACAAACGGTTACAATATTTAAAATGGGCTAAGATAAATTGCTGGCACACGATAGGCTAATAAACAAGTAACGGTCCAACTATATATTGCTACTGTTTGTTCTAGTGGTCCTTGCATTTTTACAGAAGTTATTTACATTTTCACGCTAGTGACTAAAATGGGGTCCTATTATTTGGTTATACAATAGACGTGTTTAGAAAATGTTATAGGCTGGGCCTTATCATTATTATTATTATTATTATTATTTATTTATTTATTTATTTATTTATTTATTTTTTTTTGCAAAAGGAGGGGAACCCGTGCCCCTCTGCTAACAACTTCTCTGTACAGCATTGGGGGATCTGTTCTCATCAGTGCCCCACTTTTTCAAGACCAAAAGCCAGAATAGTCCTAAACTTCGACGACTAAGGAGAGCTTTTTTTCACAAGATTTGGTGCCGTTTTTTCACCACAAGCAAGAAAGCGTCTGGTAACTATCTGTCTTCGCTTTGGTGAGTGCGTGCTTTTCAATTTTGTGGTTTTGGTTTTGGTCTCACGAGTTTTCTCGCCCTCGCGTTACGTGGAGATGGCCGCGAGTCCCGCACACCAGCCGTTCTTACTGTCCGCTTGATAGCGGAGGAAAACCTGGATCTTGACTCGCTCAGTATAGCGCAGTCGTTACCGAACTTTAAGGAAGAAATCGTTGGGATTGTACCCCTCTACGGAGGAAAGTGCTTCGACATCAGCCTCCGATCTACAGAATCGGCCACGCGGTTCGCGGCATCGGTCTTTGACTGCGAAAGCCGCGTTATCCCTTTACGCCTTTTAGGGCAAAAAGCACTACACGTGTCATGCTTCATTCCCGTTGAATTCCCCGATGAAAACCTGCTACAACTCGTGGAACAATACGGCGACCTCAAAGCTCGAGCAGTCCGCCGGCTTTGCTTCAAAGCCACGGGCTACAAGCACATCGAGAACAGCATCCGTGTCGTAGAATTCACACGTTTACAAAAGGCAGTGTCACGCAAATAATAATAGTCACTCAAGGGCTCGAGTTATTTTTTAAGTACACGGGCCAGCCAATACTATGCTACCGGTGCCAGTCTTCCGAGCTCGTTGTTAAAGACTCCCCGAAGGCGAAACGACGCGAGGCGAACCGCGAGGCTCCAGCGCCCGGAGGTGGGGAGGGGGGGGGGGGGTGGACACCAGAGGCCCCCCGGCCCCCACTACAGCAACCAGCAACGACACTCCCCCTGTAACCACAATAGGCCATTTGCACGATAGCGTCATTTGACTACAACTACCAGAACTCATTTCGTTTTTCCTTTCTTATTTAAATTTTGTAATCCCAGTGAGGTTTAAACAACAAAGGCCCTAATTTGCACTACAAAATAAAAAATGAAACTCCGTGCGACCCTTCTTATGACTTTTACAAAAAAAAGAAATAGTTATTGTTGAAACTGCATGTCTTAAAGTATTTAACAAGTAATGAAGAATTAAATTTCAACTTGCATTCGCCTTTCATGTTCTCAGATAAAGCATTTTCTACTTCACCCTATACTAGTTACTGAGCGTGAAGGGTCCATAACCCGGGATCACAAATCCCATTTCCCACACACACAACACACACACACACACACACACACACACACACACACACACACACACACACACACACACACACATTCATGACCAGCAAAGCCGCGTAATCAACTGGCTCGAACTCACGTAAGCGTGCAAACATTAACTTTAAAATACATTGATTACCGTTACTCCTTGTTTTTACATTGCCTTATATAACTTATGGTATCAGTCGTAAAAAGTTCGTACGGGTCACAATAAGTCAATATTCATCCCGGGGGGGTACTCAGCAAAGTTTCGTACGGGGATGCTCCGCCCCGAGGTTCAAACCCTTACCCTTTCGTATACCGATTTTGACAGAAAAGGTACCCCTTTCATATACCTTTCATTGAAAATGGTACCCCTTTCATATACCTTTCAATAAAAATGGTACCCCTTTGAGAGCCTTTAAGTGTGTCTGTTTGAGATATTTTGAAAGGCCATTTTTATAATAGTTAAATGGCAGTTTTCCCTACCTTTTTTATGCTTCAACGGCGTGGCTTCGCTTCCCTTTCCTATTCTTCGTAAAATCCCTACCCTTTCATATACTTCAACTCGTGAAATCCCGACCCTTTCATATACCTCTAGCCTCAAAAAGGTACCCCTTTCGGGCGGAGCATCCCCGTATAGCCCATTATAGGGAGTACCCCCCCCCCCCCCGGGATATTCATTCCAATGTACGAAAACAAATTCAAAACTGTAACTGCAACACGAACGTAACTCACGGTGTTTACCGTATACACGGTACCTCACCCCTAGAAATATATTTTCAGAATTAACTCTATGTACATTGAATAGTTGAATGGTAAAATATTTCTTGTTTTCAACCGGTCGCGTTTGTGAGTTTATTTTTAGAGATTTGAATTTACAAAATGGTAATTAGATGACGCCAACCCGGGACTTTGCCATTATTTCT
Source organism: Cladopsammia gracilis (assembly GCA_022457155.1). Taxonomy (NCBI): domain Eukaryota; kingdom Metazoa; phylum Cnidaria; class Anthozoa; order Scleractinia; family Dendrophylliidae; genus Cladopsammia; species Cladopsammia gracilis. Next base: position 501,862 of record JAJGOT010000540.1, read on the forward strand.
ACGCCAATTTACAATAATTTGGTAAATACTAAAAAATAAACTGTGGAAAAACGTAAGAATTCACTAGCATCCGTGAGATTTTCAAAACAGATCACTACATCTGTACAAGCCATTGTCGGGATGCAATCCCGAACGCCATTATGAAACAACGGATCAGGAGGTTCTTCAAGCTACAAGAAACACTACTCAAAAACAGAATAAAACAAGGAGCTAAAACATAAACTGCAAGAAGTCATTATTCCAGTAGAGATACGGCAGCTTCAGAATTTGATCTTAGACACTTACATCCGTGATAAAGATCCACTTTCTCACAAGTCTTGCACACCGCAGACTTAGACACTAAATCACCGGCTGAGAAATTGACTGATCCAAGCATATTCATAAAAATTAACAAAAACTGCAGCCGATCACTACTTATCTTGCAACAAAAGTTAGCCAAAGACGCCCCAACATATGCCAAGAGAGCTAGCATAACGAAGGCATAGAGAAACAATAATTCTATAAATGGCAGTGAGTGTGCACAGCATGTAAACTGACCTCCTGTCATTAAAGAGATTTATATCCCAAAGATCAAAGAGTCATACAATACATCGAGCATTTGTCAAAGCTATTCTAGAGGTTTCTTTATACATTTTGCAACTAGCGGGAGTCGTGTTTGGCCTGTCACTTTTATAATACTGATATTCTCAAATTAATATATGTATCGTATGTTTAATAGATAAAATACTACATGTAAAGAAAGCCAAATTTAAAAAACGTGAGAAGTATGAAAAGTATGATTTTCTAGTACTTAGGAAACAAAACTCTTTCACCCCTGACGAAGTTAACTTTAAATATATATAACCAGTTATTCAGATTCCCGTTTTGGCGATTATAAATAACACAGGAATGAATGATCGTGCCAGTGGAACACTCAAAAAGGTCTTTAATATCTGAATACACATGCATTCCAAAGATATCCATAACGGAAACTAGTGTAGTAATTAACCCTTTTAACATATCTATGATAAAAACACTCAATTACAAATCAAATCAAAAGTTTATTAGCATTCCATTTACATACATGGTATTGCCTATTACACTAACAGATTAAACTAGAATATAGTGATTGCAGTCTTTGCTAACAGAGTGTTTAGTCTCTCTGAAGCTTCATATATAAAGTGACCCACCTGTGTCAACATTGTTAAAAAAGAAATTAATTCTATATGTATTTTGTAGGTTCAAAAAACTTTTACAGTGTAGTGAATTTCTTAGGTCAGAATATGAAACACAGTCGAAAAAGAAATGAATTTCTTCTTCAACGTCATTTGGTAAGCAGCATTCGCAGTGCCTCAAATCTCTTGGAATTTTTGGTTTTGCATGTCTACCCGTTTCAACACGTAGGCAATGATTTCCTGTTCGAAACTTAGCCAGTGTTCGTCTGTGTTTCATATTTTTTATTACGTCATAACAGTTACTAGAACTTCCTGTGTCATTTGTGAATTTAGAATAAAAATTAAGCTTGATGTTTAGTTGAACAAGCTTCATCTGATGTACCTTAGATTCGGATTCTATATTATTAATAATTCTATTTAAGAAAATTTTCATGGATTTCTGACTATTTTCCACGAAAAGAGAATTTGTATCTGATATACCTTGGAAGGTTTCTAAAATTTTGTTTATTGAGGTCATAAAACTCGGAATGTCATGCAATGCAAGGGTATTTGATATGGATAGACACTGTTTTGCAATTACTACTACAAACGGGTGTCTGTAAAAGGCGGACCGGATGGCGGCGGATGGCGGATGGCGGATAATAAAATGCGGATAACAAAATGCGGATGATAAAATGCGGATGAAAAAAAAAAAAAAAAGAAAAATAATTCCTTATGATTTTTACAAAAAAAAAAACAAAGAAAGAAAAGAAACAGAAATAACTTTAAAATGACACGAAACATAAACACGAAACAGTTTATTGTCTAAACTGTCTTCAAGTTCCACTTCATGCCTCACTCACCCCTAGTTGGAAAATATATGAATGTTGCGTTTCGAGCCCCTCCCCTAGGTTTGACCGATTGTGCAGTCTGCACGTGTGGATGGAGTCCGACGAGTCTGACGATTTCAGAGGCTTTTAAAATCTGTGTTTAGGAAACGGCAAGTTAGTAGAGTTCTTAAATTCGATTTAACTTCACCTGTTAATTTGCTTCACAAACAATCTTTGCTGACTTTTTATTCGTGTTTGTATCTGGTTCTTCGTTGAAGAGTCAGGAAGGTGATGCAGTTGATAAGAAAAGTGAGTGTGCTATAGCTTTGAAGTTGTAGGAAGAGCATGGACAAATTTTTATTGCAATAAAAAAAAAGATGTCACTTGTTTAAGCGCTTTTCAATAGTATCAGTATCGCTCAAAGTATCAGAGTATTGTGGTTTTTATTGTGGATGGTAAAGTGCAGCTCTCGCGTTATGGGCCTCATGGAGACAAGGTCATGTAGTCGCGCGCGATGAAGCGTGGGGCTTGATATTGTATACATATGTACAGCAGGTTCGCCGTAGGAAGAGCACAGACAAATTTTTATTGCAATAAAAAGGTCTCTCTTTTTTAAGCACTTGTCAATAGTATCAGTATCGCTCAAAATATCAGAGTATTGTGGTTTTTATGGTGTATGGTGAAGTACAGCTTTCGCGTGATGGGCCTGATATGGTATGTAGACAGGTTATTGTCGATTCATGTCGTCGCGCGCGATAAAGCGTGGGGCTTGATATTGTATATTTACAGCAGGCTCGCCCTAGGAAGAGTACAGACAAATTTTTATTGCAATAAAAAATGCGTCACTTGTTTAAGCACTTGTCTATAGTATCAGTATCGCTCAAAGTCATGGGCCTGATATGGTATTTAGACAAGGGCTTCGTATTGTCGGTTCGTGTAGTCGCGCGCGATGAAGCGTGGGGCTTGATATGGTATATGTAAAGCAGGCTCGCCGTGGGAAGACCACAGGAAAATTTTTATTGCAATTAAAAGGGTGTCACTTGTTTAAGCGCTTGTCAATAGTACCAGTATCGCTCAAAGTATCCGAGTATTGTGGTTTTTATGGTGGATGGCAAAGTACAGTTCTCGCGTGATGGCGCCTGCATATATGGAAGGTAGACAAGGGCTTCGTATTGTCGGTTCATGTAGTCACGCGCGATAAAGCGTGGGGCTTGATATTGTATATTTACAGCAGGCTCGCCGTAAGAAGAGCACAGACAAATTTTTATTGCAATAAAAAATGTGTCACTTGTTTAAGCACTTGTCTATAGTATGAGTATCGCTCAAAGTCATGGGCCTGATATGGTATTTAGACAAGGGCTTCGTATTGTCGGTTCGTGTAGTCGTGCGCGATGAAGCGTGGGGCTTGATATGGTATATGTACAGCAGGCTCGCCGTAGGAAGAGCACAGACAAATTTTTATTGCAATTAAAAGGGTGTCACTTTTTTAAGCGCTTGTCAATAGTACCAGTATCGCTCAAAGTATCCGAGTATTGTGGTTTTTATGGTGGCAGTAGGAAGAGTACAGGAACATTTTCATTGCGACTGATAAAAGGTTTCACCAGTTTCAAAATTTCATATCTTCCTCAGTTTTCTAGCAATCTTTACAAAACTTTGTAGTTTTACTAATATCGATACGCTGAATTTGATGCCGGGCTCTTTTCCCCAATAAACCAATTATATTTTTGTGCCATGCTAGCGTGATATTGGTCTATTGGTTAATAATGTTGTCACTTTTTCTTGTTTGTGAAAACAGAAACGGAAATGAGGTAAGAAATATAAGGATGATGCAACATTCTGCGTAAATTCTTGTTTATATCGCTCACCGGTTAAGTGGATAATTATAAACAAACAACGGGTGAGGAGTGAAGTTAGAACAATAAAAATAAAAACACTAGACCGAACACAGACCACATTGTGACCTTTACAGTCAAGGCGAGAACTTCATATCCCCGAGAAATCATCAAAATATTTTTCGCATAAATGATCATATTGCGAAAAACACACTCACAAAACAAAATAAAAATCGAAAGATTTGGACGCGCACCGTCAGATTATGCGCAACGGGAACGTGTAGTACTTAGGAAACAAAACCCTTTCACCCCTGACCAAGTTAACTTTAAATATATATAACCAGTTATTCAGATTCTCGTTTTGGCGATTATAAATGGCCAAAAACAATAACATACGAGAGGAAAATAGGTAACAACTTCAAAGCTATAGCACACTCACTTTTCTTATCAACTGCATCACCTTCCTGACTCTTCAACGAACCAGATACAAACACGAATAAAAAGTCAGCAAAGATTGTTTGTGAAGCAAATTAACAGGTGAAGTTCAATCGCATTTAAGAACTCTACTAACTTGCCGTTTCCTAAACACATATTTTAAAAGCCTGAAATCGTCAGACTCGTCGGACTCCATCCACACGTCATGACACGTGCAGACTGCACAATCGGTCAAACGTTACCTAGGAAGGGGGGGGGGGGGGGGGGGGGGGGCTCGAAACGCAACATTCATATATTTTCCAACTAGGGTTGAGCATGAAGTGGAACTTGAAGACAGTTTGGACAATAAACTGTTTCGTGTTTATGTTTCGTGTCATTTTAAAGTTATTTCTGTTTCTTTACTTTCTTTGTTTTTTTTTGTAAAAATCATAAGGAATTATTTTTCTGTTTTTTTTTTCATCCGCATTTTATCATCCGCATTTTGTTATCCGCATTTTATTATCCGCCATCCGCCATCCGCCACCATCCGGTCCGCGTTTTACAGACACCCACTACAAACAGACTCAGTAGATGGGGTTAAACGGATGTTTATTTAAAATTGATACTGCACAAGAGACAACACCCTAGACCGCCAAACCCAAAGGGGAAAAAAGAATGAAATAAGGGTTTGAGAAGAAGAAGTTACGATGTGGGAGAAAGTCTAGTTGTGATAGAATGGAGAATTTTAAACTTATTTTCGTTGGAAAGAGTGAGATAGACTAAATATGCGTCACTCTTCCAATCGCCATGCGATTTAATAAAAGCTGTAGGCGCTCGATTACAAAAAGCAAATGTAGCGACCCCGCGACGAAAACTGTGCGAGGAATACTGTGCGGGATTAAACCCAATGGCTGAAAGTGACTTCTTAATAAAAGCGTTATACTGGTGAGCCAAGATAGGCTTGTTCGATCCCCGAGATTGACAAACGAATAATGGTGGAGGGCGACAATTGTACACTAGCTAAATACTGCCTAAGCGCGGTGACAGGACAAAGGGGCGAACCGGGAATAAACGGCAAGGGAATTTCTAAAACCCGCTCCCGAAACTGGAGTGTCTCCGTGCGCGTGATGCGCAACAAAACCCCTTGCGGTGTGAAAGTAACGCTAGATAGCGTCAAAAAATACGCCTGGGAATCGCCAATTTCAGACAACTTATACGGTACTAAATTAGAGATACGTAAAAAAGAAAATAAGGCTACTAAAAATAAAGCACGCATGCAGACGTGCAAATGATTATCTAAATCGAAAATACGGGACAATTGTAAAAGGATATCAACAGTGATCGGTTCTTTTCGTGCGACACAATCACCCAAGATCCGACGCACCGCTCGTTTAGCAAGATAAACGTCATAATCGTGAAGAAAGGCAAAACTGGCACCACACGAGCGGTTAATATGTGAAATAATGCTCAAATAATTAACGATCGAACGGTATGACGTTAAAGAACGTGACAAAAAAAACTAAATAAAGCAAATAAACGGATTTGGAAACTGGAAAAGGTAAGAAATCGAAATATTGGCAAAACAATAAATATGTTCGCATATAGCATCTCATAGAGCGCTTTGTGTAGTCGCAAAAAGCATGGACCTGAATAGTTCCTAAATACTGCTAGCGCTGCAAAGCGTCGATGTGATCTGCGAGATTAAATTGAAAAACAGAAAGAAAAAAAAAATCAATAAACTTAATAAGGATTTATGAAAATAAATGGAAGTAGCTACTTAATATACATTAAAAACGAACTTAGAGTCGCTAGGAAATACTTGGGTAATGTTCAAGGTAGCTACGGCATGCTGCACATATTCTGAGTTCGAGGAGTCTAAGTGAGAACGACTCAACGCATCCGCTAAAACGTTAGACTTCCCGCTAATGTAACGCGCAGATAAACGGATATTGTTAAGAGACAGCAACAACCAAAGTTCACGTAGACAACGCTGCATGAAGGCGTTCGTTGAACGTTGATTGTTCAGTGCGTATACGCTGACCTGATTGTAAGCAGTTCGAGCTGGTTAATGTTCAAATGTTGACTAGCAATAAAAGGAGGAAACTTGGCATGGAGGAATTCCCCAAAACACACTGCACCACAAGCATCAAGACAAGCATCACATGCCAACAGTTCTGGATCGGACACAGTAATGGCGGTCGGAATCACTGAGACACCATTGTAGTGTTGCTCTTGCTTTCACAAAGGATAACACAGGAACGAATGATCGTGACAGTGGAACACTCAAAAAGGTCTTATCTGAATACATGCATTCCAAAGATATCCATAACGGAAACTAGTGTAGTAATTAACCCTTTTAACATATCTATGATAAAAACACTCAACTGCATCACCTTCCTGACTCTTCAACGAACCAGATACAAACACGAATAAAAAGTCAGCAAAGATTGTTTGTGAAGCAAAGTAACAGGTGAAGTTAAATCGAATTTAAGAACTCTACTAACTTACCGTTTCCTAAACACAGATTTTAAAAGCCCGTAATCGTCACACTCGTCGGACTCCATCCTCAAACACGTGCAGACTGCACAATCGGTCAAACCTAGGGGAGGGGCTCGAAACGCAACATTCATATATTTTCCAACTAGGGTTGAGTGAGGCATGAAGTGGAACTTGAAGACAGTTTGGACAATAAAGTTACTGTTTCGTGTTTTTGTTTCGTGCCATTTTAAAGTTATTTCTGCTTTTCTTTCTTTGTTTTTTTTGTAAAAATCGTAAGGAATTATTTTTCTGTTGTTTTTTTCATCCGCATTTTATCATCCGCATTTTGTTATCCGCATTTTATTATCCGCTGTCCGCCGTCCGCCATCCGCCATCCGCCATCTGCCGCCATCCGGTCCGCGTTTTACAGAACGGTGAACTCTCATAACTCATAATTCTCATAACAGTGAACTCCGAGACGACCGGCACAACAGTCATTTGTATTCCTGATTCAACTCCAGACACGTCCTCAAACGAACCAGAGACTGTTATCATAATACTGATATGTTTTTACAACAACGTACAATAATTCACTCACTAGTTTTCTCGTTGTTTATGTTCATATTGGCGCCAGAACAGCAACCATAACTATGGGAACTATACAAACCTCCGGTCAGGAAGTAAAATTGCAGTTTAATACCGATGCCTTGGATTTTATTTATACTTGCCCAGAAATCCGCAAGCATTTCCTTCCAGCAAATTTTAGCTGTCTCCGCGACCCGCAAAAATATCCTCCCGCAAAACAAATTCAGTCGCACAATCCGCATAATATCCTTGTGCACGGTAGCTAAATAAACAAAACTATGACGTCGTTCCCATACTATTGCATAATCAAACCGTAATAGCAATGAATCAAAATAGAACAAACACAATTTTGCTCTGCCATATCGCTCATATTAAAACACAAACTTTCCCGTCCCATTTAACTTTCTTAAAACGTCTCCATTCGTAAAAATACACCGTGAAATTCTCAAACTGCGTTTGCCAAAAAAAAAAAACGCAATGCAGCTTTAATGGCTTTACGACAAATGATTGAAACTGATAGGTAACGTGAGATATCGAAACTTAAGAAGAACTTAATACCTTTGCGGTAACGTAATGTAAGATATGACAAGTTCGTCACAAGTTTTGACATCCCGATACCCAAGGGAAATTAACAATAGGTCCGGGGGCGCTCCCCAAAAATTTTAGGAGCAGTATGTGATGCCCTTCTCGAAATCCTAACCGGTTTAACCAACCATATCGTCGATACCCTAATATAGCTTCTATAAAGAAGAAACAACTAACCCCCCCCGGACAAAAGTCCACAAAAATTTGTTAACAACTTTTGTCCCCATATTCTAGTGACTCCTATATCTCGTTATGCGCGCATGCGCTTTAACGAGATAAAAACGAAGAAAAAGTTTATGCTAATTTATATTCAGATTTAATTTATTTGAAACCTGGAAAAATAAAATTTAAGGTTGGAGATTTCGTTCGTATATCAAAATATAAGAGACCTGTATTTGATAAAGGATATACTCCAAACTGGACAGAGGAAATATTTGTGGTTAATGAAATATTAAATACAAAACCTATCACCTATAAAATTGTTGATTTAATGGGAGAAGAAGTAAAAGGATCTTTTTATGAAAAAGAATTACAAAAAGCAAAACAAGAAATATATAGAATTGAGAAAGTATTGAAACGAGACACCAAGAAAAAGTTAGCTTTAGTTAAATGGAGTGGATATCCTGACAAGTTTAATTCATGGATTCCTTTGAGTGATTTAAAAGATTTTTAATACTAATTTAGTATTAAAAAATTGTTTCAAGCGACATAAAAAAAAGCCCTTAAAAGGGCAAATACTTTTTTTATTCTTTCAGTCTTTCAGTCTAAAATAAATCTTGTGGATCATTTTCATCAACTTCATTATCACTTTGATCGACTTCCTCATCACTTTCTTCTATTTTTAATATTGATTCTCTTGGTTTCAATGGTTTAACATAAACTTCATGAACTTTTATTTGAATAGATTTTACTAATTTGGAAATATAAATACTCTCAATGATTAAAGCTAATTTCACTTTACAATATTGATTAAGGTAATCAAATGGATCAACATTCTGATTACCCTTTGATCTAAATAAGGATAGAATTTTATTATTTTTTTCTGAATATATAAGTTTTGCATATAAAACTGGTGATAAAGATTCATCTTTCTTAGTTTTATTTCTACCTTTCTTATCAGTATATTCTACTTTTTTATAATACAAAGGTGAACTCAAATTTTGAGCATTTTCAACACTAATTGTGTCTTCAAGATGATTATAACAAATATCTGTCAAATTATTTAATGCATTAAAAAACATTGCTTCTTTACTGGTTGGTTGTCTTTCTTTTCCCATAAACAAACAGGAATTGTATATCCAACCAATTCTCCAGATTCTTGATTTTTTCTCTCAGATACACCAAAACTAAAAAGTAATGGTGATTCAATAACTAATGGACCTTTACAATTATCAGGATAATATGTTTCGATTTTAATTCTTTGATATTTCATCTTAGAATTCTTGACTTTATATTCTTTTGGATCGTGAAAAATAAGATTTTCTTTAGAAATGTTTCCGAGTTTCGTCAATTGCATCTTTTTATAATATGTAAATATTATTTTTTAAATTTTAATTTTTTTTTTAAAAAATTTTTTTAAATTATAAATTTCAGCATAAAAAAAAGCCTTGAATCAAAAAAATGATTCAAGGCTTTATATAATTTCATCTTTATTTTAACAAGGTGTGAGATTATTAAATTTTTCATAAAATCTAGATAATACTTTCTTAACTCCTTTTATATTTTCATCATTATCATTACTTGGTGAAGGTTAATCTCCCTCTCCTATTCTCATTAAATATTCCATAAGATTTCCTGCATCTTCAAAGATCATAAAAAGAAATTCTCCATCTGAATAATCATCATCAAAATCTAACTCTCCATTTACTTCATCCAAAAAGATATTAACTATTTCTACTTGTAAATTTAACATCTTTTTTCTTTTTTTCTATTTTTTCTATTTTTGATTTTTGAATACTTTTTATATATTTTTTTTAATTCTATTAAAACTGAATAGAAAAAACAATCAACATCCAATAATTCATTATATAATTTTTCATCATAAAATTTAATATTATGAATTGTGAATACATTGGATTGACTTTGCGATTCTTTTACTTTTACCATTTTTATTGCTGTAACTATTTCTTTAAGCCTTTATTTTTTTAAAAATCAATTTTATTTTTTTCTGCTACAACTTAATTTCAAAACTCAATTAAAATTATGATATTATAATTTCTTTTTTAACTAATTCCCACCATTCTTCATAAAAAGCGTTTGTTTCTTCTGAAAGTTTTAGTGGTAATAATTCATCAACATTACTATAACCTAGAATAATTAAAATCTTTTTTATAATAAAAGTGATATTAATAATTCTCTTTCTTTCAAATTGTGTATTTACTTTCTTAATTAAATTTGCATTATCAATTTTATAAAGTATTTCATTAATCTTAGAAATATCATCATTTTTTATATCAAAAGTTTTTTGTATTTCATTGATCTTTTTCTTAAAAAATACTTTCTTTGGTATACTGATTTTTTTCTATAACAACATCTTTCCCAATCAGATATATTAACATCATAATTTAATATTCTTTGAATTTGAAGACCACAATCACAACAAACTTCAGCATAATCAATAATTTCTTTATTCTCATGTTTGCATTTTTCATATTTTGGTTTATTTTTTTTACTTTTGTTTTCATTATTTTTTTCATAAGATCTTAATATAGAAGAATATAATTTAATTTCTTCTTCTGTATACATACTCTTTTATTTTTTCTTTTTTAAAAATTTTTCTTTTTTATACATTTTATATCTAAACTCTTCATCAAGATCTTCTATCCTAAATAATCTTCTTAAATATAAAATTAAAATTTCTTTTTTTGTAAATTTAATCATCTTCTTTTATTAAAAATATTTTTTTTTTATTTTCTCAAAGCTAAAGTATTAATTTTATTTTTACAAATCAGTCTTTTATCGTCATTTGCAGATAATGCTACTTTATTCATTTTCATCGAGTAAATTTCATGATCTTTACTTCTTATTATATTCATTGATCTCATTTCTTCTTTTTCTGAGAATAAACATTTCTTGTAATCTTCAAATGTTATTTCCCTTTTAATAACATTCTTCTTAATTCCTTTACATTTCCTTACTTCAACACCATCTTCGATATCTTCAACTTTAAAAGAATAAAGCTTAGGTCTTAGACCAACAAAATGTGTAATTTGTTTACCACAAGCTTCATCTTTAAACATTCCTATTACTTTCTTATTAATTCCTGTTTTTATTCCAGATTCATGATTTTCTGGATAATCACTTGTATCAAACTTTTTTTTTTTGATGTCTTTTCTTATATCATAATAAAAATCATCTGTATGAATTTCATACATTAATGAATCTGTGTCTGTAAAAAACAATTCAGCTTTATTGGAATACTTCTTTCTAATATAATTATAATGAAAATCATACATATGAAATTTTGACAAATCAAGAACAGCTTGACCCACATAAATCGGTTTATTGAAATATATTTCTGTTTTTTTCATATGAACTGCAATTAATTTTTGATCAAATATTGTTAATCGATCAAAATTAGGTTTTGATGATAATTTAATAGCATTTTTCTTATTATTTACTAATTTTATATTTTGTCTTTTTCTTATATTTTCAATTGTTTTACCAAATACAGAATTATTCATTAATTTAAAAAAATCTTTTTCAAAAGAGTTTTTAGATTGTTTTCTTAATTCTGTATTTTTTTCAATATAAGGTTTCATCCATTCAGATTGATAAAATGATATTCCTCTGTGTACTTTTTCAAGTTCAAGTCCTAATTCTAAACATTGTCTAAGATTTCTATAATGTATTATATAATTCTTTTTACGGTAAAAAGATCCAACAAGTTTCTCTACCGAACCAAACTTTAATCTTTCTGTAGCAAGTGGATAATCATTATGTTCTTTCCATAATTTTTTTGGATATTTAAGATCCACTTCAAATATATAACCACGATTTGTAATTTTCTTTTCTAATATTTCAATTACATTTTCTTTTGTAAGATTTTTCATCCATTTAAAATCATGAGTTGGAAGTTTTTGTAACATTGACCAACCATAAAGATTATTAGCATCAAGATATGTAATAAATTTTGATTCTTCATTCGAATTATAATTTTTCATATATTTATTGTTTGCTTCTGAATATCTTTTTGATATATGAGTAATTCCACCTCTAATTCCTTGATCAAACATCATTAACATATCATAATCATGTAATAATTCAAGTCTTTGTTCTGTTTCTTTAAGACATGCATCCCAAGCTAATCCAGGAGATGTATAATAATGAGCTGGATCTAAATTATAATACTTCAAACAAGTTTTACGAAAGTTTTCAAACACATCAGCTAAAAGTAATACATCTGTTTTAAGATATAAATCATGATAATCTTTAATAGTTTTACAATTAAATTGTGACCAAACCTTTTGTGCATGGGTGTAGTCTTCATCAGTTATGTCTTCATCATTTAATTTTGAATAAAATTCCTCTTTTGGTGGTAATTGTGTTTCTTCAAATTTTTCTAAAGAAGTGACATAATCATAAGGATATACTCCTTTTCTTGTTAATAATTCTATATTATTATAATATCTTTTTATAGAATAAAAATCATCAGGTTGTAAATTTTTAACAAGATTTGCTAAAGAAGTTAATAAAAATTTAAATGAATCAATAAATCGTATTTCAAAATTAATTTTAACTTTCTCATCTTTTTTCATATATTCAGCGACTTTAATTTTCTTAGAAAATGATATATATTTCTCTTCTGTTTTAGGAATAAAAGTTAAATCTCCTTTCATTTTTGCTAATTCTTTAATAAAAAGATGTGAATCATAACCTTGAAGATTATGAAATATTACAGGAAGTACTCTAGGTTTTTTACAATAAATATTACAATTATTATGAGCAGCTCCTCTAAACTTACCAGTAAAATGACAATGATCTCTAACTTTTTTATTCTTTTCATCTCCTTCAATGAAAGGTTTTTCACAAATATGACAAATTGTTGAATTATTAAACTCTATTTTATCAGAGTCTGTAAATATCATCATTTGTGGGAAATTATAAAAACTAAAATTAATTTGTTTTACAATTTTTTTAAATTCTTTTACAAAAACTAATGCAATATTTTCATCTTCTTTTTTCTTTGTATAAATAATTGGATTGATTTTAAATACTCTATCAACTCTATCATCAAAATCAAAATATTTAATATAAATACAAAATCCACAAGGTTCATGTTTTTGATATTCCATTGTGAAAGAATTATTTGATTCCGGTTCACAATTATTCATTGGTTTTGTAAAACATTCAAAATCAGCATAAATAATAAAAGGAAAAGGTAATTTTTTATTATAATTTTTAAAAGATAAAAATGTTTTTTTAGGTGGCATTTTTACTGCAGCTGTCGCATTATTAGTACAAAATATAATGTGTTTCTTTAAGAGATCCTCTTTTGTAAAATGAGATAAACTTTTTTTACAAAAATATTTTTTTTATTGAAGTATTTTTACTAACTTGTGAACTGATTAATCTTGAAAATTTTTAATAAGTGTATAATGTTTTTTTCCGATATCTTCATAAAGAAATAAATCTATTGTATTAATACAATCTTTATCATTAATTCTTAAAGGATAAAATTTATTATATTCATTAATTGAAAAAACATTAATTCCTGGAAGATTCGTATTTTGATTCTCAAACCTTTTTATATCTGTTAATTTAACTGGAAAATTAATACCTTTAAAATTAAGATCATTTTGATATTGTTTTAAATTTGAAATTCTTTGAGGATCTTTTTCATGTGGATGTAAATATCTTAAAATACACCACATGAAACATTTATTATCTTTTTTATTTTCTAAATTTATTATAGCTTTCTTACTTGAAATAAAACCAGGAAGTTTAATATATGAAGAACCTTTCAAAGGTTTATATTTTGTAGTATGAAGTTCTAAGAATAAAACCTTTTTAAAATACCAATCTGAACCATTTTTTTGATATTTTGAAATTCTATTAATAATTTCCATAATTATTTTAAACAAAATCTCTTTAACATTTGTACCTTCAAGATTAATATATGTTTTAGAATGAAAATAAGCTTCATCTGTTTGAAAACCAATAATTTTTTTTTCTACATCCGCAAATTCAATTCTTTCCATTAAACAAACTAATATAAATCTAACTTTAATATTTCTATGATTTTTAAGAAATTCTTTTAATTGTGGAACTTTTTCTATAAAATAATCTTTAGGAAAGATTTTTGGTTTTCCTTCAATTATATATTTTTCAGCAAAATTACTAAGAGCAGATTTTTCAAATTTAATTCCAACATCATATTCTTTCATTGCTCTTTCAAGTGCTTTCCTTAAATATTTTGGTGTATCTTCTGGAATTTTTCTATTTTTTATACATTCTTTAAAATATTCATCAAATGATTTTTTTGATTTAATTTTCTTTTCCTTTGATTTAACTACTTTTAATTTCTTCTTTATTTTTCTTTTAAGATTTTTTATTGACTTTTTTTTTGTTTTAACATTATCATTCTTTTTTTGTTTTAACATTATCAATCTTTTTTATATTTTTATCTATTCTATTAATTCTATCAATCAATTCTTGTTTCTTTTTGTTTTTTAAATCAGAATACTTCTTTTTCAATATTTCTTTTTTCTCTTTCAATCTTCTGTAATTCTTTATATGAAAGATTCATTAAATCAGATGAAGACATCCTTTTTATTATATATAAATATTTTTTTTTAAATTTATTTTTTCCCGCAAAAATAATAAATTTCAGCATAAAAAAAAGCCCCAAAATGGGGCTAAAATTTATCCATAAATATAATCAAATACTTCTTGTGTATCAAGATAATAATTTCCATAATCTTCATCATTATCTCTATTTTCATCTTGATCTTCACTTTTTATCACAATCTTTTTAAAAAATTTATTTAATAACTTCTTAACAATTTTTTTCTCATTACAAGTTGGATATTCATTTGTATCTTTAAAATATTTAAACAATTGAGCTGAATATTGAAATATTACAAAAGTTATATTATCATTACTATCAATATCATAATATAAATTTAAATCTGGAATTTTATTCAACTTTCTATTTATATCAATAATAATTTCTTTTAATGCTTTTCTTGTTGATAATCTCTCTTTTTTAGGAATATATAAACTTATAGAATCTTTTAATAAAGTCAAAACTTCTAAAAACATTATATCAATATCAAGATATTTTTCTTCTAAAACTTCTCTTGAATCCTTCTTCTTTGGATTTTGGTTTTTCTTTACGATTGGTTTTTGCGTAACGACCATTTTATTATATATAAATATATTTTTTTTAACTTATAATTTTTTTTATATAATTTTATTTTCTTCCGCTCCCATCCAACACCACCTTAGTAGTTATAAAATTGTCCCTTCTAGGGCATTTTCCTTGGTACTTTTTTCCCATATTTTTATATTTATTTCTGAGATTCAAAATTTTTAAAATTTTTCAACCCATAATTTCTATCATTTTCTTGCGAATCCCCGCGAGCCCGAAGGGCGAGCTCATAATTTTTTAGAATTTAAAGCATTTCAAGATTTTATTATAATTTCTTGATTTTTTTTAATTTATTACATTTATTTAATTTATTTGAAGTATAAAACGTAACACTAAAGAGTATTGAGTAATTACCTTTAAATCTTATGATTAAATACCTCATGAACTATACACAAACATTATCGAGCATCGAGCAAACACCTTTATTACCGTATAACTATATACTAAACACAAAAGAGTGTCGAGTGTATCCCCCTTTAATTCTGTGTTATAAAGACCTTTTGTCTATTTTAAGGAAACGTTGTTTAACTTTACACTAAGACAAAAAGAGTATGGAGCAAACCCCTTTATTTACGTGATGAAAATTACTATGATCTGAATTTCACTTGAATAAATAGAAAATGTACCAACAATCAAGATCTGCCGTATAATTTATGTTTATTTACCTTTAAAAAAACTGAAATTTACTCGTAAATTCTTCTAATAATACAAAAAGATCTCGGAAATAATCAGGTCTTGATTTCCCTTTAAAATCTAAAAAATATGACAGAGATTCGCAAGAAAATGATAGAAATTATGGGTTGAAAAATTTTAAAAATTTTGAATCTCAGAAATAAATATAAAAATATGGGAAAAAAGTACCAAGGAAAATGCCCTGGAAGGGACAATTTTATAACTACTGACTTCGCCACAATTTAAGGGTTTTTTTACTAGACCAGCTTCGTCAGCATAAAACCGAATTGTCCGCTCAATTTAGCAAAGCTAGCAAAGCTAGCACTGGCAGCAGACTCCGCTTTCCGGCCAGATCATGTAGATGATGTAGGATGATGCAAACAACCGAAGTTGGGAGCGGATGTCACATCCAACTCCGGTAACGAAAAGAGCTACATGTTCAACTCCGGGATTATTGACAAGTTACAGAGCGCGCTTACCGCCAGAACAGCCGAAGAAAAGGAACTATTAATACGCGAAGCTATCGATTGCTTGGAGGAAAGGAACCATAAAATCAGAATTGCAGACTCCTCCTAGGCCGGGTGGTTAACCATGAAACACTACGAGGTTGACGCTGTGGCTCTGAGTCCCGAAGAGGACAAGAAAATCCGCGCGGCAGAGAGGGAGGCGCTACGCGAACGCGGCCGCAATGGGATCAAACGTAATGCATGCGGAGCGATCTCAAGGCAGAAGTTTGCAATATCCTTCATACGGGGGACGCTAGGCAGGACAAAGAAGCTCGTCCAGGTTTTTCAACCAGTCCTCGCAGTTCAGACAGCAGGACCAACCAAGGGGATCCTGTCTTTTCTGCGGAAATTCCCGGCATTGGTAGCGCGAATGTCCAGTCGGTCTTGCAAGATTCAATCCCATTGGCAACACCAGTTGCGCAGCCTCAAGTACCTCTTCGCCTTATACGGCCGCCCGGCCATGATGGCGTCACGCAGTTCGCGGACGTCTCTCAAAAATGTTCTAGGAGCTTTAGCAGTAGTACTATTGAGGAGGAATTGGTCGCTTTAATGACAGATAAGTGTAACAATGATTTGCTTGAATTTTCTAGGCATAACTTGTACGAGTATGAACAGGGTGCTGCGACGCCTGTTGTTAAAGGGCGTTTACGAGCGCATCCTCAATTTTGGACAGATATTGGAGCACCCGAACGGGGTTTTGAGTGTCATTATTAGTAAGGGTTATCGGCCTGAAACGAGGGGATATCAGACTTATTCACCTCTGGTTCCGCCAGAGGGCGCAGCCCGAGGGCGGAACAAGAGGTGATTAAATCTGATATCCCCGAGTGAAAGGCCGATAAAATGCTTATTTTACACATTGGTGAGGTTTTCTAAAACAAAGAAACTATAACTTTTTCGGAGAATAACATTCCGTTCAATTCAAATGCAAAAAAGCATGATTCCGCAAGGCCGCATTGGGATCACGGCACATTACGAAGCGAGACGATAAACATGTTTTGCTTTTGCCAAATTTGCATTGAGCACGTTGTTTCGTTATGAGTAGAAGGAGAGAGAGAGAAGAAAATGCATGAACAGTATTCGTGGTACGGTCTCGCCATAGCCCAACTGCCCGCCTTCATCTTTCGAAGATCAATGGAGTGGTTGCGGTGTGTTTTCCAAGGAAAACCGGCAGAAACATATTCAGGTTCAAGCGTAAAACGAGGCGTGATACATTATTGGAGACCCGAAATCTGAATCGAGGTACGATACCATGGAATAATGTTATTAACATTTCGCTTTTTGGTCGCGACCGGCAAGTTAATTACGTAGGAATAAGATTGACGAAGTTGTATTTTTATGTAAACAAAAAAATATTGACCGATGCTAGAGTTTTTTCCTTGTTATGCCCTATTTTGTCTTCACGTTTATGTTATTCTATTATGAGGGGAATTAGTCGAGCTTTTCAGACAGTTTATTATTGGAAAGAAATATTCGATATAATCCCCTGCGAGAACAAAGAAAACCGAGCCATGTGGAAAATAAGGCGTGGTTATTTCATTCCCTTTGAGGCAACACCTCCTAGCATTTATTTAGGTAATAACAGGTCGGCTAAAAGACACCCTGATTTTGTGTCACAAGCTGTTTCAGATCTCCTTGAATTAGGTTTGATCGTAAGGCATTGGAGAGCCAAAGGCTTTCATTTCGTTTTGCATTTAGATGACGGAGCGTGTTGTTAGATTGATTTGCCTTCTGCTCCCTTCGCTGCTGAGATTATTCGTTCTGATTTGGCTAACGCCGGAATAGTTGCTAATAGCAGCACATCTATTTGGGTTCCAACTCAGGTTATGCAATCTTCGGGAGGGTTTTCTGGCCATCCCGCCGGCCAGGCTTCAAAAGCTTCTTGATTCATTGCATTCAGTTAAGAATCATTCGCCTCACGTCGCTCCAACAAAAGCACCAACAAAAACCTTATTATCAACTGGTACTATAAGAAGCAACAAACTCTATGTTTCCAGGGACGAGATGGTCCTACTTTAAAGGATAGGTTAGTTCAATTAGTTCAGAACATGCCCGAAATGACAACTAACGTGCCGGATTCGAATACACCTACAACTGCCGTGCAAACTGAGAGCCAAATAATGTCGCCTTCCATGCTGTCTAAAGACTTTTACGCAAATGGTATTCCACAAACATCGGCCGACAAAAAAAAGGGCAGGAGGGTTCAACTCAAAAGCAATCATATTCTATGAAGAGTGCTGATATAGAGGGCCTTAAACTTGATCTATTCATCCTACAGAGAAAAGTAGAAGAAAATGCAAATCTCTTGTCAGCAAATATTCAAAAACAAGAAGAATTTATGGTAGCCACTGAGGGCATTGATTATAAAACGAGGTATGAATATTTGTTGTCGACTTTAGGCAAAAAAGAAAAGGAAATCGAAGAACTTGAGGAAAAATGCCTGTCCTTTGAAAATCGAGCATTGTCCTTGGAACAAGAGAATGATTCATTAAGACTGGCGTTAAAGATCATTGTCCAAGAGAAGAATGAATGTGACAGCCGTCCACAAAAGGCAGATGATCGTTGGTCCCTTGTGGAAAACACCCATGCCGCGAACCATATGAAAATTAAATGCACCCAACAGACAACTCTCAACGATAAGATCGATATCCGCAATAGATTTGAGCCCCTAGGAAATGAGGTTCAAGATAGTTTCATCAATGTTAGTCCAACGTCAATTAACGAAGCTAATAAAGACGGAAGAAACAGGATACCAAGCGTGAGACGTTCCCAGACTTCAAATTCTAGAAACCGCACGGATAGAGCAACGCGAACCTCAGACAATATCATGAATGATCCAGCAAATCAATCGGCAAAGAGAAAGGAAGTGTTTATAGTTGGTGATTCTATCTTAAAGAACCTTCAGAGACGGAAAATCTCGAGATCTGCAAAAGTCAAGGTTTCTTCGTTCCCTGGTTGTACTACTATGGACATGAGAGACTATATTAAACCAATTTTACGAAGAAACCCTGATGCGATTGTGATGCATGTTGGTACTAACAGCCTTCGACCAAGTGCATCGGTGCGCGATTGTGCTGAAGAGATCGTTAACCTAGCCACCATTGTTAGTAATGAATCCACGGCCGATCTTGCGATATCTGGTATTATTCCGAGGTCTGATGATGAAGTCCTCGCCGTTAAAGTGTCAGGTGTCAACAAGATACTTAAAACTTTTTGCAATCAAAATGGATGGGGGTATGTCGACCATTCAAATATCTCTCCTGAACATGACCTAAACAGGAGTGGTCTACACCTCAACGCTAAAGGAACTGCCCGACTTGCAACAAATTTTATAAATTACTTAAGAGATAATTAAGGTATTGCCGACTGGGAAACGGATGAGTCCTTGCCTCCGCGAATAAATCGTAAGTACACTAACAATAAGGGCAACCCATCCACTATCAATCCATTTGCCCGGGGTTTTGTTATGGCAGCATTAAATATCAATAGCTTACTTGCACACTTGGATGATCTCCAATTTTTTGTATTCGACTCCAAAATTGATGTACTGGCTATCAATGAAACGAAGATTGATAGTTCGGTCGATGATAATGAAATATACTTGCCAGGATTTGAGGTTGTTAGGAAAGATCGCTCTGTTAATGGCCGAAATGGTGGTGGTGTTTGCATATATTTACGGAGTAACATAAATTACCAGATCCGTGACGATTTATGTCATGACCATCTTGAATGTGTTGTCATCGAAATTATTAGACCCCACTCCAGACCTTTTATTGTCAGTACGTGGTATAAACCTCCAAACTCTCTCCAAGATATCTTTCGTCAATTTTAGTCTTTTATCGATAAAGTGGACTCTGAACAGAAAGACTTTTATCTTCTGGGTGATCTAAACTTTAATATGCAAGACGGATCAAATCATAACTCTTCCACTTTAACGAACATACTTGATACATACGGACTGAGTCAATTGATCTCTGAACCGACTAGAATTACACCCACTTCGAGTACGTTGATTGACCTCTGTATAACTAGTTCTCCCGAAAAAATATCAAAAGCTGGCGTAGTTTATCTCGGTATCAGTGATCATTCTCTGGTCTTTATGACTCTTAAAATCTGCTATGAACGAACTGGTAGTCATCGTACGATTGAGACACGCGCTTTTAAAAATTTCAACCACCGCCACTTCCTCGACGATGTTGCACAACAGCCATGGAATAAAATTCTTTCAGAGACAA